>JAVSCE010003377.1:0-25669 GCA_032199065.1 Smutsia gigantea | reverse complement strand
AGAGAAAGAAAGAAACATAAGACTGTGTTTACAATAACTTAACAACAAAGTTACGTTAGATTGTTAGATAGTAAAGAAGCAACCCTTGAACCCTTGGTAACCACGAATCTAGAGCCAGCAATGGCAATAAGTACATACCTATCAATAATCACCCTAAATGTAAATGGACTGAATGCACCAATCAAAAGACACAGAGCAACAGAATGGATATAAAAGCAAGACCCATCTATATGCTGCCTACAAGAAACTCACCTCAAATCCAAAGATATACACAGATTAAAAGTGAAGGGATGGAAAAAGATATTTCATGCAAACAACAAAGAGAAAAAGCAGGTGTTGCAGTACTTGTATCAGACAAAATAGACTTCAAAATGAAGAAAGTAGCAAGAGATAAAGAAGGACATTACATAATGATAAAGGGGGTCAGTCCAACAAGAAGATATAACCATTATAAATATATGCACCCAACACAGGAGCGCCAGCATATGTGAGACAAATACTAACAGAATTAAAGGAGGAAATGCATTCATCTTAGGAGCCCCAACACACCACTCACTCCAGAGGACAGATCAACCAGACAGAAAATAAGTAAGGAGACAGAGGCACTGAGCAACACACTAGAACAGATGGACCTAACAGACATCTACAGAACTCTACACCCAAAAGCAGCAGGATACACATTCTTCTCAAGTGCACATGGAACATTTTCAAGAATAGACCACATACTAGGCCACAAAAAGAACCTCAGTAATTTCAAAAATATTGAAATCCTACCAACCAACGTCTCAGATCACCAAGGTATAAAACTAGAAATAAATTTTAGAAAGAAATCAAAAAAGCTCACAAATACATGGAGACTTAACAACACTCTCCTAATTAATCAATGGGTTAACGACCAAATCAAACAGAAATCAAAGAATATATGGAGACTAATGACAACAACAACACAAAGCCACAACTTCTGTGGGACGCAGCAAAGGCAGTTCTAAGAGGAAAGTATATTACAATCCAGGCCTATTTAAAGAAAGAAGAACATTCCCAAATGAATAGTCTAAAGACACAATTACTGAAATTGTAAAAACAAGAACAAATAAGGCCAAAGTCACCAGAACGAGGGACATAATAAAGATTAGAGAAGAAATAAATAAAATTGAGAAGAATAAAACAATAGAAAAAATCAATAAAACCAAGAGCTGGTTCTTTGAAAAAATAAACAAAATAGATAAACCCTAGCCAGACTCATTAAGAGAAAAAGAGAATCTACACACATAAACACAATCAGAAATGAGAAAGGAAAAATCACGACGGACCCCACAGAAGTACAAAGAATCATAAGATAAAATTATAAGAATCTATATGCTAACAAGCTGGAAAACATAGAAGAAATGGACAACTTCTTAGAAAAATACAACCTTCCAAGACTGACCAAGCAAGAAACAGAAAAACTAAACAGACCAATCACTAGTGACGAAATCGAATTGGTAATCAAAAAACTACCCAAGAACAAAACCCTTGGGCCTGATGGATTCACCTCTGAATTCTACCAGACATATAGAGAAGAAAAAACACCCATTCTCCTTAAAGTTTTCCAAAAAATAGAAGAGGAGGGAATACTTCCAAACTCATTCTATGTAGGCAGCATCACTCTAATACCAAAACCGGGCAAAGACCTCACCAAAAAAGAAAATTACAGACCAATATTCCTGATGAACGTAGATGCAAAAATACTCAACAAAATATTAGCAAATCAAATTCAAGAATACATCAAGAGGATCATACACCATGATCAAGTGGGATTCATCCCAGGGATGCAAGGATGGTACAACATTCGAAAATCCATCAACATCATCCACCACATCAACAAAAAGAAGAACAAAAACCACATGATCATCTCCATAGATGCTGAAAAAGCATTTGACAAATTCAGCATCCATTCCTGATTAAAACTCTCAACAAAATGGGTATAGACGGCAAGTACCTCAACATCATAAAGGCTATATATGACAGACCCACAGCTAACATCATACTTAACGGCGAGACGCTGAAAGCTTTTCATCTAAGATCGGGAACAAGACAGGGATGCCCACTCTCTCCATTGTTATTCAACATAGTACTGGAGGTCCTAGCCACGGCAATCAGACAAAACAAAGACATACAGGCATCCAGATTGGTAAAGAAGAAGTCAAATTGTCACTATTTGCAGATGACATGATACTGTACATAAAAAACCCTAAGATTCCATTCCAAAACTACTAGAACTAATATCTGAATTCAGCAAAGTTGCAGGATACAAAATTAACACACAGAAATCTGTTGCTTTCCTATACACTAATGATGAACTAACAGAAAGAGAAATCAGAAAAACAATTCCATTCACAATTGCATCAAAAAGAATAAATACCTAGGAATAAACCTAACGAAGGAAGTGAAAGACCTGTACTCTGAAAACTACAAGACACTCCTAAGAGAAATTAAAGGGGACACTAACAAATGGAAATGCATCCCATGCTCTTGGCTAGGAAGAATAAATATTGTCAAAATGGCTATACTACCTAAAGCAATATACAGATTCAATGCAATCCCGATCAAAATACTAACAGCATTCTTCAATGAACTGGAACAAATAATTCTAAAATTCATATGGAACCACAAAAGACCCCGAATAGCCAAAGCAATCCTGAGAAGGAGGAATAAAACAGGGGGAATTACACTCCCTGACTTCAAGCTCTACTAAAAAGCCACAGTAATCAAGACAATTTGGTATTGGCACAAAAACAGACCCACAGACCAGTGGAACAGAATAGAAAATCCAAACATTAACCCAAACATATACAGTCAATTAATATTTGATAAAAGTGCCTTGGATATACAATGGGGAGATGACAGCCTCTTCAGCAGCTGGTGTTGGCAAACCTGGACAGCTACATGTAAGAGAATGAAACTGGACTACTGTCTAGCCCCATACACAAAGGTAAACTCAAGGTGGATCAAAGACTTGAATGTAAGTCATGAAACCATAAAACTCTTCGAAAAAAACATAGGCAAAAATCTCTTGGACATAAACATGAGCAACTTCTTCATGAACATATCTCCCCGGGCAAGGGAAACAAAAGCAAAAATGAACAAGTGGGACTATATCAAACTGAAAAGCTTCTGTACAGCAAAGGACACCATCAGTAGAACAAAAAGACATCGTACAGTATGGGAGAATATATTCATAAAAAACGTATCTGATAAAGGGTTGACATCCAAAATATATAAAGAACTCATGCACCTTAACAAACAGAAAGCAAATAATCCAATTTAGAAATGGGCAGAGGACATGAATAGACACTTCTCCAAAGAAGAAATTCAGATGGCCAACAGGCACATGAAAAGATGCTCCACATAGCTAATCATCAGAGAAATGCAAATTAAAACCACAATGAGATATCACCTCACACCAGTGAGGATGGCCAACATCAAAAACACAAACAACAACAAATGTTGGCGAGGATGTGGAGAAAAGGGAACCCTCCTACACTGCTGGTGGGACTGCAAATTAGTTCAACCATTGTGAAAGCAGTATGGAGGTTCCTCAAAAAACTCAAAATAGAAATACCATTTGACCCAGGAATTCCACTCCTAGGAATTTACCCTAAGAATGCAGCAGCCCAATTTGAAAAGGACAGATGCACCCTATGTTTATTGCAGCACTATTTACAATAGCCAAGAAATGGAAGCAACCTAAGTGTCCATCAGTAGATGAATGGATAAAGAAGATGTGGTACATATACACAATGGAATATTATTCAGCCATAAGAAAACAAATCCTACCATTTGCAACAACATGGATGGAGCTAGAGGGTATTATGCTCAGTGAAATAAGCCAAGCCGAAAAAGACAAGTATCAAATGATTTCATTCATATGTGGAGTATAAGAACAAAGAAAAATACTGAAGGAAGAAAACAGCAGCGGACTCACAGAACCCAAGAACGGACTAATAGTTACCAAAGGGAAAGGGACTGGGGAAAATGGGCGGGAAGGGAGGGATAAGAGGGAAAAAGGGGCATTACGATTAGCAGATGTAATCTTGGGGGGGCACGTGGAGGGCAGTACAACTCAGAGAAGACAAGTAGTGATTCTATAGCATCTCACTACGCTGATGGACAGTGACTGTAATGGGGTTGGTGGGGGGGACCTGATGAAGGGGTAGTTTAATAATCGTAATATTGCACATGTAATTGTAAATTAATGATAATAAAATAAATTATATTAAAAAAAAAAGTTTGGGAACAAGACAAGGATTCCCACTCTCCCCACTTTTATTCAACATAGTACTGGAGGTCTGAGCCATGGCAATCAGACAACACAAAGAAATAAACGGCATGCAGATCGGCAAGGAAGAAGTCAAACTGTCCTTGTTTGCAGATGACATGATATTGTACATAAAAATTCATAAAGAATCCACTCCAAAACTATTAGATCTAATATCTGAATTCAGCAAAGTTGTGGGATACAAAATTAATACACAGAAATCTGCTGCATTCCTATATACTAACAATGAACTAGTAGAAAAAGAAATCAGGAAAACAATTCCATTCACAATTGCATCCAAAAGAATACAATACCTAGGAATAAACCTAACCAAGGAAGTGAAAGACCTATACCCTGAAAACTACAAGACACTCTCAAGAGAAATTAAAGAGGACACTAATAAATGGAAATTCATCCCATGTTCTTGGGTAGGAAGAATTAATATTGTCAAAATGGCCATCCTGCCTAAAGCAATCTACAGATTCAATGCAATCCCTATCAAAATACTGACAGTATTCATCAACAAACTGGAATTAATAGTTCTAAAATTCATATGGAACCACAAAAGATGCCGAATAGCCAAAGCTATCCTGAGAAGGAAAAATAAAGCAGGGGGGATTACACTCCCTGACTTCAAGCTACAGTAATCAAGACAATTTCATACTGGCACAAGAACAGACCCATACACCAGTGGAGCAGAATAGAAAGCCCAGATATAAACTCAAGCATACATGGTCAATTAATATACGATAAAGCAGCCATGGATATACAATGGGGAAATGACAGCCCCTTCAACAGCTGATGTTGGCCAAACTGGACAGCTACATATAAGAGAATGAAACTGGATTACTGTCTAAACCCATACACAAAAGTAAACTGAAAATAAATCAAAGATCTGAATGTAAGTCATGAAACCATAAAACTCTTAGAAAGAAATATAGGCAAAAATCTCTTGGATATAAACATGAGCAACTTCTTCATGAACATATCTCCCTGGGCAAGGGAAACAAAAGCAGAAATGAACAAGTGGGACTACATCAGGCTGAAAAGCTTCTGTACAGCAAGGGATACCATCAGTAGAACAAAAAGACTTCCTACAGTATGGGAGAATATATTCATAAATGATGTATCCAAAAAGGGGTTGACATCCAAATTATATAAAGAGCTCACACACCTAAAGAAACAAAAAGCAAATAAGTCAATTAAAAAATGGGCAGAGAAGCTGAATAGACACTTCTCCAAAGAAGAAAATCAGATGGCCAACAGGCACATGAAAAGATGATCCACATCACTAGTCATCAGAGAAATGCAAATTAAAACCACAATATCACCTCACCTCAGTTAGGATGGCTGCCATCCAAAAGACAGACAACAACAAATGTTGGCGAGGATGTGGAGAAAGGGGAACCCTCCTACACTGCTAGTGGGAATGTAAATTAGTTCAACCATTGTGGAAAGCAGTATGGAGGTTCCTCAAAAAACTCAAAATAGAAATACCATTTAACTCAGGAATTCCACTCCTAGGAATTTACCCTAAGAATGCAGTAGCCCAGTTTGAAAAAGATATATGCACCCCTATGTTTATCGCAGCACTATTTACAAAAGCCAAGAAATGGAAGCAACCTAAGTGTCCATCAGTAGATGAATGGATAAGAAGAAGTGGTACATATACACAATGGAATATTATTCAGCCATAAGAAGAAAACAAATCTTACCCTTTGCAACAACATGGATGGAGCTAGAGGGTATTATGCTCAGTGAAATAAGCCAGGCAGAGAAAGACAAGTACCAAGTGATTTCACTCATATGTGGAGTATAAGAACAAAGAAAGAACTGAAGGAACACAACAGCAGCAGACTCACAGAACCCCAAAATGGACTAACAGTTACCAAAGGGAAAGGGACTGGGGAAGATTGGTGGGAAGGGAGGGATAATGGGGAAAAAGGGCTATTACAATTAGCACACATAATGTCGTGGGTGTGCGGGTGGGGTTGGGGGATACCGGTAGGTAGTATAACACAGAGAAGACAAGTAGTGATTCTATAACATCGTTCTACGCTGATGGACAGTGACTTCAATGGGGTATATGGTGGGGACTTGATAGTAGGGGGAGTCTATTAACCATAATGTTGCTCATGTAGTTGTATATTAATGATAGCAAAATTCAAAAATTAAAAATTAAAAATTAAATTTTCAGGACTCACAAGCAGTATATTTAACATTACGTCTAGAATATGGTTATAAGGTAAATAAATGCTTAATAAAATCATCAGTTTGTTTACTTTCTAAAATCACATAAGAAAACAAAACTATGACTTTTTTTATGTGTGTAAATTTAGTACTTCTGAACGATGGCAAATGAAGGATTGAAATCCTTCATTTATGACCCAGGCAAATAAAATAAGGGAACAGAACATAAACTCTATCACAGTTAGTTTTTTAAGTATTCTGTTTTATTTTAGGAATACTTTAGAGGAGGCATTCTTCATATTTAAAATCAAGAAATGTTCAATCAAAAGTTTAAAAACCATGTAGTATTTTGTAATTAAATATTAATTACAACTATGCAAATAATTAGATTTATATTTCTTCTCAGTTTACTTCTATTCCTGGAAGATTTCTAATACAGTCTTAATGACCAATGTTCTAGATATGGCTTGCAGCTTCTCAGCTTGCTTCCATTCAGTAATCATAAGCATTTGGAATGCATTAAATAGAAATATGCTATATAAAAGATTTTGAAAATGTGTAATTTTTATTACTTGTGGTGAATGCCTAGTGACTATATGCATATATACATATATATATCATATATAAGTACACATATATGTATATATCTTACATAAGTATATATAGACATATACTTAGAAGCTATATTATAGGTTGAGTGAATGTTACATGTCTCAAATTACAGCATGTTTTTCTTTTTCCTTGAATGACTCTTTTAGTTTATTATATGAACCAGCTATACTAACCACAGTTAAAACACTGCTGTTGTTTTACAGCGACTATCTGGATTGAATGGGGGAAGTAGCAGAAGGGACGTGGGTGCAGAGGCGCTGAGCACACAGAGGATGGCGAGGAAGCTCTGTGGCTAGGTCTAATAGTTTCTTTACAAACTGTAATTGAGTCCAGTTTTCCTTGGCTTTGTATTTGCAATTATTTGAGGTTATGTAAATATCTTTATGTGTTTGACACAGTGAATTATCCTTCCTGTGCTCATGTCCGCATATAAATAAATGTATTGAAATCAGAAGATATACATAAAAAGAAATAAATTTGCTGCTGCCTCCTTCTCTGGAGTTTACACCTAGGGTTGTCTATGTGAAAAGTAAAGAGTTGCACATCAGCTGCCACTAGGAGTCCCTGTCCCTTAGAAGGCACTACTTGTTTACTCCTTCCATCATATGCTGTGGCCTGCCTCTCCCAGTGAGTATTCCTTTTTTTTTGTATCATTAATCTACAATTACATGAGCAACATTATGTCTACTAGATTCCCCGCATCATCAAATCCCCACCACACACCCCACTACAGTCACTTTCCATAAGCGCAGCAAGATGCTACAAAATCACTACTCATCTTCGCTGTGTTGTACAGCTAACCCTGTACCCCCCCACACACATTATGTCTGCTAAGCATAATGCCCCTTCTTCCCCTTATACCGCACTGCCCACCCATCCTCCCCAGTCCCTTTCTCTTTGGTAACTGTTAGTCCATTCTTGGGTTCTGTGAGTCTGCTACTGTTTAGTTCTTTCAGTATTTTCATTATTCTTATACTCCACAGATGAATGAAATCATTTGATACTTGTCTTTTTCTGACTGGCTTATTTCACTAAGCATAATACCTTCTAGCTCCATCCATTTTGTTGCAAATGGTAAGATTTGTTTTCTTCTTATGGCTGAATAATATTCCATTGTGTATATGTACCACTTCTTCTTTATCCATTCATCTACTGATGGACACTTAGGTTGCTTCCATTTCTTGGCTATTCTAAATAGTGCTGTGATAAACATGGGGTGCGTATGTCTTTTTCAAACTGGACTCTGGCATTCTTAGGGTAAATTCCGAGGAGTGGAATTCCTGGGTCAAATGGTATTTCTATTTTGAGTTTTTTGAGGAACCTCCATACTGCTTTCCACAATGGTTGAACTAATTTACATTCCCACTAGCAGTGTAGGAGGGTTCCCCTTTCTCCACATCCTCACCAACATTTGTTGTTGTTTGTCTTGGATGGTGTCCATCCTTACTGGTGTGAGGTGATACCTTGTTGTGGTTTTAATTTGCATTTCTCTGATGACTAGAGATGTGGAGCATCTTTTCATGTGCCTTTTGGCCATCTGAATTTCTTCTTTGGAGAAGTGTCTGTTCAGATCCTCTGCCCATTTTTTAATTGGATTATTTGTTTTTGTTGAGGTGTATGAACTCTTTACATATTTTGGATTTCAACCCTTTATCGGATATGTCATTTATGAATATATTCCCCCATACTGTAGGATGCCTTTTTGTTCTGCTTATGGTGTCCTTTGCTGTACAGAAGCTTTTCAGTCTGATATAATTCCACTTGTTCATTTTTGCTTTTGTTTCCCTTGCCCAGGGAGATATGTTTATGAAGAAGTTGCACATGTTTACGTCCAAGAGATTTTTGCGTATATTTTTTAATAAGAGCTTATGGTTTCATGACTTACATTCAGGTCTTTGATCCATTTTGAGTTTACTTTTGTGTATGGGGTTAGACAACGATCCAGTTTCATTCTCTTACATGTAGCTGTCCAGTTCGGCCAACACCAGCTGTTGAAGAGGCTGTCATTTCCCCATTGTATATCCATGGCTCCGTTATTGTATATTAATTGACTATATATTTTTGTGTTAATATCTGGACTTTCTATTCTCGTGCACTGGTCTGTGGGTCTGTTCTTGTGCCAATACCAAATTGTCTTGATTGCTGTGGCATTGTAGTAGAGCGTGAAGTTGGGAAGCAAGATCCCGCCTGCTTTCTTCTTCCTTCTGAGGAAAGCTTTGGCTATTTGGGGTCTTTCGGGGTTCCGTATGAATTTTAGAACTATTTGTACCAGTTCGTTGAAGAATGCTGTTGGTATTTTGATAGGGATTGCATTGAATCTGTAGATTGGGCAGGATGGCCATTTTAACAATAGTATTTCTTCCTACCCAAGAGCATGGGATGAGTTTCCATTTGTTAGTGTCCTCTTTAATTTCTCTTAAGAGTGTATTGTAATTTTCAGGGTATAGGTCTTTCACTTCCTTGGTGAGGTTTATTCCTAGGTATTTTATTCTTTTTGATGCAGTTGTGAATAGAATTGTTTTCCTGATTTCTCTTTATGTTAGTTCATCGTTAGTGTACAGGAAAACAACAGATTTATGTGTATTAATTTTGTATCCTGCAACTTTGTTGAATTCAGATATTAGTTCTAGTAGTTTTGGATTGGAGTCTTTAGGGTTTTTTATGTACAGTATCATGTCATCTGCAAATAGTGACAAATTTTCTTCTTTACCAATCTGGATGCCTTGTATGTCTTTGTTTTGTCTGATTGCTGTGGCTAGGACCTCCAGTACTATGTTGAATAACAGTGGGGAGCGTGGATATCCCTGTCTTCTTCCCGATCTTAGGTGAAAAGCTTTCAGTTTCTTGCTGTAAAGTATGATGTTGGCTGTGGGTTTGTCATATATGGCCTTTATTATGTTGACATACTTGCCCTCTATACCCATTTTGCTGAGACTTTTCATTATGAATAGATGTTGAATTTTGTCGAATGCTTTTTCAGCATCTATGGAGATGATCATGTGGTCTCTGTCCTTCTTTTTGTTGATGTGGTGGGTGATGTTGATGGATTTTCGAATGTTGTACCATCCCTGTGTCCCTGGATGAATCCCACTTGATCATGATGTATGATTCTCTTGATGTATTTTTGAATTTGGTTTGCTAATATTTTGTTGAGTATTTTTGCATCTATGTTCATCAGGGATATTGGTCTGTAATTTCTTTTGTGGGCTCTTTGCCTGGTTTTGGTATTAGAGTGATGCTGGCTTCATAGAATGAGTTTGGAAGTATTACCTCCTCTTCAATTTTTTGGAATACGTTAAGGAGAATTGGTATTATGTCTTCTCTGTATGTCTGAGAAAATTCAGAGGTGAATTCATCTGGTCCAGGGGTTTTGTTCTTGGGTAGTTTTTTGATTACTGATTGAATTTCGCTGCTGGTAATTGGTCTATTTAGATTTTCTGTTTCTTCTTTGGTCAGTCTTCGAAAGTTGTATTTTTTCTAGGAAGTTGTCCATTTCTAAGGTTATCTGGTTTGTTAGCATATAGATTTTCATAGTATTCTCTAATAATTCTTTGTATTTCTGTGGGGTTGGTCGTGATTTTTCCTTTCTCATTTTTGATTCTGTTTTTGTGTGTAGATTCTCTTTTTCTCTTAATAAGCCTGGCTAGGGGTTTATCTACTTTGTTTATTTTCTCAAAGAACCAGCCTTGGTTATGTTGATTTTTTCTATTGTTTTATTCTTCTCAATTTTATTTATTTCTTCCATGACCTTTATTATGTCCCTCCTTATGCTGACTTTGGGCCGCATTTGTTCTTCTTCTTCTTGTTTCAATAATTGTGACTTTAGACTATTCAGTTGGGATTGTTCTGCCTTTTTTAAATAGGCCTGGATTGTTATATACATTCCTCTTAGAACTGCCTTCACTGCGTCCCACAGAAGTTGGGGCTTTGTTCTGTTGTTGTCATTTGTCTCCACATATTGCTTTATCTGTTTTAATTTGGTCATTGATCCACTGATTATTTAGGAGCATGTTGTGAAGCCTCCGTGTGTTTGTGAGCCTATTTTGTTTTCTTTGTACAATTTATTTCTATTTTATACCTTTGTGATCTGAGAAGTTAGTTGGTAGAATTTCAATCATTTTGAATTTACTGAGGCTCTTATTGTGGCCTAGTATGTGGTCTGTTCTGGAAAATGTTCCATGTGCACTTGAGAGGAATGTGTATCCTGTTGCTTTTGGCTGTAGAGTTCTTTAGATGTCTGTTAGGTCCATCTGTTCAAGTGTGGTGTTCAGTGCCACTGTGTCTTTACTTATTTTCTGCCTGGTTGCCCTGTCCTTTGGAGTGAGTGGTGTGCTGAAGTGTCCTAAAATGAATGCATTGCATTCTATTTCCTCCTTTAATTCTGTTAGTATTTGTTTCACATATGTCGGTGCTCCTGTGTTGGGTGCATATATATTTATAATGGTTATATCCTCTTGTTGGACTGACCCCTTTTTCATTATGTAATGTCCTTCTTTATCTCTATGACTTTCTTTGTTTTGAAGTCTATTTTGTCTGATACAAGTACTGCAACATCTGCCTTTTTCTCCCTATTGTTTGCATGAAATATCTTTTTCCATCCCTTCACTTTTAGTCTGTGTATGTCTTTGGGTTTGAGATGAGTCTCTTGTAAACAGCATATAGATAAGTCTTGCTTTTTTATCCGTTCTATTACTCTGTGTCTTTTGATTGGTGCATTCACTCCATGTACATTTAGGGTGATTTACGAAAGATATGTACTTATTGCCATTGCTGGCTTTGGATTCGTGGTTACCAAAGGTTCAAGGGTAGCTTCTTTACTATCTAACCATCTAACTTAACTCTCTTATCAAGCTTTTATAAACACAGTCTGATTATTCTTTATTTCTCTTCCTTCTTATTCTTCCTCCTCCATTCTTTATATATTAGGTGTTTTATTCTGTATTCTTTTGTGTTTCCTTTAACTGCTTTTTTGGATAGTTGATTTTATTTTTTGCCTTTACTTAGTATTTGGTTGGTCTGCTTTCTTTGCTGTGATTTTATTTTCTCTGGTGATATCTTTTTAGCCTTAGGAGTGCTTCCATCTCGAGCATCCCTTTAAAATATCCTGTAGAGGTGGTTTGTGGTTGGCAAATGCCCTCAACTTTTGCTTGTCTGGGAATTGTTTAATCCCTCCTTTAAATTTAAATGATAATCTTGCTGGATAAAGTATTCTTGGTTCAAGGCTCTTCTGTTTTATTGCATTAAATATATCATGCCATTCTTTTTTGGCCTGTAAGGTTTCTGTTGAGAAGTCTGATGATAGCCTGATGAGTTTTCCTTTGTAGGTGATCTTTTCTCTCTCTCTTGCTGCCTTTAATGCTCTGTCCTTGTCTTTGATCTTTGCCATTTTAATTATTATGTGTCTTGGCGTTGTCTTCCTTGGGTCCCTTGTGTTGGGAGATCTGTGGGCTTCCATGGTCTGAAAAACTATTTCCTTCCCCAGCTTGGGGAAGTTTTCAGCAGTTATTTCTTCAAAGACATTTTCTATCTTTTCTTCTTCTGGTACTCCTATAATGTGAATATTGTTCCGTTTGGATTGGTCACACAGTTCTCTTAATATTCTTTCATTCCTAGAGATCCTTTTATCTCTCTCTGCCTCAGCTTCTCTGTATTCCTGTTCTGTGATTTATATTCCACTAACAGTCTCTTGCAACTCATCCAGTCTGATTTAAGACCTTCTATTGATTGTTTCATTTCTGTTATCTCCCTCTGGACTTCATCCCTTAGCTCTTGCATATTTCTCTGCAGGGACATCAGCATGGTTATGACTTTTATTTTGAATTCTTTTTCAGGAAGATTGGTTATATCTATCTCACAACGCCCTCTCTCTGGGGTCATCTGAGTTATTTTTGACTGGACTAGATTCTTCTGCCTTTTCATGGTGATAGAAGTGGTCACAGGCAGGTGGTGCATGTGTCAGCTGGGAGAACAAAGTCCCTTCCTGCTTGCTGGTCACCTTGCCCTTCTCCACTGCCTGTTTCAGTTATCCACACACCAGAAGCAGTCTCTGGGATAATCCCCTGAGCTGTCACGGGCAGGGTAGTCCTTGGGATAGCCTAGAGCTCTGTGGGGGGTCGCCACTGTGCCAGTTGTGTTTTCCTGTGAGAACAGCACCCCTTCATGCCTTCCGCACCTTGCTCCGGCTTCCACTGCCTGTGCCGGTTACCCACACAACTGGAGCAGTCTCTAGGATAATCCCCATGAGTGGGGCAGTCCTCAGGATAGCCTAGAGCCTTGCGGGGGGGTTGCAGCCATGCCGGGTGTGTTCTCCTGTGAGAACAGCACCGCTTTGTGCCTTCTGGACCTTGCTCTGGGTTCCTCTGTCTGTGCTGGCAGCTGTGTGCCAGTGGCAGCTTCTGGTTTTGTCCCGGTTAGCTGTGTGCTCGGAGAAGACTCTGTGTGGTTGCTGTGGGCGGGGCTGTTCTCTGGATGCTCTGCAGCTGTGGCAGGTCAGCCTGTTTGCTTGCAGTGCCGGCTGGGGGGAATGAATTGCAGGCTGCTTATCGCAGTGAGGGGTTTCAGGGATGGGTTACCCCCCAGGGGGGTAAGATTCCCAGGCTGCTGGGCTATGTGTGCTGGGATGAGTTTTCCAGCTGTTAAGCCCTTGTCCCTTTAAGACTTTTAAAAAGTGCCCGCTTTTCTTTTGTCCCAGGGGAGCCAGGTGGGGGGACCCACTCACAGTCTCTGTCTTGGATTTTACTTTTCTGTTTCTCTAATTTCCAGTACACCATGTAATGTGTGTCTGTGGTCCCAGTGCAGATTACTGAGGCTGGTTATTTAGCAGTCCTGTGCTTCCACTCCCTCCCCACTCTGATTCTTTTCATCCCACTAGTGAGCTGGGGTGGGGGGAGTGCTTGGGTCCTGCCAGGTCATGGCTTTGTATCTTACCCGCTTCGTGAGGCACTGAGTTCTTGCAGATGTAGATGTAGCCTGTCTGTTGTACTGTATCTTCTGGTCTCTCTTTTAGGAGTAGTTGTATTTGTTGTATTTTAAAATATATATATGGTTTTGGGAGGAGATTTCCGCCACCCTACTCATGCCGCCACCTTGAGCCCCTCTTCTCCCTCTGAGTATTCTTATGAGCTCCTGATAGAGCCTTACTTTCAGCTGTACTGAAGGATTATCAAGTTTTCAAATTTCTAGATTTGGTCAGACCATCCCCAACATAACCTCAAATTTAGTGAAAATCCGTCCTGAACTTTTCACATGATGTGATACAAATAGAATACATTCTACAAGCTATGTCTTCCACAAAAGAGCTAAAGGTATAAGTAGATGGTAGCCATATCCCATTTCAATTTAGTAAAGTTAAATGTTGTGCTATTTGTCACAAAATTTGGAAATATTTCATTTATGTTACATCATTTCATTCATTTTACACTATTTATTCCTTGGTGCAACCTTAGGAGGAAGATATTATTCCCATTTTACACACAAAGAAACTGAAGTTTAGAGAAGTTAATAATTTGCTCAAGAGCACACAGATAAGCGGAGCTATGAATCATACCTTCTCTATCAACCTGCAGAGTTTATGCTTTTAGGTAATGCATGATATTTATGTAGCCCTGGAGGTACTGAAAAAATCTAATTAAGAGAGAAGGAACAAAAAATAAGAGAACATGGAACAATTAATAAGCAATTATATCCCCATTGAGTAAAACTGTTACATGGTAATAACTAGCTTTCTAGTTCATAATCTGGACTATTACTATTATTTCTAAATTATATATATGAGAGAAGTAGAGCACATGTAACTTTACTATTAAGGGAAGAAAAGTAATTATAACCTCAAAATGTGGGTTTGTTCTATAACTGAATAGTTAAAGGTTACCTAGAAGTCAGCAATTCATTTTATTGTTTTTAATTTTTTTATTAAAGTATTATTGATGTACACTCTTATGAAGGTTTCACATGAAAAACAATGTGGTTACTACATTCACGCATATTATCAAGTCCCCCCATACCCCATTGCAGTCACTGTCCATCAGTGTAGTAAGATGCCACAGAGTCACTACTTGTCTTCTCTGTGCTACACTGTCTTCCCCATGACCCCCTCACACACCATGTGTACTAATCATAATAACCCCTCAATTTCCTTCTTCCTCCCCCTGCACTCCCCTCCCCCACCCCACCCCTTCGGTAACCACTAGTCCCTTCTTGGTGTCTATGAGTCTACTTCTGTTTTGTTTCTTCAGTTTGTCAGCAATTCATTTTAAATGCTATTTGTGAGTTTACTACCTTATATCCTTTGATCCTTTTTCTATATCTCCCCCAAGGGAATTTTCTTTCTCCTCTTGGCCTCACCTCTCTAGGTACCACCCACTGCTCAGACCTTAGCACTTAACCTTCTTCAGTTCTTCAGAGAGCTCATCCACTCAGCCCTCACTATAATGCAGATGATCCTGTGTTAAACTCAGTGTGACTGTCTTCAGGAGAGAAGAGTTCTTAAACTAGGTATTAAAGTTACTATCCTTCCTATATTTCTTGGTTTTTCTTCCATCTCTCTTTTTCATCTTAAACTTGATAAACTCTATCTCACTGAACTTTGCTATTCTATATCCCCAGAGAAGTCTAATCCGGAGAGAATCTGAGCCCAGTTCAAGATTCCATACCCTATGCCTTCAGATCTCATGAAGTCCACCTCCCTTGATTCCCTTCAGTCAGTTCCTGAAATTGACTTGGAATACCTTTACTTGGCCATCTTCAGGTTGCCACTTCAGACTGCTAAAAGGCTATTATGTTCTCTGTTATTGTAAGTCTGGGGAAAGGAAATCCCTGGGCAAAATACCTCTAAAAACCAAAATCAGTCAAAGGGAGAAATAAAGTTTAAAACCCGTTTATTGCTTACAAACTGCAGTACAGGCCCTTCTCTCTTTCCTGCTCCAGCAGAAGCAAAACCGGCATTTCCCTCACCTCTTGGGCACAGATAAGCCCTCCTTGCCCAGGTAATTACCCACTGATATGGAGATGAACATCTCCACCCCTGAGGAATGATGCAAATACACTGAAGCCATACTTCTTTCCACCTCTGAATGCCTATTGATATGCAGATGTACTAAAGCCAGGTGAGATAGTCTGGAAATACAGAGTTTTACCCACCGTTATCTACCTTTCCTTTGAGTCTATCAGCTTTGTCTTCTACTGCACTCCTATACTGTTTGCTTAGCAACACTTAAAATCTTGAAAAAGAACCATGTCCCATTTTACTTACAGTCAGAACTCTGCACTGTGTTGCAGATAGTTGTACCTGGAGTCTAACTAATGAAATTTTTCAGGGAGAATTACAGTCTTCAGAAGGAAGTGCTTCTTCTCAACTTTCATAACAGTTTTACAGTTTTTTAATAGGTTTAACCACTGGAGGGAAAGGATAGAGGCATTTTTGAACCAGTGATCCCATTTTTACAAGAGAATTTATTTTAATTTTCTGGATAGACAAAGTTACTTAAATAAAGTTAAGAATTGAAGATTAGATATCAAGTATCTTGCTTCTCTTTTAGTTTCAGGCAAATATCCCAATCACTGGATTCACTGTGACATCACATTTGTGGAACAAGTATTGATTGTACATACTGAAGATAAAGTAGTGTTTATGATTTAAACAGGTTTCATACCTCAAACTGTAAAATTTGCAGCAAAAAATAATGGGAAAGAAACCTTCATAGATATTAGAATCAAGCTTTGTTACTTTAAATATATAGGTGCTCAAAATTACTATTCTAAGAGAGACCAATTAAAGTGAAATACAGTAAAAAGTGAAAGGATAGTAGTACCTTCCTTTGAAGTGAAAAAGTCTTTTGGTCCAACTAGGGAGTGCTGACTTGGAAAAACTGGTAGTTTGACATTGTGAAAGAAATAAAATTGCCATGAACAAAGGTGAAAAGGGATTATATTTGTCAAGAAGAGACTCCTACTGGATGAACTGTCTGAGTGCTTTGGCATGTTACATCTTGCCTTGGAGAGTTAATGACTGGTAATGTTGAAGGAATAGGTCTTTTGTCAGATCATTACAGCAATCCTAGTTACAACTGCCTCAAGATGTAATGACTGTTTCAGATAAGGGGCCAAAATACTTCAGGTGAAACATGACTCAATCCAATCACCTTTTCCCTGATTAGGGGAGGGAAGCCAAGGCAGTTTTACCTAGAAAGCACTGAGGGTAATTTCCAGGGCAAGGACGCAGAAGCTGCTTCTGGTCATCAGGAAATGAGGGCTGAAGAGTTTGTGAGGCCTCTGATTCTGTGCATGCAGTAGACTATATTTTTGGTTAGCCTTGCTCTACTATAGAATATACTCTTCTTAGTTAAGCTTCTGAAAGAGTGAGAATTAAAATTAAACTAGGAAATTGAATGAGACTAGATGAAAGGTGTTATTGCTCCTGAATTAAATGAAACCTTTTATTGGTCCTTAAAAGAAAGGATAAGATCCTGTACAGTTGATCATTAGTTCCGGGAAGATGGCAGCATAAGCAGGGCGGCGGAAATCTCCTCCGAAAACCATATATATTTATGAAAATACAACAAATACAACTATTCCTAAAAGAGAGACAGAAGATACAGGACAGCACCCAGGCTCCATCTATACCTGAGAGGACTCAGCACCCTGCAAGGCGGGTAAGATACAGAGCCGTGTCCTACCGGAAACTGAACATTCCCCCACCCCAGCGCACCGGTGGGAGGAGAGCATTCAGAGCCAGGGGGAGTGGAAGTACAGGCCGTGGAAATAACCACCCTGGTGATCTATGCCAGAAGCACTGACACACATCGCGTGGTGTATCGAAGATTGGAGAGACAAAGGGTGCAGGATCTGAGCTGGGGAACGCACCAGGTCCTTGCAGCCGGCTCCCCGGGACAAAAGAAAAGTGTGTGCTTTTTTTAGCGGTCTTAAAGAGACAGGGGCCCAATGGAGGAGCAGGACCATCCCAGCACACTCAGCCGAGCAGGCTGGGAGTCCTGGGGAATTTCGGACCCCTTGGCTGGCAACTGGGAAAAAGTAGCCGCATTGAAACTTCCCACACAGATCAGCAGCCTCCCATTCGTTCCTGCAATGGCCAGAGCTACAAAGGGCCTTGCGGAGTGGAGTGGTGAGGCTGCGGCTGCGGAATAGTGGAGCAACAGCGCCACCTACAGCATCCACAGAATCTACTCCCGGCAGGCATTTTTTGTTTTTTTTTGTTTTTTTATTCTCTTTTCTTTTCTTTCCCTTCTTTCTTTCTTTTTATTTTTTTAAGTCTTAAAGAGCCAAGCTGACATACGTGGCACCTACCAGCGACCACTTCTATCACCATGAAAAGACAGAGAAATATGGTACAAACAAAGCTTATCCAGACCCAGACACCAGAGAGGGAGTCTGAAGGGATGGAAATGCACAATCTTCCGGAAAAAGAATTCAGAATAAAAGTCATAACCATACTGATGGATCTACAGAGAAATATGCAAGATCTGAGGGAGGAAGTGAGGGAAGTGAGGAAAGACAATGCAGAAATGAGACAAGCAATCAATGGGCTTAGCTGCAGACTGGACGGGATGCAAGAGACTGTTAATGGAATAGAAATCAGAGAACAGGAATACAGAGAAGCTGAGGCAGAGAGAGATAAAAGGATCTCTAGGAATGAAGGAATATTAAGAGAACTATATGACCAAACCAAATGGAACAATATTTGCATTATAGGAGTACCAGAGGAAGAAGAGAGAGAAAAAGGGATAGAAAGTGTCTTTGAAGAAGTAATTGCTGAAAACTTCCCCATGCTGGGGAAGGAAATACTCTCGCAGTCCACGGAACCCACAGATCTCCCAACACAAGGTACCCAAGGAAGACAAAAACAAGACACATAATAATTAAGATGGCAAAAATCAAAGATAAGGACAGAGTATTAAAGGCAGCTAGAGAGAGAAAAAAGATCACCTACAAGGAAAACCCATCAGACTATCATCAGACTTCTCAACAGAAACCTTACGGGCTAGAAGAGAATGGCATGGTATATTTAACGTAATGAAACAGAAGGGCCTCAAACCAAGAACATTGTATCCAGCACAATTATTGTTTAAATATGAGGGAGGGATTAAACAATTTCCAGACAAGCGAAAGCTGAGAGAGTTTGCCTCTCATAAACCACCTCTACAGGATATCTTAAATGGACTGCTCTAGAGGGAAGCACTCCTAAGGCTAAAAAGATGTCACCAGAGAAATAAAATCATAGCAAAGAAAGCAGACCATTGAAATACTAACTAAAGGCAAAGAATAAAACACCTAGTATATAAAGAATGGAGGAGGAAGAATAAGAAGGGAGAGAAATAAAGAAACATCAAACTGTGTTTACAGTAACTTAACAAGAAAGTTAAGTTAGATTGTCAGATAGTAAAGAAACAACGCTTGAAACTTTGGTAATCACGAATCTAAAGCCAGCAATGGCAATAACTACATATCTATTGATAATCACCCTAAATGTAAGTGGACTGAATGCACCAATCAAAAGACACAGAGTAATAGAATGGATAAAAAAGCAAGACCCATGAGACTCACCTCAAACCCAAAGATAAACACAAACTAAAAGTGAAGGGATGGAAAAAGATATTTCATGCAAACAACAAGAAGAAAAGAGTAGGCGTTGCAGTACTTGTATCAGACAAAATAGACTTCAAAATGAAGAAAGTAGCAAGAGATAAAGGACATTACATAATCATAAAGGGGTCAGACCAAGAAGAGGATATACCCATTATAAATATCTATGTACCCAACACAGGAGCATTGGCATATGTGAAACAAATACTAACAGAATTAAAGGAGGAAATAGAAAGCAATGCATTCATTTTAGGTGACTTCAACACACCACTCATTCCAGAGGACAGATCAACCAGAGAGAAAATAAGTAAAGACACAGAGGCACTGAACAACACAGTAGAACAGATGAACCTGACAGACATCTACAGAACTCTACACCCAAAAGCAACAGGATACACATTCTTCTCAAGGGCACATGGAACATTTTCCAGAATAGACCATATACTAGGCCACAAAAAGAACCTCAGTAATTTCAAAAATATTGAAATCCTACCAACCAACTTCTCAGATCACAAAGGTATAAAACTAGAATTAAATTTTAGAAAGAAATCAAAAAGGCTCACAAATACATGGAGACTTAACAACACTCTCCTAATTAATCAATGGGTTAACGACCAAATCAAAACAGAAATCAAAGAATATATGGACACTAATGACAACAACAACACAAAGCTACAACTTCAATGGGATGCAGCAAAGGCAGTTCTAAGAGGAAAGTATATTGCAATCTAGGCCTATTTAAAGAAGGAAGAACATTCCCAAATGAATAGTCTAAAGACACAATTACTGAAATTGGGAAAAGAACAACAAATGAGGCCCAAAGTCACCAAAAGGAGGGACATAATAAAGATCAGAGAAGAAACAAATAAAATTGAGAAGAATAAAACAATAGAAAAAATCAATGAAACGAAGAGCTGGTTCTTTAAAAAAATGAACAAAATAGATAAACCCCTAGCCAGACTCATTAAGAGAAAAAGAGAATCTATACACATAAACAGAATCCGAAATGAGAAAGGAAAAATCACGACGGACCCCACAGAAATACAAAGAACAATAAGAGAATATTATGAGACTCTATATGCTATCAAGCTGGAAAACATAGAAGAAAAGGACAACTTCTTAGAAAAACACAAGCTTCCAAGACTGACCAAGCAAGAAACAGAAAAACTAAATAGACCAATCACTAGCAAGGAAATTGAATCGGTAATCAAAAACTACCCAAGAACAAAACCCCTGGACCAGATGGATTCACCTCTGAATTCTACCAGACATAGAGAAAAGAAATAACACCCATTCTCCTTAAAGTTTTCCAAAAAATAGAAGAGGAGGGAATACTTCCAAACTCAATCTATGAAGCCAGCATCACTCTAATACAAAAACCGGGCAAAGACCTCACCAAAAAAGAAGATTACAGACCAATATCTGTGATGAACGTAGATGCAAAAATACTCAACAAAATATTAGCAGACTGAATTCAAAAATATATCAAGAGGATCATACACCATGATCAAGTGGGATTCATCTCAGGGATGCGAGGATGGTACAACATTCGAAAATCCATCAACATCATCCACCACATCAACAAATAGAAGAACAAAAACCACATGATCATCTCCATAGATGTTGAAAAAGCATTTGACAAAATTCAGCATCCATTCATGATTAAAACTCTCAACAAAATGGGTATAGCGGGCAAGTACCTCAACATCATAAAGGCCATATATGACAAACCCACAGCCAACATCATACTTAACAGCGAGAAGCTGAAAGCTTTTCATCTAAGATCGGGAACAAGACAGGGATGCCCACTCTCTCCACTGTTATTCAACATAGTACTGGAGGTCCTAGCCACGGTATAAGACAAAACAAAGAAATACAAGGCATCCAGACTGGTAAAGAAGAAGTCAAATTGTCACTATTTGCAGATGACATGATATTGTACATAAAAAACCTTAAAGACTCCACTCCAAAACTACTAGAACTAATATCTGAATTCACCAAAGTTGCAGGATACAAAATTAATATACATAAATCTGTTGTTTTCCCATACACTAACAATGAACTAACAGAAAGAGATATCAGAAAAACAATTCCATTCACAATTGCACCAAAAAGAATAAAATATCTAGGAATAAACCTAACGAAGGAAATGAAAGACCTGTACTCTGAAAACTACAAGACACTCCTAAGAGAAATTAAAGAGGACACTAACAAATGGAAATGCATTCCATGCTCTTGGCTAGGAAGAATAAATATTGTCAAAATGGCTATATTACCTAAAGCAATCTGCAGATTCAATGCAATCCCTATCAGAATACCAACAGCTTTCTTCAATGAACTGGAACAAATAGTTCTAAAATTGATATGGAACCACAAAAGATCCAGAATAGCTAAAGCAATCCTGAGAAGGAGGAATAAAACAGGGGGAATTATGCTCCCTGACTTCAAGCTCTACTACAAAGCCACAGTAATCAAGACAATTTGGTTTTGGCACAAAAACAGACCCACAGACCAGTGGAACAAAATAGAAAATCCAAACATTAACCCAAACATATAGTCAATTAATATTTGATAAAGGAGCCTTGGATATACAATGGGGAGATGATGGCTTCTTCAGCAGCTGGTGTTGGGAAAACCGGACAGCTATATGTACGAGAATGAAACTGGACTACTGTCTAACCCCATACACAAAGGTAAACTCAAGGTGGATCAAAGATCTGAACATAAGTCATGAACCCATAAACCTCTTAGAAAAAAAATACGCAAAAATCTCTTGGACATAAACATGAGCGACTTCTTCATGAACATATATCCCTGGGCAAGGGAAACAAAAGCAAAAATGAACAAGTGGGACTATATCAAGCTGAAAACATTCTGTACAGCAAAGGACACCATTAGTAGAACAAAAAGACATCCTACAGTATGGGAGAATATATTCATAAATGACGTATCTGATAAGGGGTTGACATCCAAAATATATAAAGAACTCACGCACCTCAACAAACAAAAAGTAAATAATCCAATTAAGAAATGGGCAGAGGACATGAATAGACACTTCTCCAAATTAGAAATTCAGATGGCCAACAGGCACATGAAATGATGCTCCACATCACTAATCATCAGAGAAATGCAGATTAAAACCACAATGAGATATCACGTTACTCCAGTGAGATGGCCAACATCCAAAACACAAACAACAACAAATGTTGGCGAGGATGTGGAGAAAAGGGAACCCTCCTACACTGCTGGTTTGAATGCAAATTAGTTCAACCATTCTGGAAAGCAGTATGGAGGTGCCTCAAAAAACTAAAAATAGAAATACCATTTGACCCAGGAATCCCACTCCTAGGAATTTACCCTAAGAATGCAGCAGCCCAGTATGAAAAAGATATATGCACCCCTATGTTTATTGCAGCACTATTTACAATAGCCAAGAAATGGAAGCAACCTAAGTGTCCATCAGTAAATGAATGAATAAAGAAGAAGTGGTACATATACACAATGGAATATTATTCAGCCATAAGAAGAAAACAAATCCTACCATTTGCAACAACATGCATGGAGCTAGAGGGTATTATGCTTAGTGAAATAAGCCAAGCTGAGAAAAACAAGTATCAAATGATTTCACTCATATGTGGAGTATAAGAACAAAGAAAAAAACTGAAGGAACAAAACAGCAGCAGACTCACAGAACCCAAGAACAGACTAATAGTTACCAAAGGGAAAGGGACTGGGGAGGATGGGTGGGAAGGTAGGGACAAGGGGGAAAAAGGGGCATTACGATTAGCAGATGTAATGTTGGGGCGGCACGGGGAGGGCTGTACAACTCAGAGAAGACAAGTAGTGATTCTATAGCATCTCACTACACTGATGGACAGTGACTGTAATGGGGTTGGTGGGGGGTACCTGATGAAGGGGGTAGTTTAATAACCATAATATTGCACATGTAATTGTAGATTAATGATACCAAAATAAATTATAAAAAACAGATCCTGCACAGTTTAAGTACCTCAAGAACATGAGGAAGACCCTTTCCAAGAGTCCCAGAGATCAAATTTAACCTGAGGAGGACACAGAAAAGCTCCTGTGAGAAAAACGTCAAGGCACATTATTAAAATGGAGAATAAATATTTTTAAAACTGAACCTTAACAGGAAATTTTGAAGAGATTTTTCTCTGGCTGACAGAAAACAATCATATAAGTTTAAAATGGGACAGTGCCTAGTTCACTACCCAGCTCATGGTAGGTGTTTAGCAGATGTTAGTGTTCTCCCATTCTTCTTATCAAAAAGAATTAATATCCTTTATTCCTATTATAAAGTAAGTGAGTTACAGTAACTGAAAAATTCTAAAAATCATGGAGAAAACAAATCACATTATAATTCCACTATCCAAATGTAAACACTTAACATATTGCTTATTCATTTTCTTACCAACATTCTGAGTATGATTCCACCAATAACAGAGTTTGGAGCTAGCAAGGACACATTGAAGAAATATAGATCTACTAGTGAATTATTTCAGAAGGCTGTAGCTGCAAACTACGGAATGTTATGTAAACATCTAAATTCATTAGACTCTTTGTATGTAAGGGCATTGTAATAGAGTGGTTGTGAGCTTTAAAAATTAGTTTCCACCTTTGGCAAAGGGGGTGTAGCCTCTATTGAGCAAACTACCTATAGACCACAATAATAAAATATGGATAAAATATAAAAAACAACTATCTGAAGGCCTGGGATTATAACCAAAAATAATAAAAAACTAGAGGGAGTGGAAAAAGTAATTTATAAAGTTAATGACACTAGAGTTAGTTGATAAAGTTAATGAGTTTTCTGTTTTTGTGGGTCTTTTTTGGCCCGCTGGTGCTATAATGGGTGACTAAACACTGGGTAAAAACTTACAGTCTTACTGGCTTAAAGACCTAATATTTAATCAGCCTAAAAACTGTGAATAAGTAGATAAAGAGTAACAAAAAGCTGATGAGACAAACAGAAAGCAAATAAAGTGGTAAAATCAAATAGAACCACAATAATGGTTATATTAAATATAAATTGGTTAAAAATTCCAGCCAAAAGACAATTTCAGAATGAATTAAAAAAATAAGACCCAATTATATGTCACCTAAGAGATATTTACTTTAAATTGAAAATATACACTGAAAGTGAAAAGATTCAATGTTATATAAACCATATAAACAACAATCAAAGAACACTGAAGTCACCCTAGTAAAACCAGATGAAATAGACTTCAAGACAAAGGATATAAAAGATACGGATAATTCACAATAAGAGGATCAAATCATTAAGAAGACATAGCAAAAAATAAAAGACCTTCAAAACATATGAATAATTGACAACAAAATGAAGAAATAGATAAGCTGACAATCATAGTAGATTTAACACCCCTCTCTCAGCAATTGATAGAATAGCAGAAAAATCAGTAAAGATGTAAATCTGAGCACTACCAATTGCTTTGACTTAACTGACATTTACGGAACACTATACACAACTGCAGGAATACGCATTCTTTCACGTATACATGGTATGTTCACCAAAATAGATCAAATGCTGAGCCACAAAACAAGTCTTAATAATTTTAAAAGACTGAAGTCTTGCAAAGCATTTGCTCTGTCCACAATGAAACGAAACTAAAAATCAATAATAAAATATTTTTTCCCAAAAAATCAAATATTTGAAATTAACATTGTATATTTAATTAACCCCCAAGGGTAAAAAAAATCATAATGAAAACTACAAAATATTTAAAGTTGAATGATAATGAAAATACACCATAACAAAATTAATGGGATGCAGGTAAAGCAGTTCTCGGAGGAAAAGTTCTAAATTTGTGTTAGAAAAGTTGTAAAAATATTAACTTAAGTTTCCAGCTTAAGAAAATAAAGAAAGCAAAGCAAACAAAATAAGTGGAGAAAAGGAAATAATAAAAATGAGAGCAGAAAGCAAAGAAATGGAAA
>JAVSCE010003376.1:0-295910 GCA_032199065.1 Smutsia gigantea | reverse complement strand
CCAAGGGAAGAGTGGGCCAGAGTCAAGGTAGACAAGACCCTGAACTTTTAGGGGAGGGTCTATTTATCATTTCCTAGCAGAGAGGTACCTCTTTGACAGGGTTAGGTCTTTTGACTGACAGTTTTAGACACCCATTCCTCTTGGTGTGTACATCTTTTCCCAAAATGTACACAGAAAAGCCCATGGTGGGGGAAAAAAATCTGCAATTTTACTTTAATGAGATTATGATGAGGTGTGGTTTGCGTGGTTCTTAGTTTTGTTCGATTGTGCCTGTGTTGTGATCTGTTTGGACCAGTTTGGCTTGGTCCTGATAGTCAAGGAAGTAATCTCCCTGCAAAGCCTTTGTTGTCAAGGAGGACCCCCTGACTGGGTGGTTTTTTTCCTTGAACCATATCTTTCCCTTCCCTGGCTACTCTTGTCTATCTTTCTACCTAACAGATCCTTTTAATCTGAATGTTTTTAATTATTATTCAATTCTTGGAAATTTTCTTCAGTTGTTTGATGATTTTCTATCATTACTTTCTCTATTCTCTGAAAATTCAGTTATTTAGGTATTGGATCTTCTGAACTGATTGGTTCTCTAACATTCTAATTCTTCCCCTTGGATACTGAAACCATTCAAGTTTATACTGTGTGTTATATGAGATTTCCTCAGTTTTATCCTCCAAACTTTCTACTGAATATTTCATTTCTACCATGCAACTTCTGATGTCTCTTCTGCTCTCTAATGTTTTTAGCCTCCCTTCTTGTTTCATGGATGCATTATCTCCCCTTGCCTTTCTAAAGTTATTAAAAATGGCTAAAGTGCCACATCCTTTCAGATAGCTTTCACAACTCCCTCAGTCAGATTAGTTGGTTTGTCTGCTGTGTCCCCAAAGACATGTCCTTTCTCTGCTTAGTATCTGTAAATAAACACTTTTATTTCAGATATCTCTTGGTCTTGAGAGTTTTGGATTTGATACTCCATTATAATGATAACCTCAAACCACAGTATTTTTCCGCAGTAATGTATGCCCTCACCAAACCTGTCTACTTCCCTTAGAAACTGAAAATAAAGAAAGAAAACCTCATTTAAAATGGAGTCAGGAAACACTGAAGGGGGAGCTGTCATACATACCACTGTTGCTGCTTACTTACATAAGTAGCAGGAAGAAAGAAGGTAAAAACTATTTTGACAAGGAGGGCATTTTTCACACAGGAATTTATCTCTTGACTGTAAGTAAAGGAAGATCACTCCCTGTCCCAGCAACACAGTACTAACCACTGTCTGCAACCTCAAACTCTTGTTCTTCTCCAATAAACTTTTGTTCAGAACAATGCTCCCTAAATTCCTCCTAAAATCTACAGAAAGCTGACTTTTTTCTTTTCAGACTTGTCTATGGCTCACAGTAGCTTATTTATCCCAAATTGCAATTCTTTACTCTTCCTGAATAAACTCATTTTTTTTAACTTACATAAAATTTCTCTTTGTTCTCTTAAGGTCAGCAAAACTTAGCATCATTTGACAGCATATATTAGGGAAAATAATGAATCCCCCCAAAGATGTTCACACCTTAAACACCAGAACCACTGAATGTATTACCTAACGTGGAAAACAGGACTTCGATGATATAATTAATTCCTTGAAATGGGAAGATAATCCTGAATTTTCTGGGTGGGCACAATATAATTATATTGTAGGGAAGAAAAATATAATATTCCCTTTCATCTGAGATCCCTATAAGCAAAAGACAGATTAAGAGAAAAACAAATAGAAGTCAATTAATATATATACCTCCTGTATGCCTGGAGAGACCCAGGGAAACTGAGTAACTGAGTGTGTATTTTTAAAAGACTTCTTAGTGTTCAACTTACTACGTTTTGTCTCTGTGCTTTCCCAGTGGTGTCTTTGGCACTTTACTATTCCATTCTGTTTTCCAGATTTCAAGCACAAGTCTTCACTTTCTCTCTCCTGCTTCAGATAAGTAGGAAGGGGCTACTGAGACCTATGATTTGAGCTTGCAAGTTCCCATCAATGAGCTACGATTTTCTCTCTGCTTTATTCAAGTAAAGCTGCCTTAATCTACCTTGACTCTAGCTTACTCCTCCTTTAGAGTGCATTCAAATAAAACTTTCATTCTGCTTCACTACTGTATCTCTGCCCTTCAGTTCTTGGTTGCAGTGGGGAAAAGAACAGTGAATAAACTCAACTCCCAACAAATGCCGTAACAACTCTTTCTGTGAGTTAATTTCAAACTTGTTAAGCTTTCTAATATTTTTATCAATAAGATCTTTTTACTACTCTTCTTCTGGTACACCTATAATGTGAATATTGTTCCACTTGGATTGGTCACACAGTTCTCTCAATATCCTTTCATTCTTAGAGATCCTTTTTTCTCTCTGTGCCTCAGCTTCTTTGTATTTCTATTCTCTAGTTTCTATTTCATTTATCATCTCCTCCACCATATCCAATCTGCTTTTAATACCTTCCATTGCACTCTTCAATGATTGGATCTCTGACGGGAATTCATTCCTGAGTTCTTGAATATATTTCTGTGCCCCCATGAGCATGTAAATAATTTTTATTTTGAACTCCATTTCAAGAAAAGTCATGTGGTCGATGTCATTTAAATCTTTCTCAGTAGTTGTATTAATAATTTTACTCTGAACCAGATTCCTCTGGCATTTCATATTTGTATATGGTGCCCTCTACTGCCCAGAAGCTCTACTTCCTGGAGCTGCTCAGCCCCTGAAGTAATGTCAGGGGTCACAGGGGAGTGGTATTGGTGCCTGGGAGAGGAAAGAGAAGTTTCCTGCTATCCGGTTGCTATGCCTGTCTCCACTGCCTGAACCTGTGGGTTGAGCACACAGGTATAAGCCTCTATGCTTTACGTTTGTAATTGCTGTAGACAGATCTTCCCTCTGGCTGGCCTAATGCCAGGGTAGGGTTTGCCAGTTTGCAAGCCAGGTGAGGCTGGCCGGGAGAAAGGCACTATAGGCTGCTTATCACGGAGGGGGTCCTTGGAGCTGTGTAGCCAGCCAGGGAGCTGGAGCACCTGAAATTGTCTAAGGAGGAAGATTTCTTTTTCTTCCTTAAACATGAGAGTCTATATGGCAAAGCTCCCATCCTGCTGGGCAGAGTGCACCCGGACAATTTTGTCTACCTGTCCTCTGTCCTGAGCAGTAAACCCTGTGCAATACTTGCCCCTTTAGCAGCCCTCTTGCTCAGGGCTTCCTTGTTAGGAAGTCTCTCAGATTGCCCACCTTTCTTTTGTCCCAGAGCAGCTGGATATGGATTCCTGCTTTCCACAAGCAGCTGGAATCTCAGTCTTTCCAGGAATTCTTCCTGTCGTAGCTTTCCAACCCCATAATCACAAGAGTATCATGCAAGCACCATGAAATGTAGGTTTGTGCTCCCAGAGCAGATCTCTGGAGTTTGGTATTCAGCAGTCCCAGGCCTCCACTTCCTCCTTGCTCCATTTCTCTTCCTCCTGCTGGTGAGCTGGCATGGGGGAAGGGCTTGGGTCCCACCGGGCCACAGCTTTGGTACGTTACCCTGTTCCGTGAGGTCTGCTCTTTTCTCCAGGTGTGTGCAGTCTGGCGCAGTCCTCTTTCCTGTTCCTCTTTTAGGATTATTTGTATTCATTATATTTTTGTATTATATGCGGTTTTAGGAGGAAGTGTAAGTCTCACCTCTCACGCTGCCATCTTTAATCTTGCATGTCCATTATTTAACTTGGAGGTTTGGTAAGAAGGGGTAAGAACAATGGAAACTTGTATATATTCAAATTACTTTTTATGCTTTCCTTAAAAACAGGAAAAATGAAGAAGCACCATTCTTAATCAGAGGTGATATTATTTTAATGTTACATTCCATGTCTTAGATAATATATGAAAGGTAAAAAATAAAATAAAGTCAAACTTAAGCTAGGACAACTTTCTTTAGAACTACTCTTTTAAATTTTGGAATCTTAATTCTAAATCTTTTCTCTAAATACTAATGTTAGAGAGGAAGAAATTTCCTTTAACATTTGAGGTTCTTCTAGCTGGTCTAAGAATCAAATTGAGAAGAGACAGATTAACAGAAGAAAAATACAAAGTTTAATAATGTATGTACAGGGAAGCCATAGATATGGGCTCTAAAGACAGTCAGGGAGAAAGAGTGTAGCTCCAGTGAGGAAGGATGTTCCTGGCCTGGGGCAAGTACCCCCTGTGAAACCAGTAAAACTGAAATAGGTCAAAGGAAAGGGTAGGTTGGGAGAAAAGCTTCTATTCTTCACAGTCATACCCTGGCCCAGCTCCATTCGGCTCCACTGGCTGTGGCCCATGTTCTGCAGCCTCTGTGTACTCTCCCTATTTCCCCCACCTGCCCCTTCTGGGAGGAACTCTATGGGTGGGTCCCTGGTGACTGGCAGGCAGCCGAAAAATTACATACCAGCAACAGAAGGAAGGAGAGAATGGCCATTTTCTTTCCACTCCTTGCCCCAGAGGCTGTGGGAGGCCATAGCAGTAAACACCTATTGATATATAAATGGACCAAGGCCAGGAAGGAGATTCAGGAAATTCTGCAGTTTACCCCACAAAGAAACAGATGTTATCCTGAGCCAAAGGAAAAGGGGACAGTGTCTGACAGGAATAGGAAAGCCATTCATAGGAATAGGAAAGAGTAAATGTTTCATAAACAAAAGACTTGATGGGCCACACAGAAGCAATGAGGCACAGAGAGAAATTTTAACAGCCTTTGTCACATTCCTTCCTGTCTGTCACCTCTAGTCTACATTATAATATAGCAATCTATGGTAGCTCTCCTGCTGGAGTAATTCCTCCATCTAAATTATTTTTATGCTGTTGGTGGAAGAGACGTCAAAATATCTTCCTTAGTCTTTTGGGCCTTGATGGCTTTCAGCTCAAAATAATCTGCATGCCAAAGTGGCACATCTTGGGGTGGCCTGCCCTTGGTCCCTACATTACCAAATAAAGAAGATTCCAGACACTACCGAACAATGTAAACATATTCTGAAATACCTAACTAAAACTCTCTATTCTTATTTGTTGAACCCATTAATTTTCAAAAGTCTTGCCCCAGGGCTCTTATACTTGAAATCACTTTAATATTTGTGAAGTTATGTGTCTGGCCTTTCCCATTAGTGTGGAAAATAGAAGAATACAATTCTGCTTACCCATGCCTGTGAAACAACTAGTAAGAACATATTAACTTCTCAACAGTTACTCACTTTTAAATTTAATATTAAAATACATACATCAGTTGCATTTTTTTAGAAGTCATATATTTTTTCCACTAAATATTCAGTTTGGAAACCATTATGTACTTAATGAGAAATAGCACTTACACTGGGATACACGGGGCTTTATTTAGTATCAGGAAAAATGCATTTATATTATATCATACATACATGCTTTTAGCCATTCTTATTTTAGTCCAAACCATCACAATAATCCTGAACCAAAATGCTCATTTCTATGGTCAATACTCCATATCCTACTTTGTAACCAGCATCTGAGGTTAAAGGGAAAGCAACTGACAATTTTAGGAATTGAAATGGGTAGAATTTTACCACCCTAAAAAAAGAACAGAAAGAAGAGGAAAATCATAAAACTAATTGATTCTAGAAAAAACAGCCTGATGTTTCAAATACAGTAAAAAAGCAGACATACTGCAAATCTGAAAGGAGGTTGTTTTATTAGCACTTCCAACTAAGTGGCTGAGCTGTTAATAGCAAAGGGATATTCCTGATGAAATCACACAGTCAAAAATCCTGGGCAAACACACTATTGACCACAAGAAAAGTGTGTATGTGTACATGTGAGAACATGTGCATTCATATATGTTTCCATATGAATTCACTTGTGTTTGGAGTTTTAAGAATATCTTAACTGGACTTTGCAATGTTAAGCCCTCATTTTCAAAATGTGCCTTCAGATACAGGGAGCCCTGAGACACTCCCTGGCTGGAAGATCCCTTGTTTGTGGTCTGTTTGTTTTCTCAGGTCTGGATTTCCTTTGTGGGTGAGTGAAAATTAATTTGGAATGACATGAAAACGTTTTCTGTTTCCCTATCTTTAATCAGTAACATCTCTGACTTTTTTAATTAGAAGCAATAGAACAGTTCTTTGTTAATTCTAGGCAAAGGACATGCAGTCCTGCCATGGCAGAGGGAATTGGAGCCCAGTGGAAAGCAAGTCCAGTTGGGGTGGGTGGGTGGGGAGGGTGAGAGGGATAAAGGGGCACAAAAATTCTCAATCATTATGTAAGTTGGTCACAGGGATGTAGTACAGCATGAAGAATATAGCCAATGATTCTGTAACATCTTCTTATATGGACAGATAGTAACTGCGTTAGTTGGGGTGAGGATTTAATAATGTGGCTACTGATGAACTACTGTGTTGTATACTTGAAATCAATATAAGATTGTATATAAACTGTATTTCAATAAAAAAAAGTATATACAATATGTGCACACTGTGTATGCTTTGTATAAAAAAGGAAGGTCAATGAGATAACTAAATCTTACAGTGAGGAAATAAAAGTACATATATTTACTGGCAAAAATATATAAATGTATTGTTTAATCATGAATATGTAGAGATGCATTTTTGTTCATATCATTTCCTAATTTCTAGTGTTTCTTCTTCCCTTTCTTATGAATTAAACATAAGTGAGAACTCAAGTCTTTTTTTCATGTACAATGATCCTATTTTCTTGAACAGAAACCCTGGCTGAAAAGTATTAAAATTGAGATTCCAAAATTAGCCAGTGGCAGAGGAGAAATAGGATGGAAAGTTAACACAACCATTTATTATACATTGTGCAAAATGAATCAGGAAAAATGCTTCATGATGTTTCCACTTAGTTTTGATCATTCTCTCTGCTATGATTAAAGAAATATTTTCAACTAGTATTTCTTGTTCTAGGGAATACCTAGACACCGCAGCTTAGAGTCGGTGTGGGACTACTAGCCAAGGAATCAGAACACCTGATTTCTAGTCACTACTCTGTCTCTTACCTCCTGTGTACACAACTCTGGAAGTTAATTTTTGCCTGTTTATATTATTAAAATGTTGAAATAATTTCCAAAATTTAGAAGAGTGATATAAACCTGATTCTCAGTGTAATCAACAGATGGTGGAATTTCTCCCTTTTTGTTGCAATATTTTTAAAATTTAGAATTGTCTCTATCACCTCATCTCTCTACCCCTGGTATCAGCATGTTTAAGCTATTCAGAGATTATACACATACCATGAAATTCAATGTGAAGATATTACATAAATGGGTCAAATTTACAATGTACTAGGAGACAAGAAGCCCAATTTTAAAAAATGATTCATAACTCACAAATGAGAAAGAGGTATTTTTTGCTAGAATATAGTTATGAGAGGGGGGGATTGTGCTTTCATATTTATTTTTCATATTTATTTTTCCTCTGGACACTGAGATCTTTTTTCCCTAGTGTAGTTACCCATTATCAAATGTTTAGCTGTCTAAGTTCTTGCTTTTTTTTTTCTTTTACTCTTCTCAGCATTTTCTCACTTCTCTCATTTCTCAGCAAAACTGTCTTTGGATTGGCATCTTTCTGTAAAGTTTCTTTGAAATTGTCATCAGTGACCAGACTCAGTCAGTTGGCCTACTATCAAAAGTGGTAAAATTAGTACAAAATGTCCCCTCTTACATTTTTGAATAAACTTTTATTTACAAAAAAGTGGAATGTTCTCTTCTTTTCTCTTTTTCCTTTGTTAAGGTATTATTTATATACACTCATATGAAGGTTTTACATGAAAAACAGTGTGGTTACTACATTCACCCTTATTATCGAGTCCCCCCATGTCCCATTGCAGTCACTGCCCATCAGTGTAGTAAGATGCCACAGAGTCACTATTTCCCTTCTCTGTGCTATGCTGTCTTCCCATGATCCCCCCCATACCATGTGTGCCAATCATAATACCCCTCAATCCCCTTCTCCCTCCCTCCCCACCTGCCCTCCCACACTCCTCCCCTTTGGTAACCGCTAGTCCCTTCTTGGAGTCTGTGAGTCTGTTGCTGTTTTGCTCCTTCAGTTTTGCTTCATTGTTATACTCCACAAATGAGGGAAATCATTTAGTACTTGTCTTCTCTGCCTGGCTTATTTCACTGAGCATAATATCCTCCAGCTCCATCTATGTTGTTGCAAATGGTAGGATTTGTTTCTTTCTTATGGCTGGATAGTATTCCATTTTGTATATGTACCACCTCTTCTTTATCCATTCATCTATTGATGGACACTTAGGTTGCTTCTGTATCTTGACTATTGTAAATAGTGCTGCAATAAACATAGGGGTGCATGTGTCTTTTTTATCTTCTTTTCTCTTTTAAGTCAAGGACTTAGTTAAGCAAGTGGACAAGGACAAGATTCTTTAGAAAGGAAAGAAAAACAGGGGTTATTTGTTTTGTTTTAGAAGTCGAGTTTATAAGAATGTCTCAGTACCATAGATAAGATTTCTTTTTTGTTTCCTTAAGGAGTACCATAAAGGTATCTTTATAGGGTATCCATAGATGTCCAAGGAAGATCACAGCACACTCAAGCTCTTGCCACCCATTTTCAATGAATGTTGCAAGCATACCATCCAACTGCACAAATTCATGTACTCCTATCCTTGCAACATTCCTTAGAAAAGAAAAGGTTCATTTTTGCCACATATCTGTCTTGTAGAAGACCTTCTGTTAGCAGGGTGAGGTGACAGAGCAGTGGGGAAACTGCTGTAGAAATGAGCCATAAGTACTGTCTGGATCTTACAAAATAAGAAGTTGCCTCATATTGGGGAGGAAAAAGAAGAGACTGTGAGCAGGAACCACTTGATTTTCACCTGTTATCCCAGGACAAATTTGAATGCCAATAAAGTAGAGAAAACTTTATTTACCAGATTTTACCTTGGGGTTGGCAGTGGAAGCAAAATCAGGCCAAACAGAAGCTAAGCTTCTTAGAAGGGTGTGTCTGGATGTCGTTGTTTTGCTTAATGGGGTATACAAATTCATAGCAGAAACTCAGTAAAAGAATCTAAGACTGGCCGACAGGGCACTTCATCTTCTTCATACTTCATTGACACAGCACACAGCCTCTCCTCTAGATAAAAATGAAGTCAGTAGTTTGAGAAAACTGGTTAAACACCAAATTATTAGTCAGCTCAGGACACAGTAGACCTTCATCTGACTTTGTTACTAGGCTTCAGTTATTATGATTTAAATTTACTGACAACCCCCAACAAAGTCAAGTAATCAAGCTTTAGACTTTTCCCAAGCTCATTTTCTTCTCATACTGTTCTCTATTTATAAATGTAAGGTGACTGATGCTTTGAATAGAGAGTAAGTGTTAAAACCATTGCAGTGAATTACCTCGCTGTGATTTATATCTAACCTTGCAGTGAATTATACCCTAGTGTTTCACATACAGAAGCACCAAATATTGTTGGCTTCTGAAGAGGTATGAAGGTAGTGGAATTGTGAGTGTGTATGTTGGGAGGGAAGGAGGTCTGTGCACATGCATGTCATTAACTTTGTTGGCTGATTCAAGAAAACAATAATTGGTATTTTGCTAATTTTTGCACAGTGTGGAAACAAGCTAACCAATATTTCAGTTCCTGTACCTGTTATTTGGTATCTAATGTGGTGATTAGATTCAGTGCTTTAAAATCATTCTCTAACAAGCCCATTCATTTTTGATTTTCTTTTCATGTGTTCTATTGATTAATGAAAGAGGAGTGTCAAAGTGTCCAATGTGAATAGTGGAGATCTCTGTATATGTTCTGTCAATTGTATCAGTTTTGGCTTTATGTATTTTTAAGTTCTATTGTTATGTACATTCATAATTAGGACTTTTTAAAATATTAGTAGTGAATTGACCTTTTAATGGCTATGTATTATCTTTCTTTGTTCCTGGTAAATTTCTTTGCTTTGAAGTTCAGTTTGCTATTTATTTAGTTACTTCAATTTTCTCTTGAATAATGTTCCCATAATGAATCTTTTTCCACCCTTGCATGTTAAACTTATTTATATCATTATATTAAGTGACTTTTTTTATAAGCAGAATATTTTGGATCACTTCTTCTTTTACCTATTCTGACAATCTGTATTTTAATTGCTTTGCTCAGACCATTCACACTGAATATAATTGTTGATATTTGGAGTTATGCCTACCACTTCATTGTTTGTTTGCTTTCTCTTCCCTTTGATTTTAATTCTTCTGTTTCCCCTTTCTTCCTTATTTTTGGTTAACTGAAAATTTTTCAGTTGAAAAGGGTGTTGTTGTTATTTCTACAATTTATCACAGTTTTCATATATTTTGACCAGAACTGATACCTTTTGATCAAAGTGGTAGCTGCAGTGTCAGAGAGTTTCTATTTTTTGGTGTTTTGCCTTTTTCTCAATGTTTGTGATCCACCCTCATCTTTCACCATCTCTGTACAGCACCATGGAGGGGAGCTCACACCATGCTATTGCCGCCCCCCAGGGGCTGACTGTTGCTGGATTTCAGGCTAGCAGAGGCTGGCAAGAGTTCTATTGTCCACGTTCAGCCTCCTTGTAGGCAAATCCTATGTGCCAAGTCAAATCTTATGGGGAAGAAGGCGGGGAGACTTTCTCAGCATTTTTTCTCCAAACTATGCTATTGACCTGTATTGGTCTTTACTGGGTATTCCCTGATTTTACACTGTTGGAAGCAAATCTCTAACTGAGCATAGATATAAGATTCTGGGCCCAGGATGGTTTTCTTCCCTCTACTCTGGAGCAGACAGATTTTTCTTCTGCCCTTTCCCCAGTTACCAAAAGTCTTTGCTGTGCCCTTTTGATGATGGGGCTGTTGCCCTTCCTCCGTTTTTTGTAGGTTTTTGTTTCAGAGGAGAAAATAGTCTAGTGGAAGCAGGTCTTCTATAGCAGCTGCTAAGCAGCCTCTTTTTCTGCCATGCTTTGACCCACGTGAGCTAGTTGTTATGTCCTATCCTGTTGGAGGGCAAGCTGCTCTTCTGAATTTGAATCATTTGGTTGGATCACAATCTTAGCTTTCTGGTGGACTCAAGAAAAGTTATGATATTTTAGTTTACTTTATTTTATCTCTTCATTAAAATGAGAGCAATGTTCCTTCCAGCTATCTACATCCGAGCCAGAAGCAGAAATCTTCTTTTGGTCTTGCTTCAGCTCCGTGATGTAAAGATTAATAAATTAATATGTAGCTACACTGAACCAGGAAAATGAACTAGCACTTACTAGCTTCCTCCTTAACTTGAAGAAGTTAAATGATGTTGGAAAGTTCAGACACTGGGGACAATCAGATTTCTAATCTGCATTTTCACTACAATCAGATAACTAGCTGCCTACTCTACAGGAAATAGTTCTGTAACATCAGCCACTAAATAAAGAAAAGGCAGAGAAGAGGTTCAATCCTAAATGCATTTGTTTATCAGTTGAAAACATTGGTAGAATAGAGATGTGATCATAATGAGACAAAGATAAAGTACTTCTCCTACCCATACACACACTTTCTTATCTTTTCTTATTGTGAGATTGAGTATATGTATTATTTTTCTTAATATCCCATAGAATTTCTTCATATTTATAGTACTTTCCCCCTGAAATTTTCAATGAGCTTCCTTTTAAAGATAATAGATAACAAACTAGAATCCAAATGACTACAATATTAAAATACAAAGAGAGGGAATATTGACAAAGGCAATTTTATTTTAGCGATAGTCAATCAGCAACAAATCTCAACTGGTGTCACTACTAGCTTAGTTCAATTTCCCGTATATGTATATATACATATATATATACATACACAGATATATACAGATATGTATATATAACATCATCAAATCGTAAATTATCATACAGAAGTTTGTTTATGCTCACTGGACTATTTAGGCAAGAAAAAAAAATGCCCTAAGAGGTTTTATAAGCCATTTTAACAATGTAAACAGAAATGAAATGGTTTTTATCCTTTAATGCTTAGTTCAACAGAAAATTAAATTAACTAGAACATCCTATTCCCAGAGAAATCCAGTCAATAGTGGTTTTATAATAACAAGCATTCCTTAGAAATATTTATAAGGATTTCTTCTGAGAAGGTCACTGAATTTTCATCAGTGTGACCTGTTGGTCCTTCAAGATTCTATGAAGTAAGAGAAATGTTTTTTCTATACTACTTGGCGATTAAAGGATATGAGTAGTTAAGTATCATCATATGGTACTTTGGTAGAAAACTAAATGTATTTTCTATTTTTTAATAGACATTTACAGTTGGATTAATTTATAAGTACATGTAATAGCCAATCTAAATCATTTTAAAAACTTCTTCAAAAGTCCCAAGGATGCACAATGCATTTATACAGTCACTGGTGGAGATTAATGACAAGAAACAACCAATGTAAGAACCATTCTATGAGAAATGTAGTATATTATTATGCACACTTTCCAAGGATTAAATCTTCTCTTAATCTTTAATAAAATTTATTTTGGAAAAGTACACCAAATACATAGTCTTCACCTTCTTTCTAGTGCATCCTTAATTTTAGTCTCAGATATAATATGCTTTTATGAACAAACACTTGATTCTTTGCCCATGAGACTGTCCTGCTCATTTTTAATCCAGTCTAAATTCTTTACAAAATACTAAACTGATGTCTCTGACTGTTTTTGTTTTGTTTTTAAACAGAACAGAATGCGAGATCTTTTGGACAGCTGCTGTGCTTACTAAGAAGTAATCCTTTTTACCAAAGCCTTTTTTTTTGTTGAGAATTGTATAATGTAATGCAGTACTGATAACTGTCTTAATTCTCCACCTTTCTTTCAGCAAAGGATAGATGATGAGTTTCACTGACATAAAAAGAAGGCATTTCTTTCTGTGCTTCCTACCCCTGTAGCCTACTCATTGTCAGCATATGTATATTTTGTGCTTCCTAATAAATCATTCACCAATTCATTGCAATATCATTGTGCCTAAAGTGAGAGGTGCTTCTGCCACATGTTGAACTCTGTGGGATAATGGTGAAGAAAGACAAGGAATTTTAAATGCTCAGTGAAAAAAATACTCTGTTTCCAAGCTCTACTCTGTAATAGATCACACAGAGACCCTTAAAGCTAGAAAGATTTCTAGTAAGAAAAGTTTCTTACTCTTTGCTGAAACACTTTTAGTGATAGATGCCTCATTGCCAATTTCATTTACAGACAGATTTAAATATTTTAGCTATATATGATCCCTATACTTGCCCAGCTTAAGTCCTGTGGATCTACATAGACCAATTCTAATTCCTTTTCTTGTGATAATCTTTTAAGGACAATGCACATAACCTACATTCTTCTTTGCCCATATCTTCTCTTTGAGTTTCCATCACTTCCTTCAGTCCTTGTAGCCTTGGTGAGACCACTGTGGTAGTATGTGGTTGAGGTCACCAGAAGTATACATTGTGTCCCCATAATAGCCATGTTTCCAAGAATAGGCACATGAACAATGCAGGACTCTCCTTGGTCTTCCTTGTTAACTGAGCCAAGATCTCCCTTTTTTGGTTGAAATCATCAGAGTAGTATTTCTGTTTCAGTCATTAACCATGACTGACTTATTAATGTACTTCATTTATATCCTACTTTGCTTTGCTTTTCCCTCTGTAACAGCTCTTTTCTATCCTCAGTGTCAAACCCATTGTATACCTCTTAGGTATGGGTTCTTTTTTTCAAAGTGATGCATTTTTTGTAATGTTTTTCTTAAATGACTTTTCCAGAAATGAACCAAAGCGTGCTACCTGACCAGTGCTGAATGGTGTTCACCAACAGTCTCCTTGTTCTGAATGCTAGCTTTCCACCACTAAAGCCTAAGTTGGTATTGCTTTGCCAGCACTCCATCACCTCATTGTTTGTGTTGAGTTTCTGATCAAGTGAACATCTAGAGAGTCCTAGACGATCACCAGAAGGAGAAACGAGAGTGAAGTTGTTGTATTGAACTCCTTGGGTGCCTTCCTGTGTGGTTACCCTAAGCATAGGTCACTACTCCTCTCAAACCCACTTGTTCTCCACAGCCCTTCTCCTCCTAGTTTCTGGTTAGCCGTCTCTGCCTTTGAGTCTAGGCTTGGTAACAGCTTCACTGCTGCTAGCCTAGCTTCTTTGGAGGTCTCCTTATACTTAATCTATAACTTTTTTAATATTGGTGTTAATAAACTTTCTTTAAATGATACTATTTTGATTGTGTCACTTGTTTCCTACCTTAAGCACATTGAATAAGTTAAGAATACCAGTCCTTTTGCTGATCAATAAGACATCTTTCTTCAGGATGACATTGGTCCTTCCCTCTAAAGATAAAAAACAAAATAATGTATTGAATTTTAAGCCAAATACTTTACTAAAGAATATTATAGATATTTCTGATTCAGTAGAGATAATAAGATTTTTATAATCAGACAAAATTTGGATAAAATTCTGCTTTTACTACATTGTTTGTGACTTGGATTATGAATCTCAGTATCATCATATCCACCTCAGGGATTGTAATATATAGTGATATATATTAAGGTGGATGTAACAAGTAAATGGGTTAAATGTTTAAAAAGCCTCATAGAAGGATTGGAAGTTGGTAGATATTCCATCATTTATTTCTCTTTGACTTCCATTTATTTTACAACAGTTTGTAGCATCAGGTACAAAATGAGGAGAGGATCTGTATTTGTGAGTTCTGAGATCACATGGTACCACCTCTACTTTAAGTACCTCCCAGAGTTTAGTACATTAACTCTTGTACTTTTAGAAAATTTCCTGGACTGAAGTTGTAGAAGTCTGGATTTTACTCCCTTATCTGATATTAGTTAAGTGATTATCTTACTTATAAGAAGAAATATCTAAAATGGACAGTTCTGGTGGTATTTTCTAGAGCTAGCATTCTGATACAGAATATGTGGTTTACATATACATTTTGGGATAGAGTTCATTAAATATGTTTTAGTTTGAATATCAGGAGCTTAAAAAGTTAGAAGATATTTATACTCTGTTACCGCAGGTGAAATGGTTATATAAATTATTTCTTCTGTAACTTACTTTTCCGGAAAGTTTGCTATTTAAGCCAATTTGCCCCAAACTTTGCTGTCATCATTATTGCTTTTGTTATCAACCAGAACTCCCAGGCAACAGGTCTCTATCCTTTAGCAGAAGCTAGAAGAACAGACTCACATTCTGATCAAATTGGAAACTAGAGTAAGTACTATAAACTGGTTGACTGACTTGAATAAAATATCATTAGAAAAATATTATTTAATAAAACACCATTTTATTAATAACAATATAATAAAACTATTATATAATAAGATAGCATTATTACATAGCAATAATAGTGTTAAAATATTCTTTAATAAAGTAATGTTTTACTATAATAATAAAGTATTTAATAAATATTAAATAGCAGTTAATAATATACTATAGAGATAGATTACAAATTATAAATAAAAGATAACTTTTGCTATGAATATTTCCATAGTAGTATTTCATCAGGAGGGCATAATTGTATTACTAAATACATGTTATTTCCTTAATATGTAATATCAAAGCAAGTATAAAGAAGATGAAAAGTGGAAAATAATTTTACATGCATATAAATAGTAATAACACTATGAATAAAATACTGTGTAATGTAATCTTATCATCCCAGCATTTCAGTGATTCATATCCAACACTGAATATTTGTATTTTAATGAGAAGGAAGAAACAATTTAAGATAATTAAACAAGGCTGAGAAGTATGACCCAAAGATTTAGGTGCAATCACATGTCTTAATTATTCCATTTGAAAAGGAAGTGTTCCTGTTTTGTTAGAAAGTCCCTGTCTCCTTTCAGGAGGTGTGCGTGTCTGTGTGTGTGCATGTGTGTGTGCACATGCTGTGAAAGCTTTTTAGATAAGATGAAGAACAGTCCCATTTGCTAGGTTCCTTGATTAACAAGCTACAGAGGATGAGTTTGACATTTTGAAAAATCATTCATAATTCCACCATTCAGAGACAGTAAGTTTTTATTTATTTTTCATTTTTGGTTACAATAGGTTTGACTTCTGAAGGTATTTCTATTTATGCAGATAGTACTTGTTACAAAGAATTACAGTCAAGTGGTGTAAATGTTTTTAAGTCTCTAAATATGTACTGCTAAATTCTATGTTACTAAATCTCTCTGATAAGATTGATCAATTCATATTTCAAGCAGCAGTACAGAGAATACTGCTGTCATTATCTGCAACTCCTTTACTAGTACAAAGTCAAAACCTGTGGGGGATGGGCAATCAAGCTGAAGGCAGATACTCTGTTTTGGGTATAAACACCATGTGTTTGTAATGCTTGCCCAGTTAACCTTCATCCAGACCTGACCAACTAAACTTAGTCCCTCATCCCACTTGAGAATCAACATTGAGAGCTTACATTGATTAGCCTTAAAGAGACCTCCAGTATGGCAGTAAGAGTAGATAATCTAATGCAGACTGTTTTTTTTTAACAAGTTGGAGGAGAGTAATGCATATTCAGACAGATGAAGGAGAAGTGATTGGAGGGGTTTGTACATCTCAAGTGTTCTAGCCAGGGGCCCATTTGTCTCAGGATTACTTGTGACAAAGAAGAGAATCTTGCCTCTAGGACATTATTTCAAGTTTATTCAAAATTTCATGCAGAAGCAGTCACCCACAGATGGTTTCTCTGAAGCTCGCCTGAATTGAACAGATCTTTCCAGAACTCTTCTTAGAAGTGGATACATGCCCACTTCACAAATCCCTGATTTTTAGTCTTCAAGGAGTGAAGAGGGATGGAATGCAGATGAGAGAATCTAAACTCTTCTTCAACCCTTGGAGGAGGCCTCCTTCCAGGGCAAAATCTAAGTACATCTGCCTCGCTGCAAGGCAAGTTCTCTCCTTTACTGGGGATCAACCCAAAAGGATCCATAAACACTGCCTGGGTACATTTAAGCCAGCATTTTACCGACACTTTAAAAAAATATGCTTTTGACCTTTAATAGTGCTTTTAAAAAGTCTTTTATTTTAAATCTTCCAATTCCGTAAGATGGACTTCAGCTCATCAGGTCTACGACCACCCCATCCACAGTGAACTCCTATCTGGTGCTTTTTATCTCTATTATCATTTATTGCCTCTTATTGTTTTGCTGTTGTTGTTATAAGCACGCCTTGAACTCTAAAAACATTATAATTATCTTGAGGTTATGGCTGGAGATTCTATTTCGGTCTGTTTCCTTTGGTGCTGCGATCAAAGTCAGTTCCATCGTCGTGTACTGAGTACTTGCTAACAATTCTGAAAATGTGGAACGCAACAATTGTTGAGCTTCTTGGAACAGTATTTTAACATGAACATGTTAAATGTTTATGGTCTAGTCAGGGAGTCATATTTCTTCCCATTAATTCCCATATGTTAACTACTTAAACTGGAAATAGTTTTCATTGGAGAAAAAGAAGGAAAACCACATTGACTCTTAACTGCCAGTAATCAGGGGCTTTAACTTTAGTGATTCCAGGCAAGGCAAATAAGTTTAACAAATAAACCGAAAGTAAATGTTGTACCTTTAAAAAAAAAACCTATTCTGAACCTTTTAAAAGGAGAACATTTATTAAGCCAATTAACCGAACTGGGGGGAAAACTGCTCAAGTTTTAAACAATGGGAGAAAATGTGCAGTCTTTGGAGTAGTTGCCAACACATCTGTAAAATCCCTTCCAAATAGGAGATCTGTACATCTCAGTGTGGTCAGGATAGTCCTGGCTTCTGCCTGATGTCCTCAGGAATTATAAATAGCCTTTTTCAACCCCTTTCATGCCCACCATGTCACAAATGAAATAATAAATTTTATAGCCAATGCACAAATTGATGTTTTAATTAAGGTCCTTGCTTTCAAAGCATGGAAACCACACAAACCAACTCAATAAAAAGAAGCATTCCACAATTAGAAACTAATACAATGTTAATTTTGAAACACATATAGTGAACTATTTAAAATGTATTACCAGCATTATCAAAGAGTAAAAGTAAAAACATAAATATTTCTAGTCAGGTTCTGAACTCATTCATTGTGTGCAGACTTTCAAAATAGAATTTGAACATATCTTTTATTTGTACTTTGTTCATGCAGAGTAAATTATAATGTGGTACATCGTAAAGACTTTTTAAAAGAATGTTTAATTCTTTCCTTGAATTGAAAACAGTTCTATAGAGGGAACATTTTGATCTGATTAAAGCTATTCAAATTGAGAAGAAATAAATGACTTCATCACAGAATGATGGGGCATGTGCAGACTGACCTGAAGTCCCAAGGGATGATGAACTTGTGTATATTTTTAATAGTGTTATTAACAAGCAATTGGTTTTTTGGGGTCAAAATCATGGTTTTCAAAAGGTTTGTCAAAATCTATCACATATTCTCAGAAGCATACCCATTTAAGAAAATCAGTCTCATATGCAAGCTCAGGTCAGTCAGTCTCTAGCTTCCAGGTTTCAAAGATGTTAGAAGAATAATTAGTCTTTCAACCTGCAAATTCCAATTGAATTAGGTACAGTCTTTGGAATAAACAAAAGCCATCACAAATAGCAGGATGTTCTGGAAGAATTCATTCTTTTAAAAGCAATTTTTTCCTTCTACTTCATGAAGAAAGAGAGTCTGATGGGTAATTTCTAAATTACTCTAAAATATTTATCATAAAATTTGAAAATAATAGAAGTACACATGGAAAAAAGGAGCATATATTTTCAGTTCCGGGATGTAGTTGGGGCATCCCAGGAACTGAGCAGGAGTACATTGCAGTTGCTTTTGTTGTTATTCACCACTGCCGTTTGTTATCAGTGTATTTATGGCTCCAGCACTCTGAAGACCGAAAGAACTCCCTTAGATAGGTAACACACGGAGGTGAGGGAAGAGAGTTGATGGAAAAAGAGGATGGAGATTCATGTCTACTGTGAATCATAAGAGATCAAACAAACACAATATCCATGTGACAAAATGTCAGTCAAGTCTGTAGTCCTGGATGACAAGCCCTAGAATTTACCACTATTGACTTGGTTCTTACATTCTCATCATTGACTTGACTGTGAACATTGGCTGGAACCTCATTATCATTCTCTGTGTACTCATGCATTTATTACTGCTATATATTTTAAAAGAGAGAGAGAGACATAAGAAATCAAACAGTGGAAAGCAATGGGTAGACCTCACGTGAGATTTCATTGAACCAATCAAAAGGACAAAAAGAAAATATCTCTGATACAATTGGAAAAATCTGAAAATGGAGTAGGTGCTGTATTAAGGAATGATGTTCATTTGGTTTTGCTGGGTAATAGCACTGAAATTATGTAAAGTCTGAATTTCTTAGATATGAATACCAAGGTGTGTAATGACAAAACTGAATGGAGTCTAGGATTTGTTTTAAAATATTCTAGGGAAAAAGTGGAATATATGAAACATGATTCAAAATATTGATAATTGTTGAAGATTAATTATGAGAATTACATAGTTAAGACTGAAATTCCAACACTGTATTTCAAGTCTCTTAACAAGATGAATCAAAATTTATACAACTGATCAAAAAACCAGAACTAAGCAAGGCACTCCTGAAGAATAAGGTGAAAGGACTTGTCTTATGCTATTTCAGAATTTATTATGAAGTAGGATCAATTCATTCATTTAATGGGTATTTGTTGAATATCTGTTAACTGCTAAGTTCTCTTTTAGGCAATGGGGATATAGCAGTGCCAGTATAGTCCTGGTGCAGAGATAGGCAAGAAGAATTGAAAAGAATATAGAGAACAAGAATACATCCCTAAAAATATTAATACTTGAAAAAGGAAGGACTCATCATCAAATAATGCTGAAACAATTGATCACCCACATGAAAATAAGTAAGATCTGATGCCTATATCACTTGCACACAAAAACACACTCAAAACACAAAGACTGAATTACTGGCAGATTACAGACAATGTGAAAAGCAAATATTAACTCTTTATAAGAAAATATAAGCAAATGTATTTGAAAGTAGATAAAAATTTCTTAAACAAGGTACACAAAGTGCTAAGCATGAAAGAAAATGCTTATAAATTTGAATAGATGAGAACTTCTGTTCATCAAAGGATATTTCAAAAGAAAGTAGACACACACACTGATATAATGAAGGAAGGATATGTTTCCCAAATCTATAACTAAATAATATAATTAAGAAATAAGATAAACAACCCCTAAATGTACAAAACGGCAAAGATGGGCACTGTGCTAAAGAAAGCATAAAACTTGAATAACTGCAATTTCCTGCAATTGACCAATGTTCCATGCTGCTTGTGGGAATATAATTTGGCATAATCATTTTGAAAAAATGATTTTTGCTATCTTGTAAATCTGAGAACGTGTTTAGTCTATAACCCAGAAGTTCCACTGTTAAGCATATTCCCTAGCAAAACTCATGATCACAATGTACCAGAAGTGTTTTGGTAATCTACTGCTAAATAACAAAGTACCTATAGACTCAGTGACTTAAAACAACATTATCTGAGTCAGGAATCAGGGCTGAAATTAACGATTTTTTATTCCAAGTACCATCAATGGAGTTACTAGGTGTCCCACTGGTGACTGCTTTAGTCTGGAGTTTTCGCAAAGGCATTGCTTATACACCTGGTGTCTTGATGGGGACAGTTGAAGGCTAGCCTCGCATCATTGGGCTCCTCTGCCTCTTTCCACCTTGTCTCAGAGTTTCTCCACAAGATCTCCTCAGCAGGTAACTAGATTTGAAATCAGGCAAAGTATAATTTTTCCCATATTCTGTTGGGTAAAAAAATCACAGTCTAATTCAGATTCAGGAAAAGAGGACTAGTCTAAACCTTTTCATAGGAAGAGTGTCAAAGAAGTCACAACCATTTTAAAGACAGAATGCTCTTAGCAGCATTGTTCATGATGATAGTATGAAAAGAATTCAAATGTTCATCAATGGAAGAAGAATTATATTATTTTTTACTTAATAGAGCACTGTACAACTGTGAAAACTCAGTGGAGGACAGTTCCTTGCTGTCAAGTAGGTGAATCCTAGGGATTTTGAGTAAAGAAAAAAATCAAGTCAAGAAATATTACTTAGAGTATGTTACATAGAATATATAACTATATTTATAAATCTTATAAGCAAATGAATCTAATAAATATATGTGTAATTTTTATGTCTAAAAAGGAATTGTAAACAAGATTCAGGGAAATGGTTATGTGTCTGAGGGAAACACTAGCATAGGTTTGAGGAGGAAAACTTAGAGCCAATAGTTTTATGTAATATTCTAGTTCTTAAGATATTATGATTGCCTATATTAAATAATGTTATTTAGCTCATAAATGCTACATTTAAAAACAAGTTTTATATTCCTGGGATTAGAAAACACACTCAGGTCAATTTTGTCTTTGTCTTTGGAATTGATTTAATATTCTGTTGTCCCTGGAATTTCTTTTACCTTATAAGCAGTTTTGCATTTATATATCATATCCATAAATTATATTTATTTTTATGTCTACATGGTTTTTTCTATCTATAAAGATATATAAATGTGCAACAGACTTCCAGGAAGATGGTGGCATGAGCAGGGTGGCGGAAATCTCCTCCCAAAACCATATATATTTATGAAAATACAACAAATACAACTATTCCTAAAAGAGAGACCAGAAGATACAGGACAGCACATAGCCTGCATCTACCCCTAAGAGGACTCGGCACCCCGCAAGGTGGGTAAGATACGGAGCCGCAACCCGGCGGGACCCGAGCACTACCCCACCCTAGCACACCTGCAGGAGGAGAGGATTCAGAGCGGGGAGGGAGTGGAAGTACAGGCCCGTGAAATAACCAGCCCTGGTGATCTGGGCTGGGAGCACTGACACACATCGCACGGTGTATCAGAGATTGGAGAGACAGAGGGTGCAGGATCTGAGCCAGGGAAAGCACCAGGGTCCTCGCAGCCGGCTCCCCGGGACAAAAGAAAAGTGTGTGCTTTTTTTAGTGGTCTTAAAGAGACAGGGGCCCAGTGGAGGAGCAGGATTGTCCCAGCACACCCAGCCCAGCAGGCTGGGAGTCCTGGGGAATTTCGAACCAATTGGCTGGCGACTGAGAAAAAGTAGCCACACTGAGACTTACACAGAGATCAACAGCCTCCCATTCGTTCAGCCCTGCCAGAGCTACAAAGGGCACTGCGGAATGGCACGGCTGATGCTGCAGAATAGTGGAGCAAAAGCGCCACCTACAGAATCCCCAGAGAATCTATGCCCAGTGGCCATTTTTTTTCTTTCTTTTCTTTTCTTTCTTCTTTTTTTCTCTTTTCTTTATTTTCTTTCTTTTTTGCTTTTCTTTTGTTTTTCTTTCTTTTTCTTATTTTTCTTTTTAAAAGTCTTAAAGAGCCCAGCTGACATACGTGGCACCTACCAGCAACCACCTCTATCGCCATGAAAAGACAGAGGAGTATGGTACAAACAAAATGTACCCAGACCCAGACAACACCAGAGAGGAAACCTGAAGGGATAGAAATGCACAACTTTACTGAAAAAGAATTCCTATTAAAGGAATAGAAATCAGAGAACAGGAATACAGAGAAGCTGAGGCAGAGGGAGATAAAAGGATCTCTAGGAATGAAAGAATATTAAGAGAACTGTGTGACCAATCCAAGTGGAACAATATTTGCATTATAGGAGTACCACAGGAAGAAGAGAGAGGAAAAGGGATAGAAAGTGTCTTTGAAGAAATAATTGCTGAAAGCTTCCCCATGCTGGGGAAGGAAATAGTCTCGCAGTCCACAGAAGCCCACAGATCTCCCAACACAAGGGACCCAAGGAAGACAACACCAAGACACATAATAATTAAAATGGCCAAGATCAAAAGGACAGAGTATTAAAGGCAGCTAGAGAGAGAAAAAAGATCACTTACAAAAGAAAACCCATCAGACTATCATCAGAATTCTCAACAGAAACCTTACAGGCCAGAAGAGAATGGCATGATATATTTAACATAATGAAACAGAAGAGCCTCGAACCAAGAATATTGTATCCAGCACGATTATCATTTAAATATGACGGAGGGATTAAACAATTTCCAGACAAGCGAAAATTGAGAGAGTTTGCCTCTCATAAACCACCTCTACAGGATATCTTAAAGGGACTGCTCTAGAGAGAAGCACTCCTAAGGCTAAAAAGATATCACCAGAGAAAATAAAATCATAGCAAAGAAAGCAGACTATCCAAATACTAACTAAAGGCAAAGAATAAAACACCTAGTATATAAAGAATGGAGGAGGAAGAATAAGAAGGGAGAGAAATAAAGAAACATCAGACTGTGTTTACAATAACTTAACAAGAAAGTTAAGTTCGATTGTTAGATAGCAAAGAAGCAACCCTTGAACCTTTGGTAACCACGAATCTAAAGCCAGCAATCGCAGTAAGTACATATCTATCGGTAATCACCTTAAATGTAAATAGATTGAATGCACCAATCAAAAGACACAGAGTAACAGAATGGATAAAAGAACAAGACCCATCTATATGCTGCTTACAAGAGACTCACCTCAAACCAAAGATATACACAGACCAAAAGTGAAGCAATAAAAAAAGATATTTCATGCAAACAACAAGGAGAAAAAAAGCAGGTGTTGCAGTGCTTCTATCAGACAAAATAGACTTCAAAATGAAGAAAGTAGCAAGAGATAAAGGAGGACATTACATAATGATAAAGGGGTCAGTCCAACAAGAGGATATAACCATAATAAATATATATGCACCCAACGCAGGAGCGCCGACATATGTGAAACAAACACTAACAGAATTAGAGGAGGAAATAGAAAGCAATGCATTCATTTTAGGAGACTTCAACACACCACTCATTCCAAAGGACAGATCAACCAGACAGAAAGTAAGTAAAGACACAGAGGCACTGAACAATACACTAGAACAGATGGACTTAATAGACATCTACAGAACTCTACACCCAAAAGCAACAGGATACATATTCTTCTCAAGTGCACATGGAACATTTTCCAGAATAGACCACATACGAGGCCACAAAAAGAACCTCAGCAAATTCAAAAATATTGAAATTCTACCAACCAAGTTCTCAGATAATAAAGGTATAAAACTAGAAATAAATTTCAGAATGAAAACAAAAAGGCTCACAAATACATGGAGACTTAACAACATTTTCCTAATTAATCAATGGGTCAACAACCAAATCAAAACAGAAATCAAAGAATATATGGAGACTAATGACAACAACAGCACAAAGCAACAACTTCTGTGGGATGCAGCAAAGGCAGATCTAAGAGGAAAGTATATTGCAATCCAGGCCTATTTAAAGAAGGAAGAACATTCCCAAATGAATAGTCTAAAGACACAATTACTGAAACTGGAAAAAGAAGAACAAATGAGGCCCAAAGTCACCAGAAGGAGGGACATAATAAAAACTAGAGAAGAAATAAATAAAACTGAGAAGAACAAAACAATAGAAAAAAAATCAATGAAATCAAGAGCTGGGTCTTTGAAAAAATAAACAAAATAGATAAACCCCTAGCCAGACTCATTAAGAGAAAAAGAGAATCTACACACATAAACACAATCAGAAATGAGAAAGGAAAAATCACGATGGACCCCACAGAAATACAAAGAATCATAAGAGAATATTATGAGAATCTATATGCTAACAAGCTGGAAAACATAGAAGAAATGGATGACTTCTTAGAAAAATACAATCTTCCAAGACTGACCAAGCAAAAAACAGAAAAACTAAACAGACCAATCACCAGTGACAAAATCGAATTGGTAATCAAAAAACTACCTAAGAACAAAACCCCCAGGCCTGATGGATTCACCTATGAATTCTACCAGACATATAGAGAAGAAATAACACCCATTCTCCTTAAAGTTTTTCAAAAAGTAGAAGAGGAGGGAATACTTCCAAACTCATTCTATGAAGCCAGCATCACTCTAATACCAAAACCGGGCAAAGACCTCACCAAAAAAGAAAATTACAGACCAATATCCCTGTTGAACATAGATGCAAAAATACTCAACAAAATTTTGTCAAACCAAATTCAAAAATACATCAAGAGGATCATACACCATGATCAAGTGGGATTCATCCCAGGGGTGCAAGGATGGTACAACATTCGAAAATCAATCAATATCATCCACCACATCAACCAAAAGATGAACAAAAACCACATGATCATCTCCATAGATGCTGAAAAAGCATTTGATAAAATTCAGCATCCATTCATGATTAAAACTCTCAACAAAATGGGTATAGAGGGCAAGTACCTCAACATCATAAAGGCAATATATGACAAACCCACAGCTAACATCATACTTAACAGCAAGAAGCTGAAAGCTTTTCATCTAAGATCGGGAACAAGACAGGGATGCCCACTCTCTCCACTGTTATGCAGCATAGTACTGGAGGTCCTAGCCATGGCAATCAGACAAAACAAAGCAATACAAGGCATCCAGACTGGTAAAGAAGAAGTCAAATTGCCACTATTTGCAGATGACATGATATTGTACATAAAAAACCCTAAAGAATTCACTCCAAAACTACTAGAACTAATATCTGAATTCAGCAAAGTTGCAGGATACAAAATTAACACACAGAAATCTGTTGCTTTCCTATACACTAATGATGAACTAACAGAAAGAGAAATCAGAAAAACAATTCCATTCACAATTGCATCAAAAAGAATAAAATACCTAGGAATAAACCTAACAAAGAAAGTGAAAGACCTGTACTCTGAAAACTACAAGACACTCCTAAGAGAAATTAAAGAGGACACTAACAAATGGAAATGCATCCCATGCTCTTGGCTAGGAAGAATAAATATTGTCAAAATGGCTATACTGCCTAAAGCAATCCACAGATTCAATGCAATCCCTATCAAACTACCAATAGCTTTCTTCAATGAACTGGAACAAATAATTCTAAAATTCATATGGAACCACAAAAGACCCCGAATAGCCAAAGCAATCCTGAGAAGGAGGAATAAAACAGGGGGAATTACACTCCCTGACTTCAAGCTCTACTACAATGCCACACTAATCAAGACAATTTGGTACTGGCACAGGAACAGACCCACAGACCAGTGGAATAAAATAGAAAATCCAAACATTAACCCAAACATATACAGTCAATTAATATTTGATAAAGGAGCCTTGGATATACAATGGGGAGAAAGGAGAGATGGTAGCCTCTTCAGCAGCTGGTGTTGGCAAAACAGGACAGCTACATGTAAGAGAATGAAACTGGACTACTGTCTAACCCCATACACAAAGGTAAACTCAAGGTGGGTCAAAGTCCTGAATGTAAGTCATGAAACCATAAAACTCTTAGAAAAAAACAGGCAAAAATCTCTTGGACATAAACATGAACAACTTCTTCATGAACATATCTCCCCGGGCAAGGAAAACAAAAGCAAAAATGAACAAGTGGGACTACATCAAGCTGAAAGGCTTCTGTACAGCAAAGGGCACCATCAGTAGAACAAAAAGAAATCCTACAGTATGGGAGAATATGTTCATAAATGGCATATCCGATAAGGGGTTGACATCCAAAATATATAAAGAACTCACGCACCTCAACAAACAAAAAGCAAATAATCCAATTAAGAAATGGGCAGAGGATATGAATAGACACTTCTCCAAAGAGGAAATTCAGATGGCCAACAGGCACATGAAAAGATGCTCCACATCACTAATCATCAGAGAAATGCAGATTAAAACCACAAAGAGATATCACTGCACACCAGTGACAATGGCCAACATCCAAAACACAAACAACAACAAATGTTGGCGAGGATGTGGAGAAAAGGGAACCCTCCTACACTGCTGGTGGGAATGCAAATTAGTTCAACCATTGTGGAAAGCAGTATGGAGGTTCCTCAAAAAACTCAAAATAGAAATACCATTTGACCCAGGAATTCCACTCCTAGGAATGTACCCTAAGAATGCAGCAGCCCAATTTGAAAAAGACAGATGCACCCCTATGTTTATCACAGCACTATTGACAATAGCCAAGAAATGGAAGCAACCTAAGTGTCCATCAGTAGATGAATGGATAAAGAAGATGTGGTACATATACACAATGGAATATTATTCAGCCACAAGAAGAAAACAAATCCTACCATTTGCAACAACATGGATGGAGCTAGAGGGTATTATGCTCAGTGAAATAAGCCAAGCCGAAAAAGACAAGTATCAAATGATTTCACTCATATGTGGAGTATAAGAACAAAGAAAAATACTGAAGGAACAAAACAGCAGCAGACTCACAGAACCCAAGAATCGACTAATAGTTACCAAAGGGAAAGGGACTGGGGATGATGGGTGGGAAGGGAGGGATAAGAGAGAAAAAAGGGCATTACAATTAGCAGATGTAATGTTGGGGGGCACGGGGAGGGCTGTACAACTCTGAGAGGACAGGTAGTGATTCTATAACATCTCACTATGCTGATGGACAATGACTGTAGTGGGGTTAGTGGGGGGGACCTGATGAAGGGGGTAGTTTAATAACCATAATATTGCACATGTAATTATAGATTAATGATACCAAAATAAACTATAAAAAATTTTTTCAATTAAAAAAAGATATATAAATGTGAAACTAGATACATGTTTTCATCTAGACATTCCGCATGTTTTATAGAGGGTTTTTCATTATTACTATTTGACTATATTTCCAGAAGCAGACATTGGTTCTGGCCCCTCTGTGGATATATGCATGCATGGGTGTGTGCTCTTTTCTTGAGTTTATATTAGCTGTCATGGACTTCCTCAATCAGCGGTAGGTTCCCACTAGAGGGATTTGAAAATGTGTGAAGGTTGGTGTGGTTACAATGATAGCCATTATATGCCTCTGAATATCAGTGATAAAAATCCAGCAATTAACAAAAAATTTTTCATCCAAAAAGTAAACATTGAAAAATCTCTCCTAGATTGATGATATCTCTCCCAACTTTTGTCTTATTTACGTGTTCTATCCAGCACCTTTTTACTAGGAAATTTTCTCTACTCGTTTTTCTAATTTATCTATTGATCCTACTTTTTAACTTCAGTAATTTTATTTTTTAATTTCCAGGAGTTTTAATTAACATCATCCTTTTTGTAGCATTCTGTTCTTATTTATACACTAATCATTTCCTCCATGTCTTCTACTTTATTTTATATTATTTTAAATTTTATATTATTATTTAAAAATTTAGTCTGTTACATTATTTTTAATTTAAATTATGTTTTTTAAATTTATTTTTCATTATTTTAAGTTTAATCTGTTTACTAAATGAGCTTTGGGTAATCTAGATTAATTGTTCTGTGTCTGCATTTTAGTCGTTCATTTTTGTGCTCTTCACGGCCTTAGTGATCTGTTGCTGAAGTTTCATTTTTATTTTCTCGGGTCTAGATTGTTGTTATTTTAAAAATAAATATTGTGCCCAAGTCCCTCCTTAGTGGAAACACTGGCTGGCTTCTCAAGTTTCTTCCTGGACAGGACATGCTTGCCAATTAGTAGAACAACTTTTGCTTTTGAATGATAAATCCAAACATCAAATCTGAGGCTGTGTACTGCCCTAAAAGTAAAAGAGGAAGACAAATATTGGTAGTACTTAAATCTACCATACAAACTACCCCCAAATTGTAGGCTTACTTTCTTTGGAGGAGGTTATTTATTTCCCTTGAATTTCTAGCTACCTTCATAAAGGTAGGAGGTCAAGTCGATAATGTACTTTTTCATTATACAAACTCACCAGGCTAAGAAGTCAGGTTGTGCTGAAATATAACCCATCAAGACTTGACAATATTTTTTGTTCCCAATTCTCAAAAAGAGGCCTTTGCATTAGCAGCAACCATGGAAGGGAGTGGCATGGCAATGGCAAAATGGATTCTTATTCAGTCCTTCAATTAAGCTTCATGATTCTAGATAATTTTTTAAAACCTTCTTTAGCCGTGGAGACATCATGTCAGAGAAGCTTGGCTCCCACCTGCATGGGAGTTTTCTCCTAAATTAGTTGAGGCTTTCGCCAACTCTGCTCGGCCTCTTTAATCGATATGCTTATTATCCACCGCTAGAGTGTTTTTTAAATCTTTTAAAAATGGATGATGTTTCCTCCTTTCCTGCTTGTCTTCTTTATTGGGCTCTGGGATGAATGTGGGTGTATAGTTCATTATCTTATACAATAGACATTAGGCATACGTTTTCGGAATTACAACCACGAGATATTAAAGCCAGAATACGGGATCAAAAATGGGTGAGTCACAATCAACATTGTTTTGAATTCCTTAGAAGGAAAGGACTCAATTAATGCTAGCACTCTATATTCATTATTTATTTAAAATGCATGTTAGTTTTGAATTATTAGAAGTTTCATTCAGAAAGTGAAAGGTGAGTACAATCTATTTATTATTTTCATTTCTTACAATATATATTAAAATAGAAAAATGAACATCCAGAAGTTAAAATATCTTAATTTCAGCATAGTGCTTCCTTGGGACTGTGGGAGCTTTCTATTGTCTTTTGGAATTCAAAGAGCTCTTGCATAACAAGATTTTAATGAGTTTATGTGTAAATGTAAATAATCAAAAGCATAAGGATTAAATTTTCTGACAGACACATGAATGTTGTGAGAGAAAATGTTTGGCGCATATGGTCTGGACTCAGCAAAACAGGAACAATGAGCAAAGTGTCCCAAAGCAGTCCTTGAAACACAAAATTCACAAGAAAAATGTTTCCCAATAAAAAGGCATAAAATCAATACTATCCTAATCTATTAGTTTAATCTATTAATCAACTTAGTTTGCTTGGGAATAGAATATCCTACAAATTAAGTCTCATTAAATCAGCCATAAACAGAAGTTTAATTAAATAGTGATACACATTTTGTTTCTAAAGAATTTTAGATTCTCATCTAAAATAGTGGGTTGGTAGCAATGTTAGTAAAATTTCTACACGCAGACACACACACACAAAGGGAGGGTCAGACTATTGTTTAAAAGTGTTCCCGTTGAAGTTAGAACTATTCTTGGCAAGGTAATATTCATGTTTATATATGTTTATAACAAGTTTACATTCCTGATAGGACAGTCACATTCTATGACATGTATTTTACAGACCCAGATGCTGCAATCTGGGACACCAGTAATACAAAATTCAGAATTTGGAAAGACATGAAGAATTTAATATCAAACATGAACCTAGTTGTAATTAAAGAAATGGACTTAATTTAAAGCCAAATATGTATTTCAATTCCCTTATTTCCTAACACAAAATAGAGCCGACAGATGGATACTATCACATAAGAACAATTTCAACAAGAATGGTCTTAACTGGATGATTAATGATCATAAATAAAATCCAGTTTAAACAACCAAATGGAACTGAATGTCCTGCCAGGAAAATACATCTCAGAGCAATAAGCTATAGTATCTTTAAGAAAGTTCCCAGGGAAATAATCACCTTAATTCTCTTATCAGATGATAACTATATTATAGTAAAATAATTTTTAACACAAAGAAAATAGTCTTTAACTACTAATTAATCTTATGTTTTAGGTACATCCAGTATATTTTTTGTTTTTGTTTTGTTGTGGTGTTGTTTTATGAAAATAGCATTGTAGAGAGAAACTAGAAAATTGATGCTTGTGACCAAACACAATGTAAATCCAGTTCACTTCAAGACAGCAGGATGGATTTAGCATCTTCTTCAGAATGAAGAACCTAGTCTTGTAATTACTGTTAAACTTCCCTAAAAAAGCCTGTTCATCTGCTCTGCAAAGACCAATCATAGACTTTAGATTGGACACATCACAGGGCAGTGATGACTAAATGCAGCTCTCATCAGAATCACTTAACGAACTTTTAAAAAATACAGATTCCTGAGGACCAACCCCAACATACTCAATTGGGATCTCCTGTGTTAACACTCATGACTGTTTAATTTATGGAGCCAAGGTTAGAAACTACCGCCTTACAGAAAGGAAAAACTTTTCTGACAGCTGGAGATGGCTGGAATAGGAGTGGCACCAAGAAGCATCATATTGTAATCACCAGGAGTGCATGGACATTCTGCAAATTCCTTGAAAGAACAATCAAGTCTAATTTATTGTAGGTTCTATCTCACCAGTGACACTGTTTGGCATGAAATGATAGCTCTTTTAACACTTGGAGGATGAAGAAGCAATTGCATTTCAAGGACTTTTCTTGGAATGGTGGGGTTTTTCTATTCATTCTCTACATTTTTATACATTCCACTGTCTTCACCAATTCCCAAAACAAGTGGTTTCCCCTTTTGAAAGAGTCAGTTTAATGACAAAGCACTTTGAAAAATATCCTTAAAGACAGATTATAATGGGTTTTCTTTTGCAATAAGGATATCAAAAATCAAACAAGAAAGGAATGTGAGAAGTCATGAGCCCCTTCAGCTGATCAGGAGAAGCAGACATTGCAAAATACCTGAACATCCGGCTTTCCCAAGGGGCAGGGGAACCCATCACAAATGCAGATGTGTTCTCATCTGCTGCTTTGTTTTTTGACACATACACAGAATACATGTGCACCAAATAAAATAAACGTCTGAGTGTGCTCTTTTACAGGGAGGACACCAGGCTTTGGAGAAGTTAGAAGGCAACATGATGCCTCAAAAAATGTGTAAAAAGAAACATACTCGGTATTAAATTCAAAACTAAAATCCTTTGATCCTGAACTCTAAATCAAGTTGCCATTTCATGTAGCATGCAAATAATAATCATACGCCTAAGCTTTCCCAAACTCATAATCCTGGAAAGAAGCAGTCACATGAACTGCAAGTATCTGAGTTGGCAGTTCTGATTCGTAGAAGAGAAAGCAAAAAGAGAAAGGGAGCTGACATCTATTGAGCACTTAGTATATTCCAGGCACTATGCAAGGTGCTTTATTAGGTCATCTGATTCCCCCTCAATGTGAAGAGACAGATGATTGGGGGAGAAAGAATTATAGCATAGACTGCAACAAAATTTTTTTATTCATAGTTATTACCTGCTGTATGCATTTCCTAACACCCACTCTAGGACAATCTATAGCAAAAATAATTTACAGCAAGGAATTTTTTTAACTTTTTATTTTAATTTTGCTGTTATTAATATACAATTACATGAGCAACATTATGGTTACTGATTCTCCCTATTATCAAGTCCCCACCACATACCCCATTGCAGTCACTGTCCATCCACGTAGTAGGATGATATAGAACCACTACTTGTCTTCTCTGTGTACTGCCTTCCCCGTATCCCCCCACACCACCCCCACCCCTGCTACATTATGTGTGCTAATTGTAATAGCCCTTTTTCCCCCTTATCCATCCCTTCCCACCCATCATCCCCAGACCCTTTCACTTTGGTAACTGTTAGTGCATTCTTGGATTCTGTGAGTCTGCTGCTGTTTTGTTCCTTCAGTTTTTTTCTTTGTTCATATACTCCACAGATGAGTGAAAGTATTTGATACTTGTCTTTCTCTGCTGGGCTTATTTCACTGAGCATAATACCCTCTAGCTCCATCCATGTTGTTGCAAATGGTAGGATCCGTTGTCCTCATATGGCTGAATAGTATTCCATTGTGTATATATACCACATTTTCTTTATCCATTCATCTACTGATGGACAGTTAGGTTGTCTCCATTTCTTGGCTACTGTAAATAGTGCTGCAATAAACATAAGGGTGCATATGTCTTTTTCAAACTGGGCTGCTGCATTCTTAGGGTAAATTCCTAGAAGTGGAATTCCTGGGTCAAATGGTATTTCTATTTTGAGTTTTTTGAGGAACCTCCATACTGCTTTCCACAATGGCTGTACTACTTTACATTTCCACCAGCAGTGTAGGAGGGTTCCCCTTTCTCCACATCCTTGCCAACATTTGTTGTTGTTTGTCTTTTGGATGGCAGCAATCCTAACTGGTGTGAGGTGATATCTCATTGTGGTTTTAGTTTGTATTTCTCTGATGACTAGTGATGTGGAGCATGTTTTCATGTGCCTGTTGGCCATCTGAATTTCTTCTTTGGAGAAATGTCTGTTCAGCTCCTCTGCCCATTTTTCAGTTGCCTTATTTACTTTTTGTTTGTTGAAGTGCATGATCTCTTTATATAATTTGGATGTCTACCCCTTATTGGATATCTCATTTATGAATATATTCTCCCATACAGTAGGATGTATTTTGTTCTACTGATGGTGTCCATTGCTGCACAGAAGCTTTTTAGTTTGATATCGTCCCATTTGTTGATTTTTGCTTTTGTTTCCCTTGCCTGGGGAGATATGCTCATGAAGAAGTTGTTCATATTTATGTCCAAGAGATTTTTGCCTATATTTTTTTCTAAGACTTTTATGGTGTCATGACTTACATTCAGGTCTTTGATCCATTTCAAGTTTACTTTTGTGTATGGGCTTAGACAGTAATCCGGTTTCATTCTCTAACATGTAGCTGTCCAGTTTTGCCAACACCAGTGGTTGAAGAGGCTGTCATTTCCCCATTGTATATCCATGGCTGCTTTATTGTATATTAATTGACCATATATGCTTGGGTTTATATCTGGACTCTCTATTCTGTTCCACTGGTCTATGGGTCTGTTCTTGTTCCAAATTGTATTGATTACTGTAGCTTTCTAGTAGAGCTTGAAGTCAGGGAATATAATTCCCCCTGCTTTATTCTTCCTTCTCAGGATAGCTTTGGCTATTCGGGGTCTTTTGTGGTTCCATATGAATTTTAGAACTATTTGCTCTAGTTCATTGAAGAATGCTGTAGGTATTTTGATAGGGACTGCATTGAATCTGTAAATTGCTTTAGGCAGGATGGCCATTTTGACAATATTAATTTTTCCTATTCAAGAGCATGGGAAGAATTTCAATTTATTAGTGTCCTATTTAATTTCACTTAAGAGTGTCTTGTAGTTTTCAGGGTATAGGTGTTTCACTTCCTTGGTAAGGTTTATTCCTAGGTATTTTATTCTTTTTGATGTGATTGTGAATGGAATTGTTTTCCTTATTTCTCTTTCTGCTAGTTCACCGTTAGTGTATAGGAATGCAACAGATTTTTGTGTATTAATTTTGTATCCCACAACTTGCTGAATTCAGATATTAGATCTAATTGTTTTGCAGAGGATTCTTTAGGGTTTTTTAGGTACAATATCATGTCATCTGCAAACAGGGACAGTTTGACTTCTTCCTTGCCAATCTTGATGCCTTTTATTTCTTTGTGTTGTCAATTGCCGTGGCTAGGACCAACAGAACTATGTTGAATAAAAGTGGGGAGAGTGGGCATCCTTGTCTTGTTCCCAATCTTAAAGGAAAAGCTTTCAGCTTCTCACTGTTTAGTGTAATGTTGGCTGTGGGTTTGTCATATATGGCCTTTATTATGTTGAGGTACTTGCCCTCTATACCCATTTTGTTGAGAGTTTTTATCATGAATTGATGTTAAATTTTGTTGAATGCTTTTTCAGCATCTACGGAGATGATTATGTGGTTTTTGTCCTTTTTGTTGATGTAGTTGATGATGTTGATGGATTTTCGATTGTTGTACCATCCTTGCATGCCTGGGATGAATCCCACTTGATCATGATGGATGATCTTTTTGATGTATTTTTGAATTTGGTTTGCTAATACTTTGTTGAGTATTTTTGCATCTATGTTCATCAGGGATATTGGTCTGTAATTTTCTTTTTTTGTGATGTCTTTGCCTGGTTTTGGTATAAGAGTGATGTTGGTCTTGTAGAATGAGTTTGGGAGTATTCCCTCCTCTTCTACTTTTTGGAAAACTTTAATGAGGATGGGTATTAGGTCTTCACTAAATGTTTGATAAAATCAACAGTGAAACCAACTGGTCCAGGGTTTTGTCCTAAAGTAGTTTTTTGATTATCAATTCGATTTATTTTCTGGTAATTGGTCAGTTCGGATTTTCTGTTTCTTCCAGGGTTATTCTTGGAAGGTTGTATTTTTCTAGAAAGTTGTCCAATTCTTCTAGGTTATCCAGTTTGTTAGCATATAGATTTTCATGGTATTTTCTAATAATTCTTTGTATTTCTGTGGTGTCCATAGTGATTTTTCCTTTCTCATTTCTGATTATGTTTATGTGTGTAGACTCTTTTTTTCTTGATAAGTCTGGCTAGGGGTTTATCTATTTTGTTTATTTTCTCAAAGAACCAGCTCCTGCTTACATTGATTCTATTGTTTTATTCTTCTCAGTTTTTTTATTTCTGCTTTAATCTTTATTATGTCTCTCCTTCTACTGACTTTGGGCCTCATTTGTTCTTCCTTTTCTAGTTTCATTAATTGTGAGTTTAGATTGTTCATTTGGGATTGTTCTTCTTTCCTGAGGTAGGCCTGTCTTGTAGTATATTTCCCTCTTAGCATGGCCTTCGCTGCATCCCACAGATTTTGTGGTGTTGAATTATTGTTGTCATTTGTCTCCATATATTGCTTGATCTCTGTTTTTATTTGGTTATTGATCCATTGATTATTTAGGAGCATGTTATTAAGCCTCCATGTGTTTGTGAGCTTTTTCATTTTCTGGGTGTAATTTATTTCTAGTTTCATACCTTTGTGATCTGAGAAGCTGGTTGGTATAATTTCAATCTTTCTGAATTTACTGAGGTTCTTTTTGTGTCCTAGAATATGATCTATTCTTGAAAATGTTCCTTGTGCACTTGATAAGAATAGGTATCCTGTTTCTTTTGGATGGAGTGTTCTGTAGATATCCATTGGTCCATCGGTCTAATATGTTGTTCAGTGCCTCTGTCTCTTTATTTATATTCTGTCTGGGTGATCTGTCCTTTGGAGTGATTGGTGTGTTGAAGTCTCCTAAAATGAATGCATTGCATTCTATTTCCCCCTTTAATTCAGTTAGTATTTGTTTCACATATGTAGGTGATCCTCTGTTGGGTGCATAGATATTTATAATAGTTATATCCTCTTGTTGGACTGACCCTTTTATCATTATGTAATGTCCTTCTTTGTCTCTTGTGACTTTCTTTGTTTTGAAGTCTGTTTTGTCTGGTCCAAGTACTGCAACTCCTGTTTTTTCTCACTATTAGTTGCATGAAATATCTTTTTCCATACCTTTACTTTCAGTCTGTGTATATCTTTGGGTTTGAAGTGAGTCTATTGTAGGCAGCATATAGATGGGTCTTGTTTTTTTAATCCATTCAGTAACTCTATGTCTTTTGATTCGTGCATTCAGTCCATTTACATTTAGGGTGATTATCGATAGGTATGTACTTACTGCCATTGCAGGCTTTAGATTTGTGGTTACCAAAGGTTCAAGGGTAATTCCCTTACTATCTAACAGTCTAATTTAACTCACTTCATATGCTATTACAAACACAACCTAAAGGTTCTTTTTAATTTTTCTCTTTTTCTTCCTCCTCCATTTTTTGTATCTTATGAATCATATTCTGTACTCTTTGTCTATCCCTTGGGTGACATCAATTTAGCCTTAGGAATACTTCCATCTATAGGAGTCCCTCCAAAATTCACTGTAGAGGTGGTTTGTGGGAGGTAAATTCTCTCAGCTTTTGCTTATCTGAAAATTGTTTAATCCCTCCTTCATATTTAAATGATAACCTTGCCGGGTAGAGTATTCTTGGTTCAAGGCCCTTCTGCTTCATTTCATTAAATATATCATGCCACTCTCTTCTGGGCTGTATGGTTTCTGTTGAGAAGTCTGATGATAGCATGATGTGTTTTCCTTTGTATGTGATCTTTTTTCTCTCTCTAGGTGCTTTTAAAAGTCTGCCTTTATCCTTGATCTTTGCCATTTTAATTATATGTCTTGATGTCTTCCTTGGGTCCCTATGTTTTGATGTCTGTGCAACTCCATGGCCTGAGAGACTATCTCCTTCCCCATATTGGGGAAGTTTTCAGCAATTACCTCCTCAATGACACTTTCTATCCCTTTTTCTCTCTTTTCTTTTTCTGGTACCCCTATAATGCAAATATTTTTCCATTTGAATTGGTCACACAGTTCTCTCAATAGTCTTTCATTCTTAGAGATTCTTTTTTCTCTCTGTGTCTCAGCTTCTTTGTATTCCTTTTCTCTAATTTCTATTCCATATACCATCTCTTCTACTACATCTAATCTTCTTTTAAATTCCTCCATTTATGTTTAATTTCAGATATGGAATTTCTTAATGACTGAAACTCCAACTTAAATTTGTTCCTGAGTTCTTGAATATTTTTCTGTACCTCCATCAGCATGTTTATAATTTTTATTTTGAACTCTCTTTCAGGAAGATTGGGGAGTTCAGTTTCATTTGGCCCTTTTTCTGGGGTTTGTGAGATTTTGGTCTGAACCATGTTCTTTTGATGTTTCATATTTCTGTGTGATGCCCAGTAGTGCACAGAAACTCCAATCTCTGGAGCTGCTCAGACCCTAGAGTGAGGTTGGGAGTCTTAGGGGGGCAGAGCTGGTGCCTGGGGGGAGGAAAGATCTGTTTCCTGATTCCCATCTGTGGTGCCTGTCTCTGGTGTCAGGACCAGTGGGCCAAGCACACACGTGTAAGCTTCTGTGCTTTGCGTCTCTAGCTGTTGTAGGCGGGGCCTCCCTCTGGCTGGCCTGACGGCAGTGCAGTGACTGCCAGTTTGTGAACCAGTGCCAGCAGGCTAGGAGGAAGGTGCATCAGGCTACATGTCACAGTGGGGGGCCTCAGAGCTGAGTAGACAGCCAGGGGGGTAGAGCACTTGAATCTCCTGAAAGTTCCCAACCAGCTGGGCAGAGCGTGCCCAGACAACCTTGTCCAGCTCTCCCTTCTCCCATGCAGCAACCCTCTCGCTGCTAGGAAGCCTCTCAGACCACTCGCCCTTCCGCTGACACAGAGCGGCCAGATGTGGATCCCTTCCTCCACAAACGGCTGGAATGTCAGTCTACCGAGGACTCCACCTGCCCAAGCTCCCTGAAGACCGGAGCACCACACAGTATAGGCTTCCGCTTACAAAGCAAATCTCCCAGGCTGGGCGCTCAGCAGTCCCAAGTTTCCACCCTCTCACTGCTCCGTTTCTCTTCCTAATGCCTGTGACCTGGGGTGGGGGAAGGGCTTGGGCCCCGCTGGATTAAGGCTTTCCTACGTTACCCTGTTTCATGAGGTCTGCTCTGTTCATGAGGTCTGTATGCAGTCTGGTTCAGCCTTCTTTCTTGTTGCTGTTTTAGGGTTAGTTGTATTAATTAACTATATTTTTGTACTATTTGTGGTTTTAGGAGTAGTTCCCCATGTCACCTCTCATGCCGCCTTCTTGAATCTCATGAATAAAGTCTTTTTAAAAAAAGAAAACTGTTTTATTTTAATCAAATACTGCTAAAAGTGACCAGATTATCATATATTGGGAAGACAAATCCATCTTCTCTCGCATGCCATTGATGACTACTTAACAATGATGTCTGCCCCTCTGGAGTGTCTGTAACAAACTCAGGAAAAGGTAAGGTGCTTAAAAGCTACATGGTTTCTATCCTGGCTTTTTTTTTCTTTTAATATATTCTCAGCACACAGAAGTTATAGGTGAAATAAACTGAAGTATCCCATTTGACATAGATAATTAAGAAAATTTTAAAAACTGAACTGAAAGGAAATGTTTTACACAAACCATCAAGAGACAGTTTTCTTTTCTGAGGACCTGATATTATTTTGGTGTTTACTTTTAAAGTGGTTAGTAATGTGAATGGGTTTTGTACTGGTAATTTCAACATTTAAAGTGATAAATGAGCAACCTGAGTGAGAATAGAAGAGCTAGTAACAATGGACAGGACAAGGGTCAGCAGAATCTCATGTGTCAGTCTGTTGCCTTCACACATGTGTCTTTGAAAAAACTATTTGACATTTAGAATGCTCAATTTTTTCATTTATTAACTGAATTTAGCCAGATTTACATGCCTAATGCTTGGAGGGAAACTTACACAAGTCTTGCTATCCAGTGTTTTTGTTTTTGTTTTCTTCACAGATTACTAAAAGAAATAACAGAGAGAGAGAAACAGTAAAATCAAATTGTATACAATTTTTTTTCTTGATAATAATTTGTTATTATTACTACCACTACATAGAAAGACAACAGATCCATGCCACGTGAGTATTCTTTCTGCTTAAAGTAGGAATAGCATAAAATCTATGCCTTTCAGTGAGCCTGATCTGTTGTACATGTAAACAACAGAAAGCACATATTTTACAGGTTTCTTTGCAGTAAAATTAATAAGAAGTCTTTTACTGGTACAAGTAGGTACTTTTATTATACCAAATCTTCCTGCATAAAATTATTTCTAATTTAAATGTATTTGCCTTAATTTTGGACATAGGAATTCCCTTAAAAGAAAATTTAATGCTTGTTTGTTCCTCTGAGTATTAAAATATCTGTAGCTTTAAATCTGAATGTTGTCTAATCTATTTTTTCTTCATTCATAAATTTCTAATATTGCCTTCAAAAATGTATGTTGACATAACTAATGAATGAATGAAAATATATTTTAAGACTTACAAAATAATTCCAAGATGAGATAATCTTTGTTTTTTTAGTACTGCCAAAACAACTAAATAAGAAAGGTAGGACAGTTAATTACATGAATATTTTATATGCATAATATCAAATAAAATAATGTTTGAAAATAAAAGCGTATTTGATATCACATATACATAAATTAAGCCATGATAAATTTAAGAAAATTCTCTCATGATTTTTAATTAGATTCAATTTTTGTCACTCTTTATCAAATTTATCTGGAGAAAATGCACATGAGGCACAGGGATCTGTCTTTCCTATTATGGAGGGAGCAGGAAACAAATTTTATTCTTGGGAAAGACTTAATGAGGAAAAAAACAGAGGATGGAAAGCCTTAATCTGACCTTCAAACAAAAAAGTCCTTTGAAAATAGTGAAGTGATTTCCTTCCTTCTCTTGGCAATGCCATTTCAATCTCTAAGAATTTCCTATTCGCTCGTTGACCTTTCAAATGAGGTCATCACCAAAGGAAATGTCTTATTTCAAGAGTAACTGCCAACTTTAGAGATCTTAGAGAGTTTCAGAGTATAGACCTTGTTAGATCCTGCTCCTCCGAAGGGGAAGAGTAAGCAAGAGCTATTTGCCAATGAATTACTTGCCAGTGAATTTCAGAGCACATGAGCGTTTCATGAATGTATAGCTGTGCATCTAGGATTGGACTCTAGATAATCCTAACATTTCAAAATATTTCCTAATTGCTTAGGTCTTGAAAAATATTTTAATGATTGAGGATTGCCACCTATTGATAAGCTTATAACTGTTTCAGAAACTTAAGTGTATAAAAACAAAAGTTGAGTTTAAAAAAATTCTTTCAAATAAAATATTAATACTATTTACTAAATGACTACATCAAATTGAAATAAGACACTAGTTTTCTATAAACATGTGTGTGAAATACTTTGACATTTTTACATATATATGTATATTTATGTAATCATATAAAAGTAACAAGTATTAAAACTTCCATTTTGTTATTTTATTTTTTAATGACTTGCAACTGTTTTATGATATCCAAAGCCTAATGAAGACAAGAACTTAGTGAAGTATATTTGCCTCATAATGCATAACAAATCAGCTAAATATACAAATACATGATGAGATATAAGATACTCCTGTTATGAAGTAGTTGCAAGGTTTCAAATCAAGAAATTGAGTTGAATAAATAATTATTTTTTAATTGTACCAGCTTTATTTGTCCTGATGAATAAGGTCTATTATAAATATTGTTGCATGATTGGTTAATATTTTAGATAACAGATAATGAATGTGCTCATGAATCTTTCTGCAGCCATCTTAGGTCATAGTCTTGGAAATAGACCCTGAACTTAGGACTTGAGAGCAAGTGATTTAATAAGAAAATTTTCCCATGAGAAACCAGTAAGAAAGTATAGGAAGAAATAATAAACTTTGTTCTTGGCTTTTATTTAAGAAATGTAAATAGCCATCTTAGGAAAATTATGCGAAAACATTTCTTCATGATCTGTTTTAACAGTTGGCCCTTGCACAAAAGCTTTAGAACTTATAAGAATACTAAATTAACTCTTGTAAACATCAGTGTGCCATTTTTTATTCCCTGTGTTTTTTTCCAGATAAATTTAGCTGAACACTATACCCAGAAGGAGTTCTAAACTATATCAAGTATAATCAATATATTTGTGAAAGCAAAGCACAAAAAAGCAAATTATTACATAAAATAATATTTTACCTTGTATAATACATATTATTTTATTTTATAAAATAATGTTTTATAATCTGGTAGTCCTTTTTAGTATGTTTATTACATAGGATTTATTCAGTCATATGCAATAATATTTCTTTTAAGAATTACATCCTCTGCAAAATAGGATTGGGGATAGTTAAACTTGGTTTAGCTCAACTGAATTATTAAATAGAAATGTTTGAAGCATCATTGTTGCTAGATTTCAATGAATAAACTATTCGATTCAATGCCTCTACCTGCTATTATACTTCCATATTTCTTTTTATTAATAGTCCAGAGTTATAAAGAATAGGTTACAGTTGAATTTGAGATGTTCTGGGGAAAATTTCACTTGTGTAACCATCTAACCACCTCTCTGTGCCTCTGACATGCTACCTGGCATGGGTTAAAGAGGAGCAATCAGCATGAGTGTTCCATCTGGAATAAAGGAAGATTAGAAGAAAAAACTTTATGAAAATAAAACTCTACAAAATTTAAGACTCTTTTATTCTAATCTTCTTTAGCCATATTGCCTTGACAAAATAAAATAATTCATCTGATATCTAAAGTCAATGTCTGTAAATTATGATTGATAACTGACAATATTTATCTCCTTGACATAATATAGAGTTTAAAGGGTGGATATGAATATGATCACCTCCCACGTGACTTCCATGTGGTATGCACACTCAGTAAATGTTTGTTCCCTCTTATTTAAAAAAAAAATGTCTTCCCTTTGTAATTCAGAAACCACATTCAGTGAAAATGTCAAGTTCCCTAAAGGAGACTACCTTTTCTTAAGTATATGAATTTCAGCCTCATGGCCAAATTCTAATTTGTGCTGAAATATAAGATTATGTGTTGATGTATTTCATCCCACAAGCATATTTGAATTTTTTTAAGATAAATTGTTAATATAAATGCTAATCCAAGATCTGCAACAACTAATTAGGAATACTCCAGGAAAAGGAATTTTCCTAAAATGATGAGAGATAGCCTTCTACACAGAGCACCATATGAACAGCTATGGGAAGTGGGTAGATCAGTGAGCACCGTGCTGTAACTGAGACCTAAAGTGTGAACAGGACATGAGGCAAGGTATGTGAAGATTAGGCTTTGAGGGTCAAAGCCAAGTCTTGTAAAAAATAATAATAGGCATAGTTGGCATACATGAATTTCTTTCTTTCAATGGGAGGGAAAAAAAATTTAATTACATACATAAGGAGAATCCAGAGACATAGACCCAAAGACAGCCAGGAACAATGAAGTATATGTCATCCTGAACCAAAGAGATGGGGTTACGGGGCTACGACTTCAAAGGAAAGGGAAGTAATTCACAGGAATAAGCATACATGAATTTCTATACTTTTCAAATAACACACAAAGGGTGCCCTTTTCCTGGAGTATCAGTTTTAGTTTAGGATTTGGGAGTGGGAATGTAGGATAGGAAATGCCTCATGCTCACCTGAAGATAAAGAGAAACACTGAGGAGCAGAATGAGAAATAAACTTGAAAAGTTAGGATAGGATTTCTGCTATTTGTAGCAGGCTGCTAAGCTTTTACCTCCCTGAGAATAACCGACTATTCTCTGCTTTTATATTGTGGTGGAAAACTTGAAGAAACAGTTGTCTAAGCCAAGCTTTCTGATTATATTATTATCTGGGCAACAATTATAGAAGGGAAATAAATCATCATTCTTAATTGACAAATGAGGAAACTAGGTTTACAGGGTCAAAATAATTTTCCCAGGATTATGTAACCAACAAGGTACAGGGTGGGGTACCAAACCAAATTTTGCTTTTCCCAAAATTCTGTACTATATTAAGTAAGTATATTTTTGAACAAAAGTGACAAGTCATTTTAGCCTTTAAAATAATGGAGAGCCACAATCACACACACACACACACACACACACCCCACAGCACCACATGTCAAAGGGAGGAGATGCCTTTGGGCAATAGAAATTGGATAAGAAAGGATAAAATCTGGACTAGAATTAATTAGCTCCCTTTACTATAAGAGGCTAAATTAATCTCAGAAATTCTACTTTCTTTGGTAATGAAGTGACTACCACAGTAACTATTGTTTATAAAGTATATGTGAATAAGACACATAGTTACTTGCAAAGATAACTCATGACAGTGAAAAGATGTGGGGAGAAAAATGAACCAACACTTTTTAAGCTTTAATATACTTTTAGATATATGGAGCATCCAATTTATTTTGATATAATCAGTAGTGAAAGTAATGCCTTGAAGCATTAATGGAGGCTTTTAATTAGAGTCATGTGCTATGTAAAGCTGTTGGACAGAGTTTAAAGGATCAGACTGTTGTATATAAAAAAATGGCAAATGCTCAGTTGATTTTGTAAGGGCTTTTAAATGAAAGCAGCAAACTCTTAAAAGCATCACACAGTGAAAGCTAATTAACCTCAATTCTTTTTTAGTTGTAGAGCTTTGTGATAATCTTCCATGGAGGTCGTGACCAGAGGATCACTAGGCCTTGAGAAGTATTTGGAGAAAGGGTTTAGGTGGAGCCAGAGCAGCCATGTGAGATTCGGCTGGCCTGCCTGGGCGTGTCTGAGCCACTTATCTGGTCCACTTCTGATCTAGATTTAGAAATAGGTATAAAATGAGGTAATGTGTACACATGTCTACATTACAAAGATGTTTCTGTGTGAAGACATGCATATATGTGTCTTATAAAGATATGGTATATATGTATTTGTCATAATAGAGGAAAGTTTGACGGCATATTTTAAAAGTGCTAAAATATTCACACCATTTAACCCTATATTTCCAACCTTTCTTACCAATTTATGTTAAAGACACTATCAGAAAGAAATGGGAATGCTTATTAATACTCTTTAATGCAGTATTATTTTTTTAAATAGCAAAATATTCCAATAATGTTGATGCTCAGTAGTAAAGGAATTGTGGAATAAATGATGAAATATTCATGAAATAGAATGTGTGCAGACATGAACAGTCAGTCATGCAAAGAAGAACATTAACAGGTGTAGAACAATATTAACAGTTGTAGAATAATAGCAGAGTATTTACAAATAATCTCATATACCAATTTATAATAAATACATGTATTGATTTAATTTATATGCATATTATATATGTATTTATGTAAAGACTATTAAGAAATACACCAAAATATTTCAGTTATATTATCTAAGTGATGAAATTATGTGGACCTTTTTTGTTTATGCTGTCAGAATTTTTGTTTCTTATCAGATAAAATCCTTTTTCTATTTACAAAAAAATACTATTTCTAAATATCAACATTTGGGGAAAACAGAGCCATGTTGGCAATTAGTTCAAATAAATATAGGAAATACATCTTTAATACCCTTGAACTGCCATTTTGACATAGTGTTTTGATCATTTGAACTTGACTCTTAAGAGTAATGTTTTAAGTTATTAAGCACATAGACAAAAAAAGTACAAGTTGAAATGTAAATGACTTTATCATTTTGAGGAAAAAGATTAACATGGCAAACTTATCTTGATAGATAGAGAAAGAAGCTGCATTAAAAAGAAATGTATTCATCTGTTTAGTGGGAAATACATTGTCTCAGTAATAATACAAAAAAATTGTAATAAATAATTACCCTAATTCTGATGTAATATACACAAGATTTCTATCTTATTATTTATAAGATTTCTCTTATTATCTTATTATTAAAATAGTTGTAAAATAATCTCCTTTGATAAAACGTTATATCAATTGAATTATAGAAGAAAAATATATTTTACGTTATTCAGAGTAACAATGCAAAATATTATGTAATGTAAAATATTATCAAAACAGAGCTTTGATAAATAAAATGTTAAGTTTGACAGTGGTTGATATAAACTTAGAGGCAGTGTATCGTAGTTTTGCTGTAATTTTACCTCTTGCTTACTTAATGCACACATTCACCATAAATATTATAGGTCCTTATGTACCTACTCCCAGCTGTGCCTCACCCAAGCAAGCAAATACCCTACTGTGAAGATAGTAATATTATGGTTTAAACCAGAAGAACTCCAAATGTTGCACTGACAAGATCATATGAATCTTCAGGAAGCAAATTAAGACATCATTAATACAAAATTTTGATCTCTACAGAAAGATATGATTATATCCATTTACTTTTAGAGCTTTTTAAAGTCTATTGCTGAGAGTGTTTTCTACAGATTCATGTTTCTTAAAAACAGCATTTGGATAACTTGGTTAGCCTCATTGTATTTCAAATTACTGCTTCAGGAGGGTTCCTAAATATACCATGATCTATAGGTCAGCGGTTTTCAATCTGAGATATAGGTGTGTCTACCCACTCTCTCAGAGCCATATTGGTGTGGATGATGTTCAAAGGATCAACATCCAGAGCCCCTACTTTCACCTGACTTCTTTCCAGAGACCTGTTATATAGGTGCATGTCCTCTCGTCTCAAGTTCCTAGTTTTTCAAAATTCTTTTAAGGACAGTTAAGAAAAAAGTGAAGAGCACTGTCTTGAAGCACTGTAATCATATGTCTACTGGTTGGTGAGTCCATAAGAAGGGTCTTTATATTTTCATATTTGTGTCCCCACATCTTAGCTGAGGGGTAGGAATACAGTTACCTAATTCCTGAGCATTGGATGAACACAGTGTCAGATTTAAGAGCAGTGTTAAGGATAAAAATCATAGAATTTGTCCTCAGAAGATCTAGACATGACAGCATCTATAACAAGCTTTAAGCAGTTTTCTTTACTTCTCTGAACAGTTGGTCTTCACTGGGACGTAACAGTTGTGCTACCTCGGAGCACCTGGATGTCAGCAGAAGCCTGAGAGTGCAGAGCTTAATAGACCATGTTAAAGATCTATTACAAGTTTTATCCTAAAGAATGTTTCAACCTAAATAGTAATACAATCATATTTACAGTATTTAAAGGATCAGCCTATTTGATTGAAGTATGAAGAAAAGATAGGAGATTAGAAATGTTAGTGGAGAGGGCAAATAAAAGACTGTCACATCATACAAGTGATATATTATTATTGCTTGCATTAGGATGGTGGCAATAGAGAATGAGATAAATAGGTTCAAGAGGAAATGACAGGTAAAAAAGCCAGAACTTATGCATCCAGAGTGAAGTATGGATTTGCAGATTTCTGATCTCAATAGTTGGACCAGTAGTTGTATTATGGCAAGAGGGGAGAATCAGGATAATCCATTTAACAGTGAAGATCATGATTATGGTTTTTGATAGGTTGAGTCTAATCATGGAAATAAATGTGAGATAGCAACTGGCTTTATCAGTCTGGAGCTCAGGTAAGATGTTCTGATGCTGTATATGTTAAGACGAAAGTCCTGTTTTGTAAGATGCTCTGGTGGTTTCTACTTGCTCTAAGGTAAGAATCAAAGCCATCTGCATGGTGGAGGGTGAAGCGAAAGAGCCTGAGGTGGAAAGCGTGTGGAATGTAGACACATTTGCAAATGGTTATTATGTATTGTGGGTGAACATATCATCTAGAGTAATGGGTGTGCCAAGAGTAACTGGCAACAATCTTTATTCAAAGAAGACTATGAACTGAACTATTTTAATAGAGGCCGAAACCCATTCCTGAGGAACATAGAGAGCTCACATTAATGAGTGTTGCATTTTTTAAATTCTATGAGGCCTCCTATGAACAGTTAAAATCAAGAAAAACCTCTTCAATATTACCTGAAGCTTGCTAATAGCAGATAGGGTTTTATGCCTGAATTGCACTCAACCCATAGAAAAATATGATAACTTTCTGAGTGAAAGTGAAACATGAAGAATTAAAATAAAATAAAATAATATATACTACTATCTAGGAAATTGAAACTATCAGAATCTGGTGTGTAAGTATGGGAGGTGATAGGAGCTGGAAGAAGCTGGGTAGGGGTGTCAGCACTGAGTAAAGGAGCTTGCAATCAGAGCAGCCGGATGAAAGACTGGACAGGAACTTTGGAGTTCTAGTCCTGTCTCTTGATGTTGCCTTGAAAGGATAACTGTCCTGCCACAGTATGAAATCTGATCAAGGGGTCAGGCTGTCCAATGTTATTGAGTAAAATTAGGACAGCATAAGGATATTAATGTAAAAAGGTGGTATAAACCATATTAGGCTGACTGGCTTCTCTTCTGTGATTTTTCCTCTTCATCCCCTCAGTCTTTGCATCTCAAAGACAAGGCAAAAAAGCAAAGGAGACTTCCTTCTCTTTCAGAAACTGACTGAAGACTGAAATCTTTATGTGGGTTTCACTCTCTGGAGCACCCCCTAGAAAAGAGCAAGGGAAACAGAATTAGGTCAGGAAGTAAAATGAACTGCACTACAGCTGCAACAGTGATGCCAGCCGGTCTCACAGCGAATTCTAAAGCTGGGGTGGCCCTTCAGACCTATCTCTAATTGAGACCAGGGAGCCAGGCCTTTGAACACTGCAATGACCAGTCATCAGCCACCATTCACTGGGGACAATGGAAGAGGTGGGGCAGCCCCCTTAGGCTGAGAGCATTTCTGGAGAGAGATGAAAGAACCACCACTACTATCTAGGAAAATAAGTGCCTCAAAACTTAAGGGAACATGAGCAGCATCCTGTAATAACTACTACTCTTACCTTCAGGTCACTCCTTTCAAAGAAATTCAAATAATATTTGGCTAGGATAGGTGCCTGGATGAGGAAACAGAAGAGTGTCCTCAGTGGGTGGGCTCTCCATGCTAGGGCTGCTTAGTTTCCCCCCCCCCCACTCTCTTTCTCTCTCTCAACTCAACAGTAGGGTTGCAAGTTAGTGCTAGGCTTCCAATCTGTCCAATACCCATTTACATTAACACCCACAGGAGATATGAACTCAAAGGTGAAATTAACTAGATGATGGTCAGCAAACTCTGTAAAAGAGCACATAGTGAATACTTCAGAGCTGGCAAGCCTATAGTCTCTGTCCAAACTGCTCAACTCTGCTATGTGTGTGAAATCAGCCACAGACAATAGATAAGCAAATAAGTCTTACTGTGTTCTACTAAAACTTTATTTATAAATATAGATGATAGCTCAGTATTGGTCTGTGAGCCATAATTTGCTTATTCCTGAACTAAACACCTAAAAAATATAATTACTATGAAAGTAAGAAAACAAAATCATACATTATACATCATCTAAAGCAGAAGAACTATTGGAACATATGGTCCAAAATTTTTTCTATAAGATATAAATTATTTGAAGGGGATTAAGGGGCATTATAATTAGCACACACAATATAGGTAGGTCATGGGGAAGGCAGTAGAGCACAGAGAAGACAAGTAATGACTCTGTAGCATCTTACTACCCTGATGGACAATGACAGCAATGGGGTGGGGGGGACTTGATAATATGGGTGAATGTTGAAACCACAATATTGTTCATGTGAAACCTTCATAAGATTGTATATCAATGATACCTTAATTTAATAAAAATATAAATTATTCTCAGGAGATAATGAAAAATATTAGCAACATGAATTACGAACAAGGAGTATGGAAAGTAAAAGTTGACATATATGACTTAAATAAGAGTTTAAATACTTAGTAGATGGAATAAGCAGAGAAGGTAAAGGGAAAGAAATTATACAAAGAAGAGATAATAGATGTCACAAACAGTAGTAGGTAATAGAGTACCAGAAAAAGAGAGGGGGGAAATAATTTCTGGAAAGAAGAAAATGTTTTAGAAAGAAATACCATATTTTTTAGGAAGGAAGAAAGAAAGACTTCAGGTTGACAGTCATCACAGATTACCAAACAAGGAGGTAGGAAAAGCCTATACTTAGACACAGAAAGAAATTTTAGAACATAAAATAAAAGGGGAAAATTTTATAGCTTCCAAAACTAACAAACCACCAATAAAGTTACAAGAATCAGATAGAAAACACAATTCTTAAAATAAACCAAGCATTATAAAGTCAATAATGTAATATTTTTTCACATGTTGAAGGAAAAGAATGTCGGGTATAAATTTTATGTGCAGCCAGATAGTCACTTAAATTTCAGTATACTAAAAATGAGCTAACCATTCAAACTAATTTTGAAAAAATAATACCAAAGAAAGGCAACAGTCTTTAAAAACAGAAAGAAAAATAATAAGGAAAGGGACAGAAATAAAGAATTCAATGACAATTGACAGAAGTAATATATTTGTTTAATTGTATAATTAAAGAAATACTTGAAGAAATTAACAAGAGATTCTGGCAATCCAATTAAGAAAAATAGAATAGAAGATGAAAATAAAATATAGAACCACTATGTTGTACACTTGAAACTAATATAATATTGTACATGAACTATACTTCAATAAAATATATAAAATGAAAGAAGTGATTTACTAAACATCAGAAATTTTAAAATAGAATAAAGGGGCATTGTGCTAAACAGTTCACTAATGTATTGAAAGCCTAGAAGAAATAAATACATTTCTAGATTATAAAATGACAAAATAGCACAAAAAAATTGAAATTTGAAAACCTGAATGAGCAAACAGAGCTAAGGAATTTTAAATGGTAATCAGAAAACAAATTTCTCTTCCCCAGTATGCCAAGCATACATGATTTTACTCGAGTTCTACAAAAGTTCAAACAATAATTAATTCTTATTCAAATCATAAATTCTGTCCAGCTTTTTGTTTTCAGTGATGACAGTTTAACTCTGTTACTGCATCAGGAAAATGAGATATATGATAAAACTCATTTAAAAATGTGGAAAAGAATGAATGTAAATGCAAAATCCCAAATAAAACATTAGATAATTGAATCTGATGGCATATGTTTAAAAAATCAAGCTAAAGTAGAATTTATCCCAATAACACAAAAGTTGATTAACACTATAAAATTCTACCAAGGTAATATATACTAATCAGTAGACCTACAGCAAGTATTCTATATAATAGAGAAAATTAAATAGTATGAAAAACAAACTAACATTCCCAATCACTAGTTTCTTTAACAAAAAATGTATTATGGTCAATGAAAAAAAAAAGCAAATGAGGAAATAAAAGAAGTGTAAGGCTTGTAAAAATTGTCACTTTGGCAGAAGATATTTTCATCCATAAAGAAACCTAACAGAATCTATATAGAGACAGACTATTTAAAACAAATATAAGAATTCAAAAGAGTAGTTTAATTCAATATAAATTTTAAAAAATAAAGCCATCATTTTTACACGAAGAACATCTGCAAAATATCAAATCTGACTGAATTTATTATGATTGTTCATGTCAAGCATCTTGGAGAAGGTAAAGTTGCCTGAGTTTCATGGTTTTCAAATTAGCAGGTTTTTCTGATTAAAGGGCAGTGTGTTTTTGTCATTGACAAAGAATTGTGTTACAGCTAATGGAAATGTATATTGTTCTAACATTTACCCAAATTGTCACTTTCAAACTTTTGAAATTACCAGGAAGCACGCCAGCTAAAAGTCAAAGGGATTACTGTTAGTTTTTCTTCATTATCTTATTTAAGAATACATGATGAAATTGTTGCAAAAGCAAGAAAAAGATCATGTCAACCACGGCATACACAGAGCGAGCAAGTATATAACATCTTAAAACTCTTCACAGTCTATCTGGGCTTCCTTATTTATAATAAAAGTACTCTGTGCTTCCATATTTATTATCAAAGTAGTTGATTCTTCCTGGCAGAATCTCTTTCCAATTTAACCCTAATTCTGCTATGTACCTCTTTTGTGTTTTTTTCCTCATCACCCAGTGTACAGTAATAAGCCCCAAATCTTATCTAAATTCTATCATCATCCTTCACGAGGGAATACAAAAAAAGAAATCTTCTGAAAAGCATTGACTGTGGCAGGCAAAATCTGCATAATGGAAGTAGTAGGTACATTTAAAACAATTGGTTGACATACTGATTTCCTTTGAAAGAAAACTAAGAGAAAGCAATATATGAGATTTTTTTAAATTGAATTTTATTAACATTTTTGGTATTGAAAGATTATGCTCCATTGCTAATATAGGCAAATACCACTACGATGGCTTATAAGTAACTGATAGGCAACAGATAGCAAAAATAGACAGGACCATATTCAGCTTCAAGTTTTTATGTTTTTTTCTTTTTAGACAATTATATTGTACTTACCCCTCCCAAAGGATTTCCCATCTTAAGACCCAATATTCTATACAAGAAGTATACAGATGTGAGGGCATGTAAAGTTAAAAATAAGAAATACAGAATCTGGTACAGCTGGGGATAATTAGTAAAAAAATCAAGTTATTGCCAGAAAAAAAGGAAGTTGGGCAGACAAATTTTTCTTTAGCCAGGCTTTGGGAGATTCATGGAAAGAGAAGATATTTATAATTTCCACCCCTTCTCTTCCATCCCATAGAATCTGACAAAACAAACTCCATTGTATGAAACATCTTAAAATCACTAAACAATGGTATAATTCAATTGAGATTCTCTTAATGAAACAGAGTTGATTCTAATTGAGAAATCAATAATTTCAGATGCTCTATATATTTTCAAATCAATTCTGAAGTTTAAACATGCCATTTGAAATTCCAAAACAGTCATTCCAAATGACAATGTCCCTTTTAATCTTTTATTTTCTGTACCTGACTGCTAGTGTTGGATAGTGTAAGATTACTGTTCTACAGTACTAACTACTTCAGCTAGTTTCCCCTAAAATCAGATGTTCCCCTGGGTTACGAGTTTCATGAGATAATGATGTTTTCATAAAACTGAACTTATTGAGATTTCATCCAATTCAATAAATAGTGATCAGCATCTGCTCTGAATCAGGCAGATGGATATCAAGGGGTGTGAGATTGTTAAGCCTCCATTCCTTGTCTCAAATCCCTTGCACTTTAACTACCAAGACACAGGCATACTTTTCCTTAATGATTAAAATGTTCCATAGGTTGAGACTGCTGTGCATAAGATGTTGTCTGGGCTTTATACCTATCATCCAACACTATGTTTTACCAACTGGTGAACTGAAAATATTTCTGACTGTGTATTTTTTTCCTTTCCATTGCCACTGAAACAGTGTGCAAACATTGAGGAAATTAATAATAATAAGGATTCCTGAGTGAACGTACTTGTGTATGTATAAATCAGAATACTTTTTAAAGATTTAGGTAAGTCAGAAGAAGTTACAACCAGTCTTACCATGAAACAGAAGAAACCGAATTTGTTCTTGTGAAGCCAACTTAGATTTGTGTGAGTTTTAATGTATTTTTTCATTTAATCCACTTGCCACTCACTAAATTGTCAATGCATATTAACCCAAAAGATTGAAATTGCATTAATCTATGATGCCTGGGTGAATAGTGTGGTCTTTGCTTTTTCTTTAAAGCTTGAACTATACCCTAGATTTTCAAACTTAAAATTATGAAAGGCATTCCCAAGATTCACTAAAGGCTAATGAATAGCTGGTAAATCTTCCCCTATGTATGAGGCAAGGAAATGTAAATCTTTTGTAATGTTTCCATTTTGTATTTTACTCTTTCTTCCTTTCCTGTGTATTGTTATCTCTCTTACTTCTAAACACTTACTCTTCCTTTTGGATACATTCTTCCTGCTAATTTTTAATGTTGACATTAAGCCTAGACCTAAAGCATGTTCTTTGCTTAATCTTCAAGAATTAGAAGATAAACAAAGATTTATAGAATGTTGACTTAGTGAACTGCTTAGATATGATCTCAGGGCTTTGTACCCATTTCAATAATTTAACACAGGCACTGAAACAATTCTCTAATTCTGTATGCAAATAGTGTTGAATATTTGAAGAAAGCATTGTAACATCCAACACTATTTTTACAAATTTCTAAAGATTTTTTTTGTATAGAACGTCTCTGGTTAAAGTTTCAATAAAATTACTGTCTTAGAAATAAAAGCAAATCAATTTTCCTTACCACAGCAGTGATACAGGAATTACATTCCACTTTCTTGAAAATATTAAAAAATAATATATACATCTCACTAATATTCTTTGAATAAAATTACAGATATCTTCTATATTATACAAAGATTAGAGCAATTACATTTCTTTTCAACAAATATTTAAAATGTCTGTTTTGTATGAATAAACTTGGAAGTTTCCAAACCAACATCCCACAGTCTAAATGTGCTTTTTTTGTAAATTAAAATTATAATTTAAGAATTTTTAGTCCTTGGTATGTTTCAAGTACATCCTCTAATCAACTCAAACTCTAGAACAAAAATCAAGTGTCTAAATCTAATTCTAATTCTAACAGGATCACAATTGACAATTGACATTTATTCTATTTGAAGGCCTCTCATAGAACATTCCAACATCGAATACTGCTTACCATTGGGAAAATTCCTTCCTTTCCAACACAGCAAGTGTTCAGCCCTGACATGCATGGCAAGACATCCTGGTTGCACAATGATCCAAACCCCTGCCAATTCCTTGGCCTAGGATGCCTGAAAACTTTACGTGCTCCCACGGAACTTGGCCTCTGCTGTGCTCATTAAAACCAATCGTCCTGACTAACTGCACTCCATCAGAACAGCTCTGACTCCAGGTAATCACTCATCACCCAGGTCTTTCCCTCATCACCACCATTTGTCCAAAACCCACCGTGTCCTTTTAGCTGCTCATTCTGTCAGGGACAAGTTCCAGATGAACACCACTCTTAGCCGTTTAGCTGTTTTGGATGTTTAGTCTTTTTGCATGTTTCTGCTCCCCTCGTGGATACCTCTCTCTATTAGTCACATTAAAATGACTAACAGAATGTATGCATTTCTTACAATGTAAATGACAGTTTACCTACAGGAATTATCAATAGGCACATTTGCTCACAGGCTCTCACTTTTAAAGGGAAGAAGTTGGTCATTGTTTATAAAGAAATCTGGCTGTTCCCTTAGTAAAATCAGCCTGGGTCAATTTAAGGTCCATAATTTACAATAAATAAATGACATTGTAATTGTGTTATGATAGATCTTATTATCTTCCACAGTTGGGAATAGTAAACAATTCTTTCTTATGGGAAAGAGTAAAAAAATAATACAAACATCAAGTACAGTGCCCTAGTGAAATGCTGACCAGAAATATTTCTCTACCGTTTATCTTGAGAAGTAGAGTCTAATTACATTCCCTTAAATCCGGCCTGGCCTTAATGACATTTGATCAGTAGAACACAGCAGAAGTGACATTCTTAGACTCTGAGTCTAGCTAAAAAGAAGCCTTAAAGCTTCCACTAGATTTCTTAGAACTCTGGTTCTCAAACTTTTCAGATGCCATGGAAGAAGTTGGACTATCCTGGAATGTGCTGCTAAGGGAACCACATGGAGAATTTTGAGACAACCTGAAAATACATAGAGCTATCTCCAAACAGCCTCAGCTGTTTCAGCCCTTAGGGATTTGAATCATCCCACCTAAGGTCCCAGATCAGGTTGGGATGAGATATGGTTGCTTTTACTCTGCACAAATTGCAGCTTCAAAGCAAAATCAATGATGGTTGTTATTTCAAGCCATTAGGTTTCATTTATGGCAGAGGGGAGTGTTACACAGTGGTGGATAAATGGACCATCTGTTATTTACTATGGCTTATATGAGCTTGAAATCATGAAAGTTGTTGGAGAGTTTCTTTATTTCTTTGTCCCATATAATAATAAAACTGAAGCCACTGTGAAGCCTGATTGTGAAGCAGGTCACTTTGTCCCATTTCAAATGTCAACATATGTATTCTCCACTTGTGATATTTCCTACATATTCTTTAGTGTAACAGGGACCTAATGCTCCTCATGGACTTCTCAACTTTTTGAAGTAAATTCTGTACTCAAAAAATGTAATCTTAAATTTATCTCTTTTTATCCATTTGTAGTGTAATATCCATTTGACTGGTAATTCCTCCTTGTTTATCACTTTCAGGATTAAATTCTCCATTTTACAAATGTCATTTTCTTTTCTTACCTTCTCTGTATCAGTTCTGCACTAGATTGCCTCCAGATTGCCTGTGTAATTGACCATGCTGTTCTCTGCGCTGCGACCAGGAGTCTTTCTGAAGGGTGAATCCTACCATTCACCTCCTTCCCAACATTTGCCTAAATTCAGGTGGTTTCCTAATGCTGTGAAATACTCCTAGCTCCTCAGACAGACTGTGTGCCTTCCCTTCCACAGGCATCTACAAAGGTTTCCTTCATGAGTTTCTTTTCTCTATAGATATCACTGAATCTCTTCACCTTTCCACCTTCCAGTTTTTTGCTATCTTTCAGTAAAAGCAACTGTTTGAATGAAGACTTCCTGGACTCCTCTCTCTTGCTATTGATTATGCAATCTTTCTATTTAATTCCACAGAAGCTATGACCTCCAAAAAAGCGCCCAATATTGCCATTTAACTGTGGGTATATTCTAAATATGTAAGCCCTAGTAAACTGATTTATTCACTGTCTTTTGTAATTCCAGTGCCCCTAAAGAGGGTGGGCAAGAAAAAGTCTGTTGAATGGAAAAGTATGTGAGTCAATGATTATTTTTGTGTACCCACACTGAAGTATGCATTACACAAAAGAAAGAATTTAAATATCAAACAGAATATTTATATATTATATTAATATTTTATTGTTATATCTAGTTCTTAATCTTAAACTGAAAAATTTCTAATTTGGATTTTTATAGGATTATATGAACTTGCAAATTCTGTCCCACTGTATAAAGCATGCAAAAATTTTCCAGCTTTATCAGGAGTTCACATGTTATTTTTTTTAAATTCCCATATATTATCCCCTTTACCTAGACTAGTTGTTTATGTATTAGTATGGGAGTTTCCATTTAAAGAAAGTATAAGAATTATACATAGGTGTTGACAAATTAATAAGACTTCTGGTGTTACTAGCATTTGCGCCCACGATCATTACTGAATTCCTTAAAATAGTAATCCAAAAATATACCTCAGTAAAGTGACCCTTGTAAATGGAAGTAGATACTTTTCTGTGATTGTTACCAAATCCTTTGCCTTTAATTTATTATTTTACCATGAGAAACGACTTGTCAAAAAGTATCTGTTAAACTTTTGTATCTGAAGATTCACAATTTACTGAGCATCTCTTTTATAATTTTAGGTTAATACAAATATAACAATTAGTTTATGCTTAAAAACAATAATGTTTATGGTTTTTAAAGAGAATAGTATTTGATATTTATAAATAATGTTTATTATATATAAAATAACCTATTCAGTATGTTTCATGTTTAAAATATTAGATTTCTGCAAAGATAGTAAACTAAGTGGAACTATTGATTAGAGGAAAATGGAGAGTAAATGTGATAAAGTGGGTAGAGGTACTAGATTGAATCAGGGGAGGCTGCAGGTGACCTAAGCATTGGAAGTAGTCCTCAGAGGATCTTGATAGGGCATTCAAGGTCCTGTGGGTAAAAGAGGAAAGCATTTAACACCAAATTTCTGGCATGTCTGTTGGCAAAGACTTGAGCAAGATAGGGTTATTCCAGAACAAGACAGCATTGGCCTTCACAGATGGCCAAAAACATGAACATAGGTATAGACATTAGCTTAGAAAACAGATGCCACAACAAGGCCAAGCTTTACCAAAGCTGGACTCTATTTTTTTAATTAAATTATCATTGATATACCATCTTACAAAGGTTTCACATGAACAACATTGTGGTTTCAACATTCACCCATATTCTCAAGTCTCCCCCAACAGCCCATTGTAGTCACTGTCCATCAGCATAGTAAGATGCTATAGAGTCATTACTTGTCTTCTCCATGCTGTACTGCCTTCCCTGTGACCTACCTACATTGTTATTGCTAATTTTAGTGCCCCTAAATCCCCTTCTTCCTCCCTTCCCACCCACCCTCCCTCTCTTTCTCTTTGATAACTGCTAGTCCTTTGTTGGAGTCTCTGAGTCTGCTGCTGTTTTGTTCCTTTAGTTTTGCTTCGTTGTTATACCCCACAAATGAGTAAGATCATTTGATACTTGTCTTTCTCCTCCTGGCTTATTTCGCTGAGCATAATACCCTCTAGGTCCATCCATGTTGTTGCAAATGGTAGGATTTGTTTTCTTTTCAAGGCTGAATAATATTCCATTGTGTATATGTACCACATCTTCTTTAAGTTGATGGCTCTATTTAAATTTGGCTATTGAGTATTTTCTTGACAAATGGAAGAGAATGTTCAGTATATTTAAAAATGGATCTGAACTGATGCAACATTTCAGACCATCCTTACAAAGAAGACCAACAATCACATCTGTCAGGAACTGAAATACCTCTAAAGCCCAAAGAAGTAAATTTTAAATCATGCTTGATCTACAAGTTGGAATGACATGATCAAGCATCTGACAGGCAAGATTAGGATGAGAGAAATGAAGAGAGAGAATGCTTGTAATAATCCTCTCTCAATATAATTAAACTGTGATTAAACTATAGTAAGAAAAGTATACTGCATTAATTTGGATTGCCTTTCCTTTTTCTTATATCCTTAATAGGAATTTATTTTGAAAAAGTTATTCACAACTTGCTCATAGGTGTTAGGAACTCACCATGGCCAGTAGTTAGGTAGAGGCCAAAGAAATCATTCTTGATGCCAGAAAAGCCTGTAAACTGAATAAGGTAAGCATAAAATGCAGTATATGAGACAGAGGTCTGGGAGTGGATGGTGATCCCTTTCCATTTGTTATTCACCTATTATAACATATGCCATTCAGATAGGATACGATATGTCCTTCAAACCTACCATACATCAAGTTATAGTGAACGGCACTGTGAATCTTTGGTTGCTCTTCTAATTTTATCTTTCATGTCAATTTCCACAAATGGCACTACAGAATCAAGGTGTATAAACATTTGTATTGCTCCTGAAACAGACCCTGTGCCAACAATGGTGTTGGCCACACAGTAAGCCTTCCACAAGTAATTGTGGAGTGAATAACTAAGTGGTACAAATTAGTCTCAATTTTGTGTCAATTCCACATCAATCAACAGTACATTCACTTTCTTTAGTACTGGTAGCTAAATAATAGGTATTTCAATTTCCACATGTCCAAAACTAATTCCAATTTTTTCACCTATAATATCCTCCTGCAGCCCTTCCCATCTCAATCATCAACAACTTTATCCTTCCAATTCCTCTACTTTCAAAATACATATTTCTGGATCCAATCCCTTTTCACCACCTCCTCTGTCTCTACTTTGGTCCAAGTCTCCTTCACCTCTCACTTCAATTATCGCCATGGCTTGTTGGTTGGCCTTTGCTTCCTCTGTGTGCCACCTCCTCTTGGCAGAACCATTCAGAATGATCTTCAAAAAATCCAAGTCATCTCTTCTAAGCCTTCACTGGCTGCCATACAATGGCCTTCAGTGCCCTAAATGATTTACTCCTGAGCTAGGAGACTGAATGGCATTATCAAATATCCATCAAATGAAGTTAAAATGAGAGGAATGAAAAGAGGCAGGATGCTCTGTAACTCAACTGCTCTCTACATAATTAGATTTTGATTAAAATACAAGAAAATTGTGTTGTGTTAACTTGGATTTCCTTGCTCTTTCTGCTCAGTGTCTTCTTCTACTCCCACCTTTGCTTACTGTCTAAAGCCATGCTGGCTCGTGCACTGTGCTGGTTTATTTCCAACACAGGCCTTCAAACTTGCTTTTCCTTTTGTCTGGAAACGTCATCTCCCTAATTATCCACAAGGCTCATTCCCTCATTTCATTTGGGACTTGACCCAAACGTTGTTTTTTCGAGAGGGCTTCTTTGACTTAACTATTTAAGTTTCACCTGTTTCTAGCATTCTGCATTCTCCTTTATTACTAGTTTATTTTTTCTATCATACTTATCACTATCTATAATATGATGTATTTCACTTCTGTATTTTAATATATGTCCCAACTCCATAGACAATACAGTAGATAAGGTCAGGGATGTTTGTTGATTTTGTTAGCTAGTATAGCCCCAGAACCTAGAACAATATCTGAATGTAAGAGATGCTCCATGAGTGTTTGTTAGATAAATGAATGAATGGTCAGTAAAGTCTACATGCTATTACTTATTGTATTGCTACATATAAGGCAATAGTGATTCCTTTGGTTCATCCAAAAAACTTCAGTAAGGCTAATGCCTCCTCCCAGGGAAGCACTCCAGGACTCCAGATTGACTGAAGAACCCTTTTCATACTAAGTTAGCTTGACTCATCACTTTCTCATTTTCTTTCCTCCTCCTTATCTTTCCTCCTAATGAAACGACTTGCTTAAATTCTATCCATGACCCATAAAAATAAGTCAAAGTTTTTCAGGTAACGAGTGTCTTCTACACACTCTGTACTTCACTTGTACTCCAGTATACTTCTTTCACACTGCATTTTAATGAAATATTTACATCTAAAGTCACCTTCTATATGAACATTTTCTGCTTTGAAGTACATTTTAATAGGTAGCTTCTGTAGCTATTAAAAAATGGTGAAAGAAGAAATACACTGGGCAATCAGAAAAGCTTATTTGTTTGCTGAGTGATTTCTACCACACAGTTTCCATATCTTTTATTATATTTAAAAAAAAAGTAACAGTAAAAGTCTGCTTTGGTGCTTCATTATATCAGAGATTTTGTTATACTGCCCATTGTATCTTACCCTTAGTTTGCTATATATCTTAGTGCATAACATAATTACTAATGGTAAAAACTATTTTCTGAATCTAGACTTATTTATATACTGGATCTACCACTGAGAAGTTCCCCTACCCTTGGATCTCCTCAGCAATGGAGAGAGTGTCTGTATATTGAGGAATTATTGGTATTGCTATTGTTTTCTATCATCATATACCCTCAGAAAAGAAAGATCATAAGGGATGCTCTTAGCTGCTGAGTGCTATATGTAAAAGGAGGGTGGTATTTGGAGGTGCATATAGTTAAGAACTGTGAATTATCTTAAGAGAATCCATTATACAGTAGGCAAAATTTAAGATTTAACCATTCATTGAAATTTCAACCATTGCAAAAAAACTGCCCCATTGAATGATGATGATAATAATAATGATAGCAAATAGATGATAATAATAATGACAGCAATAGATGACATTAGATTAGCACTGCCATAGGCCACTGATCTAAGCATTTTATTTGCAATGACTTATTAGAAGACTAATTCTTTAGAGAAATTGAATCCTGGGGAAATAAATGGCATCAAATCTGAAAGGTTCTTAAGATCCTTTTTAGGGGACATCCATGGTTTTTGTATTCACTTTCACCTATGAAAATGAGGAAAGGTGATAGATAAATCAGGGCAAGAAGGGATTTATTGATTTACATTGCTGAAACAACCTGAGACTGAAAATGAAAGTGAAGAGGGAGGTGAGAGAAATAGATATCTCATGGATATAGGTATCTAACGGAATAGCTAATGAGTTTGAATCCCTCCTATAGATCAGGCACTGTATTAAGCAATTTGCAGGCATGATTTCAATTAATCAATACAGTGCCATGTGAGGTGGTCATAGGATTATCCTCTTTGTGATAAAGAGAAAAGGGAGTAGTTAAATATTTTGACCAAGGTCACAAAGCTAATTAATGAGCAGTGGAACTGTTAATCAAACCTTGGCAATCTCGCCCTAAAATTTGTTCTTAACTCTTAGAATTGACACTGTATTTTTAACCTTTTTGTTAGAAATATTTTTGTTCTTTATGTGTTTCCCCATGGTACTGAGCAGTAAAACTTTACGATGCAAAGAAATGAGATGGTTTCACTTAGGGGCAACCAAGAAGTGGGGACTAGTTGGGTAACTGCTTACACTCCAAGCTGAGTGTAGAGAAGAGCCACTGCTGAAAGACCAGCCAGCTGATGATTACTGTACAAAAGGAGAGGGAAAAGTGGATGATACTCATCATTTTAAGGGGAAAATGAAAAATTCAAAGAAAGAAAAGAGAGAGCTTTCCTAGGCCTAAGGACATTCTCCACTACTAATAAAAGTCCACACAGTGCCTTTCATTCCTTTTGTTGAAATACCAAAACACATTATATTCCTAGCACTACTTATTACTTCCACCTCAAAATATTGCTTAGAATATCTGTAGGAGGATTAAGGCCGATATGAATTCAATCTCTTACTTATAGCCATGTGGGAACCTGTATGTTCCCACTTCCTTTAATGTCACCAACTCAAAATACAGATAAACATACTCTCACACTTACTTAAAATGTAGTGGAGAGGAAAGAAAGATAAGAATAGATTGCAGTTCAAATATTTACAATTTTCTCATGACCTTAAATAATTCATGAACTCATTTCTACCAGTACTTTGTTCACTCTACTAAATATTATTTGAAAAACAATGTATATTAACATTTACTTATGAATATTTTGAAATAATCAAATTAGACGGAAGATCATTGAATATGTTGCAGACTTCAATTCTTTTCTACTAAACCATAGGTGAGCTGTTCTGCCCTAGACACTAGCTATTAAGTTGTGTTTGAATTCAAATCCTGGGACCACTTTAATGAAGGCATTACCTTACAAGTGAGTCATTTAGCAAATAATTTCTCAACTAAGAATCTCTCTTAAACTCTTTAGTAACAAAGTGCTAAATAGAGCATACAACATACCATGAAAGAATTTTGAGTCCATTTTTTCCCAGTGAAAGCAACCAATAATTTGTGCTGGCATAACAGTGATTTTATATTTATAAATCATAACATGAAGGAATGAATTTGTAGGCTTCCTGTTACACTTCTGCCTTTTTTCCAATCCAGAATTATAGAGGAATCATAAGGCAATTAAGAGTTGTCTCCTGGAACATTCAGGTGCGGCACTGGAATTTTAAAACAGTTGCAAAGCATTTATGAGTAGTGATATACTGTAACACACCTTTTAAACACGACATGGACTTTAAAATCTTTCATGGAAAATTCCCAAGTTACCACGATAAGGTAAAGCTCTGCTTTCTTCAGGGAATATTTTTGGGAAAAATAACCTAGTTTTATTTTCATGGAAAAAATATCTAAATAGTACTATTGCTGTTTAAATTTTGCTACATTTCTTTTTGTGGGTGTTTTGAAGTAAATGAACAGGTTTATGTAAACACTATGATTTGCTCTCTCTTGAACATTAGAAAGCAGCTGTGTGTGAGTAGTGACGTATGTGGGCTTTACGTAAAGAGATTTTGCCATTTTTCAAGCCAGATATAGCTTTTTATCAACAAATGGAACACAAATCTCCAGTCCTAGCCTTGGAAAGAAAAATTTGATAGTACTTAAATGTATCCTTTGTGTTTTAGGTTTGTTGACCAGAGTATTGTATAGATCTAATGCTACCAAAATTTTAATTTTATTATTTATTTTAATAAATAATTCTATTTACTTATTTAATAAATAGTTTTATTATTTATTGATTACATATTAGAACTTTGAAGACTGTTATGTCTGGATGGAAACTAAATCATGAAAAATACTCAATGGAGCTTCTGATGCTGCAGTTACAAACCACTCTTTCATTATTGATGGGATTTTATTTTCCAGAAGTCTTCTATCCAAATACATTCATCTAATCTCATCTCAACTTTTTGTGTAATTCTTTGGTCTTTTATTACTTTATCTTGGGTTGTGATAATCTTCCATTTCTGTTTACTAAGACACTTTCAGTTACCTTCCAGGCACAGTAGGAACCTTTCTACACACCCTTGAAATATACCCCAAATTGCATTCACGGTGGATTATCTTGAGTTCATCATGTCAGAAAGGGCCACTGTCAGTAATACAGTTCATTCCTAGGGTGAGCTGCTAACATGAGTCTGTTTGAGAGCCCCTCTTTGTGTATTCACACCCAAACACTTAGGCAATGATGTCAGCATTATCTTACAGATAAAAATAAAAAAGCATGCAGAAAACCCAACCCCAGTAGGGTTAATTCCATGAGATATTTAGACATTCTTTAGACATTTGTTTAGAGAAGCCAACAAAGTGGAACCCCAAAACCCATCTCATGGCAGTCCAACTAAAAATCTTCAGGCCAGGCATTATTTATAATGAAATGAAACTCCCGAAGTCATGTAAAACCACCATTTAAAGGAAATATATGTAGCTGGAGAATAAGAAAACATTTAATGGCTCTACAGGATGAACTGGGTGTCTGCTTCTACATGCCCTTCTCCTTTTTTCTATCTACAGAGTAATGCTGAAGGCATTGCTTTAATGTCTGAGTAGAATAAGAATGACCATTTCACACCAAATATTCCCAAGCAGTCTGTCGTCTGGCAAACAGCTAGGAATTTTTCTTGACGTCCTGCTTTTCTGGACAGCAATAATCTCTCACCAGCCGTCAGTCCCAAAATGTCTTCTCACCTGCCACTGATGATTCTGGCAACTAACAGCCAGTACCTCTGTGATACCACTTCTGCTGGCTTAGAGTGCAACACTCCAAGATGTTCTACTGCTTAGATAAGAAGATGTTGACTAAAATGACATTCTAGAGGCCCTGTCCACACACTGTAAGTAAAGATAAGAATCCAAACTACACAGACTGAAAATAAGGATCAAGGGAGAATAATACAGATCATTTTTATGTCGGGACTTACACTTATTCTCCACTGGCTATACCCCTCTCTATGAGAAGAAAACATTTAACTTGTAAAATATATTAACGATATCATTGGCTTAGACAAAGAGCCACAAAGGAAACCAAGAAATTTCGAATAATGCATTTTGAATTGAGCAAGGTCTGTTTTATTACTGGGGACCATTAACCAAATACAAGTGAAAAGTAAATGGATATTTAATCTTTTTTCCCCTCAGAAGGAATGATCAATAAGTGATTGAGTTCTGAGCATAATAACACACTGGTTAATAAAGAAAACATGAGCCTTGACTTTAGACAGTAGTCTTGACATACACTTTTCCCCTCATTTCTGGAATTCTCCTTGCCTCATAATTCTCTGATGTGCCGCCTATGAGAAAATGGTAGCATAATGGTGAACAGATTACATGTGTAGTTTGGAGCCCTTTACTTTGTTTTATCTTGCTCGAGTAGTAATGTCCACTCACATTACAGTTGTTCATTCAGTTTGGTGAAAGATGATTAAAGAATAGCCCTCATAACTTTTTTTAAAAATCTGAAAATTATTATGGTCAAAGGATAAATACACTAAAAATTATGTTTGAGTAGTATAAAAATAAGGTTTAATATAGTGAGAAATACTTCAAATAAAATTAAACATGGTATAGATAAGAGATCTGCTTAAATGTAATATTTATTGTGAAAGTATAAATGCCAAACAGCAAAAGTTTATTTACAAGTCAGCTTTCTCATTATATTTGGAAAGACTCTTTGATGATTGCAAAGCAAATCTCACAGAATGGGCTCCTTCCAATTAAAAAAAAACTGAGGCAATTTGAAAATTCTCATCAAATTTTAAATGTATTCAATTAGAGGTAAAAATTAACCATAAATATCAACAAATTACTCAAAAAAATATTTTGTTGTATGAAAATTTGTGGTATGCATGTTATAATGCAAACATATTTCTTCTGTATATTTAGAAAATATAAAAGCTTAGGTATCTAGATGTTTTATGTGCAAGCAGTTAATATGCATTTGTCAATATAAATTATACAGAAGATAGGTTTTGTGAGTTTTCTCAAGTTGAAGTTACCAAAGTCAAACTCTGAATCTAAACTTTAATCTCATGTCCATTTCAAAGATTGTGTGCACGCACACAAACACACAAATCTAGGCCAGGCTTCCTGACCTGAGCTTGAAATTTTACAGTGACTAAGAGGGATGAAATGAGAGTGTAAGTTGTGCATGTATACATGAGTGTGTTTGTGTTTGTTTGCATGCATGTGTATGTGTTCATTACTATTTTTTTCTTATTGTTTTTCTGCTCCTTGTCCACTCATTATACTACTAGAGAGGCAGACTGAGTAGGAGAGGTGCACATCCTACGTCTCTGGGGTATCAATTCCAAACACAGGCTATTTATCACTTGAGGGTGCCCTTGAAGTCTCATTGGCAAGTTCCCTGCTGGGTGTATCCATCTTGCAATCTTTTGAGGCAAGCAATGCACTAAGGAGCTACCTCTTCCCACTAACCTACTTTGTGGGTACACTGCCATGCAAACTCTCCCCTGGGGTGCTTGGTCCTGTCCAGAATGCAGCTCAAGTTGGATTCATTAGTGAAAGCTCTTTCCTGGCCATGCCCACACATTCCATATATGATCTGATCAAATTGAAAGCCCTATTTAGATGGTAACTGAATAAGCAGGCACTGGTCTCTATTTCCTGGACCACAGGGACTGGTAGTCAGTTTTCCAAAGCATCTTCTCACTAAGGTCTTCAATGCATCCCCTCTCATGGTCTTACCAGATTTGGATTAGTAAGGAAGCAGCAGCCACACCTTTTTTCCCACTTTCTTATCAGACAAACAGTTATCCTCAAAGAAAGCATTTACACACTCTTTGGAAATCCAGCATAGATTATTCTAGTATGTCTGTATAGGATATGTGCATCTTTTTCAGCAATAATAGCAATGTTTTGATTTGCCTAATAGTGGGGAATTAGCCCATTAGTGTAGCAAAGTCCATTTTAATACACATTACATACAAAGGTAGATGTAGATATAGCAAGTCACACATACATGCACACACATATATACATTATGCTCAAATATTATGTCAACTGAAGTTTATTGTACTTAATGACTAGATGAACATTTATATTATTTATGTCACATAAATTTTGATTTCAAACACTGGGTAGACATATTTATTTTTATATTTACATGCTTTGTTCATGAAAAGAATAAATGAAAACTAAGCTGAAGCTTTAAACTGCAGTTTCTTTTTTTCCATTCCTGCCATTACCACCTCCAACCAGACACATCAATAAAGAAAAGAGAAAGAAAGAGAGATGAATTAGGAATGAGCAGTAAGTGTAAAAGAAACAGGTTCTTCCTGGCCAATTCTGAAGTCATTTTGAGTTAATTAAATACAAGCTATTACTGAAGTAAAAGGACATCTTTGGTTTTTAAAAAATTTTAATTCTAATGTTTGCTACACTACATTTCTGCTGTTCATCTCCTCATTAGTGGCTAAAATAATTAAACCTGTCAAAATGCAGAAACGCTTGGAAAAAGAACCCCAGGAAAGTTGCACCTAAGAAGCTGTCATCTTCCTTGGAAGTTGCTAGTGAGCTGAGATACTCTCACTGCAGCATGAGGGACACACATAGACCCATGGTATCATTTCTTCCATCGGCTCTTCCATTCTCATTTTCTAGCCTGTTTCATACAGCAAATACTCAAACGTTTTTTGGATACTTTCATTAGCTATGACTTCCAAAAGTTTGGTTAAAATAGTGAGCGAACTGAGTAAGCAACATTTTGGCTTTTTCCTTTTATTGGGCACACCAGTCCTTTATTGTCCCTCCCCCACTTTCTTCTCCAAGGACCAGAATGGAGCCTTCTCTGGATGAGTATTTGGTTGTCCAGCCAGAGGCCATTTCATGCATGTCACAAATCTGTCTGTAGCCTTGGAATCCGAGGCCTTGCCTTCACTTTGGAGCATCAGAGATATTTCTGCCTATAGTCCAAGAGTTGTTTCTTTCCCTTCTCCCTGCTTTTCTTCTTTCTATTCCTGACAGCCATATGGGCTACACATAGAGCTGACACTACTAGAAATACATCAACAAGAGTAGATTCAGAGGGTTTTAATGAATCTTTTAGATCACCACTGACCAACTGTGCTTTTAGAGAAGTTGTTTAAATTCTCTCAGCTTCTGTAGCATTACGTACAAAGTAAGCCCTGTTCCAGGACTGTGTGAGGAGCAAATAACTGGTAAATGTAGTAGTATTGCTATTAGGTCAGAGGGTCCCTCATCTATGGCTAACTAAGACACCAGGGGAATGAGCCAGAGGGATCCAATTCACTATTCCAAAGCTACCCTTTAGCTAAATTGTACTCTTCTCTTGTTAAAGCATTGATTGGTGTTTTTATAATGGGCTTTTTAAAGTAAAAACAATGATAAAACAATGTTTTATGATAAAAACAATGATATCTTTTTAAGGCTCCATCTCCATTAAACAACAAAATTGTGATACCCATAACAGTATGGGTTCATATTTAAATTCATAAGCCAACATTTCAGAATTATTTACTCTGTAAGAGAGAGATTGTACACATTCATTTTATAGGCTTAGAGTTTAATAACACCTAATCTCTGCTCACAGCCTGGAAACTGTTATCATATTTAAGGCCCACATGGAAAGGTACTCTTAGGACATACCAGTGACAGTTTATACACAAAAGTCCATCCCATTTCAAATGTCATTTCCATTAGTGTCTTATATTAGAATTACAAGTGAAATGAATACTCTGTAACCTAGTATTTTAAAAGGTTATGTTGAAGGAGTAGAGAGGCTTAAATTAATTTTCCCTCTTCTTATCCAGTAGGCCTTTACCTCAATAGGATTTCCTACAATTCTGTCTTAATCCATGTCTCTGCAGATGAACCAAACAGACCACAGCATAGAAGAGCCTGCCAAAGTAGCTCCCTGCCAGCAACCCTCTCCACGTTTTTAAGAACAACTTTAGCTTAATGATTGTACAGCAATCCAAATCAATTAAGAAAGCAAACAGCAGACACATATCTTACTATGCTCTGCAAAGATCTATTCATTTAGCCATGTGCAAACATTGCCCTAAAATGATCAGAAGGTTAGCATGTTAACCAATTGCTGTATCTATTCAATTCTTAAAATTACTATTAAGAATAAACTATTTCAAGGAATTTTTCATATAAGCAATATTAAGTTGATATTTGGAAGGAATTGCACTGCAAATTTTGTTACTTGAGATTTGATATAGCCAGAGAAGCAGAAAAAAACTTAGGTCGGGTGGAATCCATCACTACCTTTTTGAGACTATGAATTTGCCAGAAAGAGTGAAAGTATTTTCTAGCAATATTAAATGAAGTATAAAGGTTAAATGAAAGCTAAAAGCCCACACAATGTCACCTTACTCTTAGCATTGTTCTAGATTACTAGAAGCACAATATAAAGTTTCAGTAAGTATTTCCTACATAACTGCTTTACTTAAATTACACCTGCCACAATCTTTCATTTCCCTACATTGTGGCTGGAAAACATGTATTATTTTGAGGCTGATATATGATCATACTAGGTAAAAAGTATTAGATGTTCACTAATTGGACATCTATTAGTAAATATTCATAATCCATATATCTTAGGAAGTTTGGATTTAACTTTCAACTTAATGGAATTCAGCATTATTAATTCAAAATTTTTTAACTAGGAAATTATTTTGGCTGTAAATATCATGGCCAAAAACATCAAATGAGACTAGACTTTTATCAACTAATAAATAAAAGTGTTGATTTTTAAAAATTGTCTTTTTTAACTGACTACATAGGTCCTAGAAAATGCAAAATATTTTATTTAAAGTTGAAGGTTGCTATCCACTTTAAATCTCTCCATATAGATCTTCATCAGAGTTTGAATGGATAAAACGAATTAAAAATGTTTACTTCTATTTCTTATCTAGAAATCATTACTAAAATAGGAATGGTTCCTCTGTTTCAAACAGACTCTTAAGAACCCATAAAAATCACTTCACTCAATCTCTTAAATATTTATCAAGAAAAAATACAAATTTTGCACTTTGTATACAGTAACTTCGAAAGTACAAGCTATAATCATATTGTAACTTATTTAAGAAAATATAACTAAAGGAGAAATAAACTAATCTACTTTGTAATATTGTCCTCAGTGAAATGCCTCCACTTCCATCTATGAACTACAGATTCCCTATAGAGAACTCTCTCAATTTCTCAAGTGCTCGCTTTATAAATAAAAGTATCTCTACATTCATTCTTACATGGTTCCTACTACCTGAAAAGAAGATCGACCCTGGAAATTTTACTCTGTATTATCTGGGTAAATCTGCAGGTTCTACCCTTTTATTGAAACATCAGCAGATAATACTGTATTGTAATGTAATTAGAACAACAGAAGTTATTCAAGCTGGTTTCCTGGATCAGCTTTCCTGGTGGCCTTTAACATTTCTGCATCTTTATGTATTATGTTTTTTCTGTAATCCATATTTCTTTTGTTCCATCCATACACTTATCTATCCACCTATTTGCTATCCTTTCATCAATCTAATATGTATACATCTCTGTTGTTTGCCTCTATGTATCAACATATTTGTCATATTAATCAATCTATGTTCAATCAGTCAATTTTTGATCTTTGATCCTGTATTTTTTTCCCATTTTTATCCCCATGCAAACTTATTCAAAGGCCTTCAAGATATTGAGGATAATTCCTACATCTGCTCTACCTGTACTCTCATACCCTGAATAGTAATTCTAAGAATACTGCGAGCTTAAATGCAACACACATTCTATATATTCATAGAAGTCACATTTCCTCCCCCTCCTTGATATTATAACTTTCTTAGAAATCCATGCATTATTTTTCCATTATGCAATTTTTATGCATTCCATTTTGTTTTCTAGCTATTTGTGAATTTGTGTTATCCCATTAATAAATGGTACCTCCTTGAAGTTTGGGTCAATCGCTGTATTCTTTATCTTTGTATGTCACATAATGTCAAACACAGATTCCATATATAGTGGGAATTTAGTACATGTTGATTGGATAATTTAATTGATGTCTGAAAATTAATTTGGAAAAAAATTTGCAAGTCGGATTGTGCTGCTGGGGCAACCTAGATTCAAGAAAAATCAGGAAGGAGCTCTTAGAGCAATTTAGGAACATGTTGACATAGATTTGGCTTAATAAGGGAGATGTAAAAATTGAAAAAACATTGTGAATTTACAAAATTTACAAAAGTAAAAAGAATGGGGTTACATAGCAGAGTGGATCTACAAAGTGAAGGAGAGTGAAAAATCAAAGGTGGCGTTGTTAACTGATCCAGCCTGGGAAATAAGCAGTACCATAATGAGTGACTCTAAGAGTTAGAGGAGAGAGCTAATGGGTTAAGGAAGGTAAGCATATGCCATCACAGTAACTGGGTTCAGTGATGGATAAAGTTTGGACTGAAAGGAGGCAAGATGGAAAAGTCATACAAGGAGAAGCAAAGGACCAGGGGAGAAGCTGGCAGAGATATAAGAAGATTTGAGGAAAACTGAGAAAAAGGTAAGTTTTCAGAAGGTGTAAAGGATCGATAATAAGGAAACCAGATTTGAAAGACTGATCAAAAATGGTCAACAGCTTGATATTAGCAAGAAGGTGATCACTGCCAAGCTGATGAAGGGCTATTTCAGTTGAATGATAACACTGTTTGTTATCTCTTATTATGAAAAATAAAAATAAAAATATATCTTCCTTTGTCCTTTTTTATAACGTACAACTTTTCACATGAATTATTCTTCTCTAGAGAGCCAATCAATAAAATAAAGTAGTTTTACATAAAAAATTGATTATATACAACATAATTATAAAATAAAACTGGTTATGTATGACAAACTCAATGTATCTTAGTCCCCCATTCATGCTCTGAAAAAAGTCATATGTCAAGCAATATGGGTCCTGCTTTTATCTCATCTCTGAATTCTTTCTCGATTTAGAATATTATTACATACAATGTTCAAGTGTTCAGAGGAGCTACTAGGGCTTAAAAAACCCATTGGAGGGGGAAAGGTGGGGGAGAACCTAGTAAACTAGGAAAATTGGCTATCACTTTTGATAACTGACTTTTTTTAGAAAAAATATTCTGACTGTGGCTAATCATATCCTTCAGCTGAATTCTACAACTGTGGAATACAGGACAGATGCTCACACATGGCAGAAACAACCGTCTTCTCTGACACTCTGTATAGGCCAGTACTGTGTCAGCTGAATTCCAGCCAATGGAAATGGGAACAAGAATATGAGGAAGACAAAACCCATTTATTCTACCACTCATTCACATTCATCCTTCTCTGGGCATGTTCTCTAGGCAATGTAATGGACAAGACACTATAGAGCTCAGATCCATTCACCAACTGTAGCATTTTTCCAGGGAATGGCTCGGCTTCATACTTTAGAGATTCTAATTCAGTACATCTGGGGTCAAATCTGGGACACTACATTTTTAAAGATGTCTGCAATCTTTGCAAAGGCCTATAGCCCAGCCAGGTTTGGGAACTAATAAAGATCTTACCTCCCAAATTTCCTTAAAATCTTAGGACCTTAATATCAGCATGAAACAAATGAGGAACCCGAAACCCCTGAGAAAGTTACTATCTTGCCCAAGTTTATTGAATCAGAATTTATGTCTAGACCTTGGGATTGACATGACTTTTCACTACATTTTCACTACTATTTCTTTGGAAATAGTTCTCTGATTTTGTTTATCACGTTAAAAAGACAGGCAGACCCAATATGGTGTCACTTCTTCTAGGCCAAGTCACCAAACTGGAGCTTACTACCTAACCTAATTGCAATTTTAACCTCTCCCAGAAATGTAGTCAGTCAGGAATTTTCTGGTCAGCATGGATAAGGTAATGTCACATGTGCCCTCTCCATCCCCAAGGAAGATGAACTAATCCACTTAAGGAGACCCTTACCCTTGCCTCCTCTCACACACATAGATCAGAATGTCTATAACATGATCCTTTAGGACACAAACTAAATGTATCAATGCCACACTGATGTATCAATAGGTGTAACCTCCTTTGTGCACATATCCCCTGCTCTAAAGAAAGTATTTAAGATGTTTCCAAACAGGGGGGCCTTTGAGCAATTTATCAGAGCACGCTGATGGCTGTTCTTAGGCCACTGTCCTCAGTAAATGCTATGAATAAACTCTATCTTTCTTAAACATAACAATCATGTCGAGTCAACATCACTTTCTCAATAGATACTGCCCTGGACTATGGATCACTATACCAAACCTGTCCAACACTCCATTTTCTTCTAACATTTTGACCAGGGTTTTACTTGCTTGGTTTCAATTTTGTTTTTGTTTTTATTTATTTTTACTTTTTGTTTAGCTCCCCAAGGAGGCTCACTTGAGCCCAGTAAGGAATCTTTTTTGCTTCCTTCTCATCCTCAGTCTATTACCTGGGTACTGCACTCACAAGAGGTCCTCTTCTTCTTACTTTGTTTATTTACCTTTTTCTAGACACTTATTGGTAATTAGACCAATCCTCCCACCCAACTTCTTGAATAGAAATGCTATGACAAATTGATTCATGTTAAGCAGATAATAAGTACAAAGGAATTAGAGTATCCGATATAATATAAAAATGTGCACCTATGAGAAACTGGGAGAAGCTATACCCATTGAGTGGTGATACTTTTGGCTAGAAGAACCATTCAAAGCCATTTATTTTTATGAACCAGCTAAACTTTTTGCCTGGTGTATTAGGTTTATCTTAAGGAATTGGCTCACACAACTGTGGAGTCCAAAATCTGCAGGGTAGACTGGCAGGCTTGAGACCCAGGGAGGAGTTGATGCTGCAGTTTGAGTTCAAAAGGAGTCTTCTGGAAGAATTCTTTCTTTTTTGGTGGAGGCCAGTCCTTTTCTAAAAATGTCTTTAGCTGATTGGATGGAGTCCACTCACACTAGGAAAGATAACCTGCTTAATCTAAGTCTACTGACTTAAATATTAATCTCATCTACAAAATTTCTTCAATATTTAGAATGTGTTTGACCAAATATCTGGGTTCTATAGCCTAGCCAAGTTGACATATAAAATTAACAATCACATCTGGTAATAGATAAAGGCAATCCATTTTGCAAATCAAAAGGACTTGACATTATTTGTAAGACAATATATCCTTGACTGTCATTGCATCTCATGAGCCATTTTAACGTGGGATGAGACTCTAGTAAGACAGGATTGAAGAGAATAGCATAGCACACATAATTATGCTTATTTTGGAAGGAGGAAGCATTGCTCCTATTATAACACAGCTTGACAATGGGGATGTGGCCTGCTGGCTCAGTAACTCAAGAATATAATGATGGGTTCTGTTTTGGGGGGAGATTTGGAAAACAGCATTATAATTTATTCCTGGTGAATCATAAATCCAAATTTCAGAGGCAAATTTCTATCAGCAATAAACATGGGCATTTCAATGCATTCTAGGCAAGAGACCAGAGTAAAATGTGAGAAAAATGTGGTCAGTACCTGATCTCTAGTTCCTTGATTGATGCTGTAATGCCTTAAATGCTCTTTCCTCATATATATGATACGTAAGAAACATCTAGTACGCTTCCTTCAGTCAGATCACAAAATGATTATCTCTTACTTAATTTTGTTTTTGTTGTTTGTTTTTATTTTTTTTACAAAAAGGAAAGTATTTCTAAACAGATTATTATTATGTGGGGGCCTTAATAGCTTGCTTAAGTAAAACTATGACATACTTAATTGATAGTAAGAAGATTGAAATCTGAGAAAGAGTGTGGGAAGTTTCCAGATAATATTTTTGGCTTAATTTTTCAGTTTGTAAAACAATAGGACCACCTCACTGCTCTGAATAGTAACAGAATAGAGATAGGGGCTCAGAGAAGTCTCCAGGAATTATCTGCCTTCTAACAAAGTCTAGCATTCATTCTTTTGTGGTACCTGTAGGAAAGCAGTCCTGGCCAGCCCCCAATCCACCTGGACATGATAGGTGGGCATGACTACTAGTCATTGGAGTGCCCTCCTCCTTCTTCTTCTCTCCTCCTTAGATTTGTCTGTTTGTCAAATGGGGGAAAATGATGCCTAGCAGTAAATAAAACTGAAACATTGACTCTTTGGATCTTGTCCTGGTAGTGATCTGGGGCAATGCCTGGAGGTATGCAGAAGCTGCATGCATAGTTCTTGAAGCAACAACAATAATAAAATCAAAAGTGGTCCTGGATTTGGATTTGGGGCAGAATGAGGATCTTTATTGCCCTTATCCTAAGATGCCTCCAATATCATGAGGAGAGAGCTGATTACGTTGATCAGCTGTCCCCATACATTAATCACAAGGCTTTCTTTCATCTGACTGTGGTCCCTAGCCCAAGCTACGGCTTGGAGGTGACAGTGGTGGACAAGGATTCTCCAGAGTGTGGTTTATTTTACTGTGCTAATTGAGCAAGTAATTTGATATCCAATGACACATTATTGAAGCCTTGTCTGAGGAAGACAGAACAAGCACCGTGAAAGATTTGAGGAAAAATAAATGAATAAAGAACTCTAACAAGAAGCCATCTAGCGTATTTTAGCTTACTCTAAAACTTTGACTCTATGACTCTTCTTCTTTCAAGCCTTTCATACAGCTACTACTTAGAATGCCAAGACACCTTCCCATCAATTGGCTTTAAGTATGTGAGAAATGCATTGCAGAGACATATATGAAGGTCTCGGCTCTTAGGAATAAATATAGACTTTGTCAGAATCCTGAGCCACTTGGAAAAGTGATGATAAAATCAGTAATAGGGAGTATAAATTTTGCCATATGTTTGCTTATTGTCACATATTGACTCATCTAAGGGTTATCTCAAAATTTGAGGTTACGTAGAAAAGTGCTAACTCCCTGCTTTACACACTAAGATTAGAAGTTCTTGGTTAGAATATGCAAAGAGGATAATAAAAGTCCCCAAAAGTAGTGCAATCAAAAATGTCCAGGAAGAATAAATATTTTCCCAACAGGTATACAGGGAAGTAGAGGAATAGAGAAAATGGCACTGGTTACAACCCAAATAGGAGACAAAAATGGAGTCCTGAGTCCAGGTTGCAGAGTTCTAGCCAACATCACAGCTGGAGGACAGGGGTTAGTCTCAGGTAGGGCAACTGGCTGGACAAGGAGTCAAAACACCAAGTTGGGAATTTGACACAGAGAAACCAGATAAAGTGGGGACCCTTGAAAGTAAGTGATGAGAGTTAAAGTGGCTTCAGGCAGGACAGACGCCAAATTACTAAGATTGAGGCATAAGGTCAGATACATACTATTAACAGGTTGATTTACTTAATCACTGTATGATTCCTGAAAAAAGATACATCCCCAAAGTTGGTAGCTAAGCCTGGAGATCTGAGTACAATAACTCAGCAACTGGAAGATGAAACGGGTGGTAGGAAATGAGGGGCCAGGACGAGTTGGGTTTGAAGTATCCAAGGTTCATTCAACTTGGTGAGTGATCGTACAGTTCACTGTAGAAAATTTTGGCTTCATCATGATATTTAAGGTTCATGGAAAATAAAATCACACTATCTTAAATATTTTGTAAGGATATAAATGATTATCTTCCCCAGATATATTTACCTTTCATTTGTTTGATTCTTTGTCACAATCCTTTAAGATATTCTGTTACCCTTGTCAGGAGTATTATTAGTGTACATATTTTGTGGGAAAAAAAAGAAAACAGTGGGTGCTTTTTCATTCCTAAGAAAGAAAAGATTATACATATATCTATCACATCTAAACCTACTTAATGATAGGATAATTTGATGCTATGGATGTTACATAATACACACAGTCATAAACACTCTCCCACATACATTGTTTTCTAGTTATATATTTCTGCATTAGCTATCCCTTAAACAAACAACCCAACCTTCATAATATATATCCTCACTGCCACAATTTTCTCTATCATTTCAGTTTGTATTAACGATTAAGTCTATTATGATTTATAAAATTACCCAGAATATCAAAACCTATAATAAAGTGAGTTTTGAACATTTAGAAGAGATCCAGAGAACTTTATAAAATCTCAAATTCACAGAGCATATAATTTTCTTCATAAAATATGGACAAGACATAATAGACTACCACAAAATCAAGTCAAGATGTAGAAGCTTGGCAGTTTCTATGCATACGTCTTGAGCTAACTCTTATAATTTCTTACAAGAATAACACAGTTTCTCATTCAAATTAGTATCTTGGCAAAATTCAAAAAAAAACTCTAGGGTCTTTAATTACTAATTCAATGGCAACAAGGAATGTTATAAATCTGTGCTACAGATTTTTAACAGCAGTGAATTTCTTACCATTCTTTCCTTGTTGATTTTTTTAAAGCAATGCCATTTATATTCATCCAAATATCCTTCTCCAATATATTAAAAAATATATATGGTGCCTAATATTATAGACTTATGTTAGGTAAAGGGAATTTTCACTGCATGTTAGCATCATTATAAATTTTGTTTACTGATAAATTTACTTTTTTACCAACTTTTAAAATGACAATTCATATCAGAAGAAACTAAGATGATATAAAATCACAGGAAGAAAATAATGAATGATGTTAATTTTTATTAAAACTCCAGAGATGTGCATAAATCTCTACTAGTATGTGTTTTTTCATCATCAGGTTGGATTAGGGATGTAAAAAAATATCAGATATCATACAAACATTAGTTTAAGATTTGTTCTTAGCTATCAGTGCAGATATAGGTACTCTATCTCCTTTGCCTGTTCACTTATGTTCCACTCTGATAAGAGCCTCAAAAATTATTTCATAGAAAATAGATTTTTAGCAAACCACTAATAATTAAACTCCTTATAACTGTTATATCTTATTCAGTGTTTGTATTCTTAGCTTCATCAAAATTATTTGGCTAATATTCAGTAAGATGCTAGCATTTTTGACTTACACTAAAAGTTATAATATTGAATGCATGCATTTTCTAATCTCAAATTCCTCTTCAGGAGAGAGAAACTATCTTCATTTGACATACTGTATTTTTTCTAAAAATATAGTATAATTTAATATTATCAATGTATAGTTATGAATATATAGGATTAATTTGAAGGTGATTCTAATTTGAAATTTAAAGTAAATGAGTCTTCAGAAGATCTGTCAGTGTGCTCCTAATTACATCATTTAATGCTTGTGTGGAAACTGATTTTCTTCATTAAAAAAAGTAAATGCTTATTATAAAAAACAAGCATACTATTATTAATGAAAATGTATGTTCTGTGATAAATACCAAGAATGACAGCACAGTTACTTTGCTTTGGATAAATTTACAACCTTGAGGACATAAAGCAAAATTTCCAAAAGGACTATAATGCCATTATGTATATAAAATTATGTAGACTATACATGAAAATTATCTGTTTATTGAAAATGTTCGAGTGGATTAAGTTAAAAACCCCATTATTAGTACTGTGCCAATTATGATAATAATTATAAAACATATCAATTAATAAGTATTTATAAGAAGAATTCCACTGTACTGTTACTTACATAACTTACCATATTATATTTTTAATGATATCTATGCTAGTTCTTAAAATATTTAGAATACTGGCCTACTTAGTATATTGAATATCAACGACCTTAAATATTGTTAGTAATCAAAGTTGTCTAATAAATAATTGACATTTGTCTTCTTCGTGGTAATCAGAATTACCATAACACTCAGGCAGAGGCTGCTAATAATTAAACCAAATCCATATTTGTTTCTTCTTCTTGGGCACATGGCCTGATCATATTTCTCAGCCTTCTTTGAAGTAAAGTGCATCCATGGAATATCTTCCTAGCCAGTAGAATGTTAGTTAAGCAGAAGTGATATTACATCACAATGAACCAAGCCTATAAAAATGTCCCATAAATACTCCTCTATGCTTTTTCCTCTTCAAACTTTCAGGATCCAAGTTATAACCAGGATGATGTAGGAAACCACATGCTGAAGAAGGCAGAGTCTCAGTCAGCTGGAAAACTGTGGAGGAAGATTATCCTGCCACTGTGACACTGTTCCTTCCCCCTTGGTATCATTAACTGAGCAAGAGATATGTTTCTCTTCATTAAGCCACTATATATGCATGGTTTTATTTATTTCAGTATTTAGCATTGGAATGAAATAGGAGCCCTTAAAATATACTTGTTATTGAAATATATTAATCATTATTATCTTACCTTCTTTAAGATAAGAGTTATCAAATATAACACAGATGAATGTCTGTGAAATAATAATATAGCTATTTTTCTTAAAAAGGATTTTTGAAATGACTTCTTCAGTTTAGGACTACTCAAAACTCATACCTGTTCATCACCAAAGTGATTAAAAATGGAAATTTACTTAATTTCCACTAAATTATTTATCTTTTTTCGTGACTTGAGGTGACTGTTACTGTTTCATGAGGGATCGCTGAGAAAGGACTCCTCCTTGCCCTTTTCTTCAAATCTCTGAGGCTGTAAACTAAGAATGAGGCAACAATAAGGACCACTTAGGGAACTGACTCAGTCTTATTCCTAAGGGAGGAAAGTCCAATTTTTTCAGCTGCCTCCTTACAAAGATGAGTCTTAAGTCTTCCAGGATTTACCTCTTGCCTAGAATGTAGCTAATGCTCCCTGTTGGCTCTAGATTTTTCCTTTACCCCTTTTCTCATGTATAAAAGCAAACATACCACCTGGCCTTAGCTTTTCTTTCCCACCCTCTTTAGGACTTATAATATACCAGCAAAAATATTTAGGTCAACTCCAGTAATCAAGCCATGTTCATGTAGCCCGTGCAGCATTTTCACAATGGAAGGACCACTGGAGACTATCAAGGTGACCTTCACACTTAAAGCATTAAGGGAACAAAACCTTCACATGTGAGCTGCAGAATCACAATAAAGGCCCAAGTCCCATGTGTTAAAATTCAGTGCTCTTTCCAAGTCACTATAAAATTTTCATACAATGCTAACCTTAGAACCTAAGCATATTTTACAGCATATCTATTCAACTAAGGTTCAGTAGCTAGCTAATCTGAATAAAGAAAATCAAGAGACTATTGAAAACTATTAGATGTTGCTGGAAAGGGGGTGAGCAAGTCTGACCCTCTTTAACTCAGAGATTCAAAATATAAACATAACTCAGCTGCAAGGAAAAGCCTGCCATTAAATATAAACATACCCCAAAAAGAGACCAAATGCACACACAAAACAACCAACATGCTACCCTACCTTAAAGCACTAAATAAAGAACAGATCTCATTGTTTCTTACTGATTTATAACTTCAATACACTGGTCAAGAAAAAAAGCCCCATGTATGAAAAGATGAGATCTGTATTTTATCCAAGTTCTTGATTTCAATAACCCCACTCCCTGAAACCATAGAAGGAGATAGGAACTTCCTCTCTTGGTTTACTTTTTTGAAAACTACCCACTAATCTTTTAATTAAAAGCGGATGATGGAGAGATGGCAAGTGGGCAGGAGAAGCTGAAGAACACAGCTTCCTTATGCACTGCACAACCCTAATCAGCCTGCACATCTTTCAGAGAGATCTGTATTAGTTACATGGAATCTAATCCATTCTACTAAAACTGATGCCGTCGGCCTCCATGCTTGGCTCTAGTTCATAATGCTTGTAGACACAGGTTGGTGAAATATATAACCTAGAATAGAAATTCTAGAAAAATTTTGCATATTACAAGATGCTAAAATTTTAGAGGATAGTGTTATGCAAATTTGGGACTTAAATAATGAAAAATCTCTGATTTTCCTGGAAATCCTTGACCAGTGCATTTAACTTAATTTTTCTTTTCAGTTCAATAGGTTGCCTTTTATTTTATTCATAAAAGTACTATTTTGGTAGTAATATAGAGAAATATCCAGGTGTATATGATGCCAACAAGTTTTTTTTAAAAATCAAGGGATTAAAGTGAAAATAATACATATCCCCCTTTGCATAACGACAGAGAATATGTAGTAAATACCATGTGCTCGGCACCGTGCTAAGCATTTTTCTTAAGTTACTGCAGTGATTGCCTGTACTTACATGCTGCACTTTTATTTTCATGGAAAAAAGCTTTGAAAATGATGAGTAGCTCATATTTAAATACATCTGAAGTCTCTGATATGTATAGTCCATGAATCCTAACATTATTTACTCTCTCTCTCTCTATGCCCTCCTGTTCTCATGTGCCTCCCAGTCCAAATGCTATTTCAAGGCATTATACTTACTTAAATATTGCTTACATGGTTGGCACTCTTCTAGATGCCTGAGTTAAGTAGGTGAGGAAAATAAACAAGGCCTTTGTCTTCATCACTTATTTCCTAACATGTCGTCTCAGTTCCTTTGCTTTGTTCTCCCTTCCTCATACAAGTCTGGCAAATCCCCACCCTGGTTGAATCTCAGTTCTGTCTTCAGACTTGTCACCTGCCTCTGGAAAAACCCACAACCAGGCTTGTCCATTACCAACCAAGAACTTCAAGTGAGCTGTTATTGATCACCACTAATACTACTACCTTTACCTCCTAGCTTGATTCTTTTACTTCCCTAGATAATTTTCAATCTCTTCCCTACCTCCTTCCCCTATTTATTAATATTTATTCCCATTTCACTTATTTTACAAAGAAAATAGTAAAAATCAGAGGACTATACAAACTCTTACCATGAAAACCCTCATTCTGCCTATATTTCTCCCTACACTTAGTTTCCTGCCTCCCACTGTGAAAGATTTTTTCCATGCTTCCATCGAAGAAGACCCTACCCTCACTGGAACCCATTTATGCTATTCTAGCACTTGCTCTCATTTTCTTGTGCATCACCAACTTGTTCCTTTTTCAGATAATTCCAGTAACATATAGCTGAAATAGCTCACAATAGCCAAATAAAAAAAAAACAAACAAAACTCGGCTTTCCCTTGAGTCAATATCCCTTTCCATTTTCTGCCCTACTAATCTCCTTTTCTTTACATTAAAGCTCCTCAAACTGTCTCTTGTTGTTCTACCACAATTGCCCCTTAATCTGATCCTCCAAGGCCCTCAGCTCCATGGCTTCACCATGGGAGCCCCTGCTGAAACCATCATTTACCCAGAGCTGCCAAATCAGGCCAGGGCGTGGTCTTCATCTTGATCTCTCAGCAGTGCTTGAATTAGCTGACACTCTCTTTCTTGGATGTGTTTTCCAGCTGACTTCTGGGATGCCATTTTCTTAGGTCTTCTATTCTCCAGAGATTTTGGTCAAATTTCTCTGTCTGATTTTTCTTAATTCTGTAGCCTCTGACCTTTGGGGTGCTTAGAAAGTGCATCAGTTCTTCTCTTTAAAATACCACTGCCCTACTGAAGTCACCCAAATCTCATATCATCTCTCCACTGATGATTTCCCAGTTTATATTTCTCAGTTAAAATGCCTACTCTAATTATTTACTTGGATGTCTAAAAGGCACCTGAAATTTAACGTGCCCACATTTGGTCTTCCTCACTCCTCCCCCACTTCAGTAAAAGCTTGAAGTTTCTTCTTCCCAGTTAGTAACAGAGACTTTCTTCCACATGCTCATGAGGAAAACCTAGTGCTCAAACTTGATTTATCCTATGTCTCATTCCACACATCTAATACCCCCAGCAATACCACCTGTGTCAACCCACAGTCACTTTTTACCTGCATCATTGCAGTATCCTCCTAATGGCTGCTCTGCTTCCCTTCCCCCACATTAATTAGCAACAAAGTAGCCAAGATGATCATTCTTTTAAATGAAAGTTAGACCCTATCTCTCTTTGATATAAGTCCTCTTACTCAGAGTACAAGCCAAATCAAACAACGGCACTGCATGATTTTATCTCCTTACTTCATCTCCTACTTTTCTGTTCAAACTCCTTTCCAGATAACCTGGAATCCTCAAACACACCAAACTTGATCCAGACTCAGGGCCTCTGCCTATAACCTACTTCTCTGTAATAAGTACAAACTAAAAAATTGGTCAATTTCATTAAAACCTGCTGTTTTAAAAATTATACTACACATCTAAGTAGCTTAACACAATAGAGTTTGGTTTTTTTTTTACTAATGTTACAATCAAATGAGAGTTGTGAGGCGCGCCTGGCCAGTTGTCCTCCAAACAGAGATTTAAGTGACCATGAGACAGCTTCACTATTTGAGAGTCCTTCAGTTTTGGTCCCACTGAAAGGAAGAGAGAGAGAAAGTAAGGATAATTGTGTAATTGTGATAATTTTGAGGATCTGGCCCTTCTTCCCACATTCCAATGGCCACCACTCAGCAACAATGTTTAATCTACCTGCAAGGAAGAAAAGTGTCCAGAAGCACAGAGATCACCAAATACTTGAGTGATCCTAATATCCCTGTCACATTAGCTCCCCACTTTTTTCAGGGACACCCGTGAGACTTTCCTTGGCCAACCTATTTGAAAGAGCAGCATCCCCTGCATCAAATATTGCTAACTGCTCACCAATCCTGTTATTTCATGTTCCTGGACACCAGCTCAGCTACATCCTTTGCTTTTCTTAAAGTTAGGTAAGGTCAGGAGATTGAGTAATAGGCATGTAAGTGTATATAATGTCAGTGGAATTAATCAGCTCCTCCAGTCCCGTTCCTTAAAAACTTCTATGTGTCCCTCCATTGCCTTTATCAATCACCAGCTGAATACAGAGGATTCTGAAGTTCGCCTCTTGCCAGGGAGCAAGAGGTTGTGTTCCTGAGCATCCACGTGGAAGGCTTCCCACCGATTGGAAACTTCAATAATGGAGTTCATATAAACACTAAAAAAATATCTATTTGTGACACCACTGCTATTTTGTGATTTATATGTAATACAGTTAGCAATGCCCTTCCCATTAGAACTCCCTATTCTTCTGAATATACTTTATTTTTATCATCCATCACCATCTAACATACTCTGTATTTACCTGCTATTTTTCCCCTTGTGTCTTCTATCTAGAACAAGAGTTGACAAAGAGCAACCCATAGGCCAAATCTAACCTTATCATTCTTTTCATATATATACTTCTGTTGAAATATGGCCTCACCATTCATTTCTGTATTGGGGGGATTGTTTTTATGCTACAACAGCAGAGTACAGTGATTGCAACAGAAGGAATTTTGTGGTCTGCAAATAATATTTACCATCTGATGCTTTATGGAAAATGTTTGCCCATCCCTTCATTAGTAAGCAAATTCTGTGAATGCAAAGACTTTGACTCTTTAGTTTGCTGTTCTATCCCCAGCATTAGAACAATGTCTGGACCTTTATGGGTATACTCATTAAATATTTGTTAAATGCATAAGTGAATGAATGAATGAATGAATGAATCAGTGTGTGATGAGCCAAAAAATGTCCTGCAAAAGATATTCATAATACCCTCAAAACTGTGCGTATTATTTTATATGGCAGAAAAGAAAGAAAAGAGGGAGAAAGGAAGGAGGGAAAGAAGAACAGAAGGGTAAGAGAAAAAAGGAGGCAAGGGAGAAAAGAAAAAATTGTCTTTGCAGATGTGATTAAAGATGTTGGCAGTGCAGATTACCTTGGTTATTCAGGTGGTCCCTAAATGCAAGCCCATGTATCCTTATAAGAAGGAGGCAGAGGGAAATTTGCCCACCCAGGTAGAAGAGAAGGCAATGACACCATGACAGGAAAGATTATAATGTGCCACAAGCTGAGAAACACCAGTAGCCACTGGGAGATAAAAAAAGTAATGAGTAGTTTCGCCTTTAGAACCGCTGAAGGGAGTTCTAGCCTCTAAAACCGTGACAAAATAAATTTCTGTTATTTAAGCCACAAGTTTGTGCTAATTCATTAAGAGACAATAGGAAACTAATACACACAGGAAAGTGAATTAAAGTCATAACTCGAAGATTATGCTCAAAATCATTAGATAAAAACTGCCTCTTGCATCAATATTAATTCTGTATAATACCTTTCAAATTAATTATCACTATGACTAAACTCATGGGGAGAAAAAGTATTTTGGCATTCCTTCACTAACTATTACTTCTTCACAAATATTTTACAATGTTCAGTTTCTTCACTTCATGAATGAAAAAAGATATTTTGTGACATTATCTTTATATTAGCACTTCATAAATTATTTGCTAAAACAATCTGTTGTGAGACATTTAGATATGAGAGCCAAGAATAAGTCTTATATTTTCTTTAACATATTTTAGTAATTTCCTGAACTGCATTGTTTTGGGATCATAAATTGTCAAATAAAATTAATTGCTCCTGAAAAATAAGAAATGTGAATGCCATCAGAGAGAAGACTGTGCATGTAGAATGAATTTCTTTTTTAACGAAACCAAACTCAGGGGTGGAAACGCTCTCCCCTTTCAGAGGACATGGTCATGATCATGTTGCCACACCTGGAATCGCTGAAACCGTCTTGAAAATATGGACTTGTGCATGGCTGACATGTGAGTACAGCAGAGTGCAGAGGTAGAAAGCACCAAGCATACGGATTATATCATTCAGCTGCTAAACCAATCTTGGAACCACACTGCATCTTCAATTTCTGTTCTCTGATATAATTAATTTCTACTTTTGGTTGTGTATTCTATTATTTGAAGCTGAAAATCTCTCAATTTAGGCAACAATCATTACAATAGTGCCATTATGTTAATTGTGTCTGAGTAACTTATTCATTCAATGACAAAATGCTATGGTAAAACACTTAGTCTTATTGAACAATGAACCAAGGTCTTATTAAATCTACTTTGGGTCCCAGGGAAATAACATGGAAACTGAGATATTAAATTGTCCATCCACAGTTGGGATTTCTTTTTTTTTTTTTTTTGTCACATAGGGAATGAATTTGTGTGGCCATGGCTATGATTTCACTTGATGCCTTTATTGAGCACTGGCAGTGCTCTTTAAATGATACGCTGAAATGGATAAATGGGCAGTGAATTCTTTGCAAAGAACAAATGTACCTCTTGTTGGCTTGGACACTTTCATGCTGGTAGCAGAATAAAATGTATTTCCTCCTTGGTAAGATTGCTCTGAAAAATGGAAGGCATCTGAAAATTCGGGCATACATTCAATGAAGTGGTGTAACCACCACATTTAATATTAAATTAACAAGTTTTATAACTGGTGGTATTTTTGAATCTGTGAAATGTTGCCTCTGTATCTACTAATCTAACAAATTAAGAGCTTTCTGGAATTTTGCAATAAGCAAATATCTAACTGTGAAGACAGTTAATGCTTTCATTGATTCTTTAGGTAAAACTAAAATTAAATCTTTTGCATGCTGTTCTTACTGTATAAGAATACACAGGCTCATACAGAAAACCAATGATTCAACAGAAAATGATTAATTAATAAGTTGATAATTTATTTCAAAAATATTTCTTGTCATTGTTTCATAACACATAATGAAATTTCCAAAGAAACCAGGAATTCTTCTATTTTATGTTGTTTCAGAACTTCTTCTATTAAGGAATCATTTAAACTTCTAATTTAGACACCATATGGTTTACCTCTTATACAATAGAAATGTTTTGAAATTTACAGTCTGAAACTCAAAAATTCAGTTCAAGTTCACAACTTATTAGTACTTAGGCACTCCAATCTCCACTTCCGCATAAGCTATTTAACAGGCAATCAGGGTTCTTGACAACAGGGCTCAGTTCTATGTACTTTTCCACGATTATATTCTACGACTTCTTTTATGAACTCCTCACTCTAGCACTTAAGTGGACCTAGTTTTTCTTCCATTGTGCCTTTATTATATTGCTTTCCAAATCTATAATGCCTCTACCTTCATCTCTGCCTCTCCAAACAAACCAATGGATCCAAGTGCAACTGAAGTTCCAACTTTTCTGTGATGTTTGGACAAACCGCTACACCAAGAAGGCATGTTAGACTTCACGGAAGTTTCACAGTAGTGATACCTGTGCAAACTTTAAGGAACTGAACAAGTGCCTTAGCTTTAAATCATTTACGTGAAAGCCCTAGAGTCCAGTGTGAATTTCAGGATTCAGATGACAGAAAGTGTCAACATGTTTAGCATATGACCTTAGATCTTTGAGCTCCAAATAATAAGCACTGATTATGTCTAACCCTGTGAGTAGGACACACATGACCAGCTGTAATTTTAAGAGCTGTGCTGCTGTCTTTTTCTAAACCATCTAATAACCTTAGAATTTTTGTACTAAGGCTGGTATATGCAAGCAGATTATTTTCCTAAAGACCAAAATGGTCAAATGAATTCTGCTGATGTTCTACACTTCATAAAATTAGGTAATACTTATATCACTAAATTTGTCTGCTTTCAGATTATAAAGAATTACTACATTTTTAACAAAAATTTTAAATTCCTAATAGAATTTAATAATTCTATCATTTTCTAAACTATGCATTAGGAAAACTTAAAAATTGTATTACAAAACATTAATCTAAAAGTTAGTAACTATTATTCTATTTAATATAGTACTTTTAATTGATGGATTAGTTGACTTGCCTTCTAAAAAATATTTTCATGATTATTTACTCTATGTGCACATGAATTTGGTGTTCACCATTCAATTCTTTTACAAAAGTTTCCTCATTTGTGTCTTGTATAGCTTCATTCTAAGATGAGATGAGAGATGGCATATTTTCTGAGTTTTTTCATGATTAAGTATGCCAGTATTGCCATTTCGTATTTGGATAATAACTTGCCTATTTATAATATTCTTGAGACATATTTTCCCTTAGAATTTTGTAAATATCATTCTATTATTTTCTGGCACAACATTTTTCCATGGAAGTATCTGAGCCCAACCAAATTTATTCCTTTTATAAGTTCTTGAATACCTAATGAATTCTTTCTTTATCCTGGAAATCAATCACTTTACCAGAATGTCATTAGATCAGTTCCTCTAATGATTTTCTGAAAAACAGTGTGCTTCTCATTTGGGAGTATTATATTAATTTCAGAAATATTTTCTACTATTAGATAATTACTTTAAATTCCATTTGTTGGTTTTTCACTTCAGTTACACCATCTTTATTCTGGATCAACATTTCCTATATGTCATGGATTTTAACATCTTTCTGATTATTTAGTATTTTCCCCTTCGTTTTACTGAGATGACTTCATGGTTTTCTGCTGTTACTAATTTTATTTTCCACACCATCTAATCTGTTTCCTAGGGTTTCTATTTAATTAGCTTTGAAATGGTGTCTCTTTGGTCCTCTTTATTTATATCTACAATCTCTCCTTTCAGCTCATTCACACTTTCAATCATCTTGTATTTGAAGTCTTCTCTTATTAAAATCACATTATCTTTTACGTTTTTCAATAGCATGAAATATATGTGGAAAACTTTCTTCTGTTTTTCTCTTTAAGTTATATTTTCTTCTAAATGAATTATTTTGTCCTTTCTGTACTTTATATCTATCTTTGTTTTTGTTCTCATGTTTTTGTATATTTTCCATCTTTACTCTGTATTTAATGTGGTCTTTCTTAAGGCAGTTTACTTGCTCTGGAATAGGGTGGGCACATTTTTGTTGACATTCTTCTCAATTGATCTGACACCTGTTAGATTCCTTAAGATGCCATTCAAGGAGAAACAGTGGGTTTTGCAGCCACAGTCTTATCACATAAAGCCAGCAATATAGGAAAAAAAACTCAGTTGGATGTATTAATGTCTTGAGTTAAGAATTTGATGTCTGGACCATGGTCAGGGGGAAGAAAAATTCCTGGATACCTAGTTATCAATGTTATAACAATTCACCTTCAAATTATTTAATTATTAACTTCTTTTTGAGATTTTTTTCCCTATTAATTTAAAGTGTCTCCAGCCATTTCCCTCAGAAATATTTATCAAAATATATATTTAAAACACATTAACAACAAAGAAAACTCCTCACAACATAGAACTGCCTGATAAATGAAGCTAGATCAAAAGTCTGTCAAAGAATTGTGTACTAGAGAAAAATATAAACAAAAAAGACCCATCCTATAAAGTCCATTCTCCAATTATTTAAGTCATCACAGCTTGTACTCTAATTATGTGTTACATTTATGCCCAATATAGTCTATCAATATCAGTTTGGTTTATATGAAACATTTAATTTGTGCTCAGTAAAACAATAAAAAGTGCTGAAAAATACTAAACAAATGACTTTTCTTGGACCCAGCAGAGAACTAAGGTCACAGACAAACTGATATTTGAGGAGAAAGCAAGTGCAGAGCATCAACAGCAGAAAGCTGCACACTTGGAGCAGAAGCTGTGGGAGCCATAAACTGGTAGAAACATCTTAATGATAATTTTGACACAGTGCTGAAGTTTGGGTATGGGATGAGGGAGAAATTCCTGGGGGATGCAATCTTAGGGAAATGGGACACACGTTCATGGGTTTTACCTCCAAGAGGCCACCATGTTCTCACATTAAAGATGTCAAGAAAGATTCCTCGGTAGCTCTATCCAAGGGGTGGAGAAGTGATCATTTTAAAAAATGCCCAGCACATTTGCCACAACAAAGGCCTACTCTCCAGGAAAAAAAAGACTTTACTCACACACTTATTCCACTTAGAAAAATGACATTTCCCCACTTCCAACTGCATTTATCTGTCTACGCTAAGGAAGAGAAACAACTAAGAAGTAATAGTAAAGGCCAGGAACAAAGACTTCACTCACTAAAATACGGAAGATATGTCATAAAATTATAGAAAGCTTCTCCTCAACTATGATTTACATCCACAAAAATAAGGCTTCAGTATAATAACAGAGAATCACAATTGAAATAGCTGAAAGAAACAGACTCTGACGAATTTCTTAGTGGAGCTCTAAGGCAACAGATGAGACAAGTGGTCACTAGAGGGATCTGAAGCCTCTGGTACCTACAGCTAGAGAAAGCTAAACCCAGACTAAATCCTAATCAGATTATCAGAAAAAAATCACACTAAATGCTTTTTATTTCAGCTCCCATTTTCTAATGCATCATCCTGGCTTTAAAAAAGAATTACAAGAAATCCTAGAGGTAAGAAAAATCCTAGTCTGGGGAGACAAAGCAAGCATTAGGACCATACTAGATATTTCACAGATTTTGGAATTCTTATACAGGAAATTTTAAATAACTATCATTAATATGTTAAGAGTTTATGGAAAAAGTAAATAACAAACAGAAAAGATGGGTAAAAGAAACAGAATGATGACACTATAAGAAAGCATCAAAGGAAAATAAAAGAAACTAAAAACCAATAACAGAAATGAAGAATGCCTTTGGTGAACTCAAGAAAACACTGAGCAAGGTGGAAGAAATAATCAGTAAGTTTGAAGATATGTTGATAGAAACTTCAAAAACGGAAAATCAAAGGGAAGAAAATGAAAAAAAAAACAGAACATACAAGAACTACTAGGTAATTTTGAAAATTAAACACACACATAATTGTAATACTAGAGAGAGAAAGATTGGAGAAGAAATATTTGAAATAATGATGGCTGAGAGTTTCCAAAATTAGTGTTTGATGCCTAACTGAAGATCCAAGAAGCACAGAAAACATGAAATAGAACAAACATTTAAAAAAATATATATGGAAATGTCATATTCAAACATCAGAAAAATGAAGACAAAGAGAAAATCTTGAAAGAAGATTAAAAAATCTTACCTAAAAGGAACAAGAATAAGAATTACAACAGATGTCTCATCATGAATCATGTGACCAAGGAGAGTGAAGTGAAATATTTAAAGTATTGAAGGAAAAAAAATCCCACCAATTTAGAATTTCATATCTGGTGAAATTATCCTTTACAACTAAAGGGGAAATAAGACTTTTCAGACAATAAAAACTGAGGAAAGCTATCACCATCAGGTCTGCTCTGCAAGAAAAGTTTTAAAAATGTTCTTCAGGAAGAAGGGAAATGATATAGTTCAGTGTTTAAAGCAAGATAATGGCTTCCTAAAGAAGCCCACATTCAACCCCCTGAATCAGCATATATGTTATCTTACATACAAAAGGGACTTTGCACATGTGATTAAAATAAGAGTTTTGGTATAGAGAGATTTCCCTAGATCATCTGAGTAGGCCTAGTGTAATCACAAAGGAAAAGAAGGAGGTAGAGGAGTTGCAGATGGAGCTATAACAAAAGAGATAGAGGTCATAGTGATATGGCCATTAGTCAAGGAATGAGGACATGTTCTAGATGCTGGAAATAGAAGAAACAAATTTTCCTCTAGAGCCTTCAGAAGGAATGTATCTCTGACAGAGCCTTGATTTTAGCCCCACAAGATACATATTGAACTTCTGCTGTCCAGAGCAAAAGATAGTCCATTTGATATCATCTTACCATATATATTTTACTACTTTAAATAAAGATGCTAAGTAGCAAGATAATAAATAATCATTAGTCACTAAGCTTGTGATTGTTTCTGCAGCAATAGGAAACAAATACAAATTTTTATTACCTGAAAAGGGGTATTGCTACAATAAAAAATAAGAAAGAGGCTTTGGAATTGAGAAATAGGAAAAGGCAGGAAGAATTTTAAGGTGCATAATAGAAAAGCCTAGACTGCCTTAAACAGACTGTGAGTATGAATATGTATGTTAATGATTCTGCTGCTGAGCATAGAAGCAAGTGAAAAACCTGGTAAAGGAAACCTACATTGTCTAAGAGAAACGTACGTCATTAAAAAAACTATTGGTAGAGATATGAATATTATGAGCTGCTGGTAAGGTCTCAGAAGGAAATGAGGAATGTTTTACTAGAAGCTGAGGAAAGGGGAAACATTATATAGTGCAGAAAATTTTAATGAGTTGCATCTTAAAGTAGAAATAAAAATTCTTAAGTGAAAAAACTAGATGTTTAGGTCAGGACACTTCCAAGAACATATTGAGGGTATGGCCTGATTTCTCCTTATAGCTTATAGGTGAATGCTAAGGGAAAGATCCAAACTGAGGGAGGAATTGATAAACAAGGAACCACAACTTGAAGATTTGAGAAGTTAGTATATCTAGATAGGAAAAGAAGTTAAAATTAAGAACTGTCAGGAAAGCATGATCCAGAGAAAAAAATGAGAATGTGACTGGACAACATTCTTATAATCCCTCAAAAAAATCAAGTTTAGAGCATTCTGTCACACAAAAGGCACTTCTTACACATGAGGCTCATTGATCTATTCAGCAATCTCAGCAAAAGCTAGAAACAGAGATGCTATTACCCATGAAATATCTTTGGAAAGTCCTTTGTCCAGTAAATCTCCATCATATATGCAGGAGATTTACAAGGTTCTTGATAACTATACCAACAGAAACAGTGGCACCTTGGCTTTGAAAGGGACAGAAAGAATATGAAACAGAAGGGTTTCACCTCCCAAAATTCTACAGGCAGAAAACAGGTTGATAAAGTGACTCCACTGAAATGTGTCCTATTCTTAAGGAAAAAAAAAAAAAAGGGATGATTCTGTGATTCTGGGGGTGGAAATTTGAGCCCTGAGGGCAGAGCTTTAAGAATAGAGGGTAAAGTCATGACACCAGCAGGCAGATCCATGATTCCACAGAAGTTTATTCTCAAGCCTTGAAACCTAATGTTGTTTTCCCAGCTGGATTTTGAAATGTCTTGAGACCAGTGACTTCAATTTTCTTTCTCTCTTCCTTTTACAAAACGGATGCTTAGAACTGGCATTTTATACCTGTCACATCATTGCATTTTGGTAGTAATGTTTTCTGACTTTACAGATCCACAAACGGAGATTTTTATCCCAGGATGGATCATGCCCAAACTGTAATTCACATGTGACTTAAATGATTCATATGAGGAGATTTGGGACTTCAGAGATGATGAGAATTAGGTAAGATTTTGAGCCTTAAATTAATCGTATATTGTAATCAGATTTTGGAAGATATTTGGATGAAGTGAATGCTTTTGGAATGCGTGATAAACGTGAATCTATGAGGGTAAGAAGATGACTATTATAGGAAGAACAATGGTTCCTCAACCCAATCTGCTGAACTAATTAATGAAGATACTTCCTTACACGCAATAAAGTTTTGAACATTGGATTAGGGATCTCTAAACGGGACAATTATTCTGGATTCGCTCTGTGAGATGAATGTAATCACATGGGCCCTTATAAGGCAAAAGGGGAGAAGTGAGTCAGGGAAGGAGATATGATGAAAAAATCAAGGTGGAGTGCTGAGGCCCTGAGGCCAGGAACGCAGACAGCCAGGAAGAGCTGTATTATCACCTAGAGCCTCTACAAGAAATTCAGCTTTGCCCACACATTGATTTTAGCCTCTTAAGACACATTTTGGACTTCTAACATCCAGGATTATAAAATAATAATTTCATATTGTTTAAAATTATTAAGTTAGTGTTAATTTACTTCAACTGCGATAGAAAACAGAGTCAGAAACTCAAATTTACATAAAAAATGGAAGAGTCAGAGAATTAATAAATAAAGGGTTTTGTCTGGGATTATTTTGCTTATTCTTAATTTATCTAAAATGTATGGCTGTGCTTAAAGTAACAATAGTAACAACATATTAGATGGTTTTAACATGGGTACACAAATTATAGTAATGTCATAAGGGATGAGAGAGAAGAATTGGTGAAACTCTATTGTAACTCACTTGCAGCTGCACATGAAGCTACATATTAATTGAAGGTGGAAGTAGTTCAAGATGCATACTTCAAACTCTAGGACAACCAATAAATATTGTTTTAAAAAAGTATGATTGATATGCCAAGGGAGGAGATAACAGGGAATCATACAAAATATTTCACTAAAACCAAAGAAAGTATGAAGAGGCAAAAAAAGAAACAAAGAACAAGTGCAGCAAGTAGAAAAGAGTTACAACCATGGCATATATTAATCCAAAGATGTCAACAATCACTTTAAATATAAATGAAGACATAGTAAATAAAAAAGATCAAATTATATGTTGTCTATAAGAAACCCACTTAAGGGATAGAAAAAGACATACTATGCCATTAAATCAAAAGAAAGCTGGAGTTGCCATAGTAATTTCAAACAAAGCAGACTTCAGATTAAGGAAAAGTTTCCAATATAAAGGAAGCATAACAAAATAATAAAATGACCAATTCTCTAAGAAGACGTAATAAACCTTACTGTACATCCACCTGCCAACAAAGTATCAAAAATATTTAGTGCAAAAACTGAAGAACTGCAAGGAGCAATAGACAGATATACTTAGAGTCTAAGACCAGGAGTCCTCTTTGAGTAATTGATAAATTAAGCAGTCAGAAAATCAGTAAAAATATAATTCACCCGAACAGCACTTTGAATCAACTTGATCATTGACATTTATGGAATATTCCAGCCTACAAAACCATAACACATGTTCTTCTCAGCCTCACATGAGACATATGCCAAAATAGACAACATTCTAGGTCATAAGACTTACCTTAAAATTTTTAAGATATGAAAAAAAGAAAGTATGTTCTTAGACCACAGTGGGATTAAACTAGAAATTGATAGTAAAAAGACTACTGAAAAAATCTCAAATTTTTGGAAATTAAATAATATTTCTAAGTAACATATGGGTCAAAGAAGGTAAAGCAGATAATGAGTTTACAGAAAGAAAATTAAAGCTCCATCTTTTATGAACATAGATGTAAAATTCCTCAACAAAATATTAACAAATCAAAATTGGAAGTATATAGAAATAATTCTATACTACAGTCAAGTGAGACTCACTCCAGGTATGTAAAGCTGTTCTACAGTCAAAAATCAATGTTTCCTACCATATAACAGACTAATGAAGAAGAAAATCATATAGTCCTCTCAATTAATGAAGAAAAGGCATTTGACCAAATCCAACTCCTATTTATAATAAAAACTTTCAGGAACCAGAAATAAAGATAAAGAGAGATTCCTCAACTTGATGAAGAACATCCACAAAATTCTTACTGGTATCATCATACTTAATATTCAGAAACTGGAAGCTTTCTCCCTAAGACTGGGGACAAGGCAAGAATAGATTTTCCCACCATCATACTGGAAATCTTAGCTAGTACAATAAAACAATAAAAGGAAATAAAAGATTTACAGACATAAAAGGAAGAAATAAAACTGTCTGTTTTCATATGAGGATTATCTATGTAACAAATCTGCAAAAAATCAAAAGCAAAACAGCAATAAAACCTTCTGGACCTACCAGTCGATAAAGCAAGGTCTCATGAAATAAAGTTAATACACAGAAGTTGATTCCTTTTATAAATATCAGTAATGAACAACTGGAAAAAAAACTTTAAAAAATACTATAAAAAACACACAAAAAAGGAAGAAACACTTAGGTATAAGTCTAATAAAGACATATAGGATCTATATGTGGAAAACTACAAAACTCTGATAAAAGAAATCAGTCTAAATAAATGGTGAGATATTTAACGTTCATAATTTAGAATACTCAATATTTTTAAGATGATAATTCTCTACTTGATATATAGATTCAATACAATCCCTTCAAAAAATCTGTGAAAGCTCTTAGGTAGATATTAACAAACTGATTCTGAAGTTTATATGGACAAACCAAAGACCTTAAATATCCAACACAATATTGAAAAAGAAAAGCAGAGTTGGAGGATTCATAGTGCCCATTTTCAAGACTTATCATAAAGCTATAGAGTCTAGACAGAGTGATACTGACTAAAGAATATATACCTAGATGAATAGAACAGAATGGAGAAGCCAGAAATAGACCACACAAATACAGACAACTAATTTTGACAAAAAAGCTAAGGGAATTCAGTGGAGAAAGGATGGTCTTCAAAGTCTGTGGTACAGCAACAATTGGATGTTGATATGCATAAAAAATAAACCTAAATACAAATCTTTAAAATTTTCACAAAAATTATCTCAAAAGGGGACATAGACCTATATGTAAAATAAAAAACAGTAAACATAGGAGAAAATGTAGGTGACCTTGGATATAACAATGAGATATCAGATACAAACCCAAAAAAGATATTGCAAGGTAAAAACTTTAATAGCTAGGAAGTTACAATTAAAAATAGAATTAAAAACAATCTGTGTAAAAGACACTGTTAAGATAATTAAAAGATAAGTCACTCACAGGAAGAAAATATTTGTAAGACATATATCTGATAAAAGGCTTGTATCCAAAGTATATGATGAACTCTTAAAACTCAACAATAGGAAAGTAATCCAAAACGAAAGTTGTCAAACACCTCACAAAAGATATATATGTGCCAAATAAGGACATGAAATAGTGTTCAACATCAACTAGGGAACTTGCAATTAAAACAATTAGGACCCACCACTATATACTATGATTGCTAAAATTCAAAAATCTGACAATATCAAATGTTGATTAGTGGGTAGAGCAACAGGAACTCTTCATTCTTTTCAAGTGGTGATGGAAAATAGTATGATCTCTTTGAAAGATAGTTCCATAGTTTATTATAAAGCTTAAACATATAATCCAGTAATCACACTCTGGGATTGGTCCAACTTATTTTAAAATTTATATCACAAAAATACTTTTTATACTTCCATAGCAACTTTCTTTATAATCACTAAAAACTGGAAGCAACTAAGATGTCCTTCAATAGATGAAAGTCTAATCTATGAAACATCCATACAGAGAAAAAATATTCAACAATAAAAAGAAATGGGTGGTCATGTTATGAAAAAACACATATGAGTAGCCAAAGTACAGAACACTGACAACATCAAATGCTGGAGAGGATTTGGGACAAAAAGAACTTTCATTCATTGCTAGTAGAAATGCAAAATAGTACAGCCACTTTGGAAGACAGTTTGGCAGTTTCTTACGAAACTAAATAATCTTGAGAACCATATGATCCAGCATTCATGCTCCTTAGAAATTACCCTAAGGTGTTAAAAACACGTCCATACAAAAAGCTGCACTCATGCTTACAAGAACGTTATTTTTAACTGCCAAAACTTGAAAACAAGTGCGATGCCTTTCTGCAGGAGAATGGATAAATAAATTGTTGTACATCCAGACAATGGAATATTATTCAGTGCGAAAAAGAAATGAGCTATCAAACATGAAAAGGCATGGAGGAAACTTAATTATGCATTTCCAAGTGAAGGAAGTGAATTTGGAAAAGTTATGTACTGTGTGATTCCAATACATGACGTTCTGGCAAAGGCAAAACTAGGGGGACAGCGAAAAGATCAGTGGTTGCCAGGGGTTAGGAAAGAGAAAGATGAATAGTCAGAGCTCAGAGAATTTTTAGGGCAATGAAAATACTCCATGATACTGCAGTGGTGAATACATATCACACAGTGGTCTAAACCCATGCAAGATACAACCCCAAGAGGCAGCCCAAAGGGAAATCATGGACTTTGAGTGATAATGTATCAACGTAGGTTCATCAATTGTAACAAATATACCCTCTGGTGGGGCATGTTGATAACAGAGGAGGCTATGCATGTATTGGGTATTGGGAAATCTCTGTACCTTCTCTCTATTTTGCTGTGAACCTAAAACTACTCTAAAAAAAATAAAATCTTAAAGAAAATACATCAGTGATTGCCAAGAGATTCAGGTAAAGGGAAGGGAAGAATAGTTGAAGCACAGGGTTTTTTTTTTATGGCAGTAGAAGTATATGGTATGATACTTTAATAGTGAATACATGATATTACGCATTTTTCAAAATTTATAGAACTTTACAGAACAAAGAATGAAGCCTAATACATGCAAAAAAAATTTTTTTAATCATGTAGTTGTGGGAAATTCCAGCATGGAATGTAATCATGACAAAAAAAAATCTAACTGTATTACAAATGTTTCATACATTTGTATTATTACTGAAGGGGATAGGGGAAGACAAGGTGGTAACCTAAATACCTTTAGAAATGAGTGAATTCTGTTTGTCTTGTAGACACTGTACTTTGGTTGATAAAATTATTTCCCATGGAGGAGGAACAGTTGAACAATTCTGAAGTGATATGCATGCCTAACAGAAACTGATCAGTTAAGTAAATGGATTATAGTTTTTGGGACCTAGGTTTTTGATACAGATTTTTGATCATAAAAAATATACCATATGAATATAAGTTGTTAATATATAAAGGAAGCCGGGTATGGAGGATATGAGATTTCTCTGTACTATCTTCACAATTTTTCTGTTACTTTAAAAGCCTAAAAATAAAATTTATTTTAAAATAATTCATTTGTTCTGAGCAAAATATATAAACAATAAAGAAATTGTTATATTTGCTTTCTTTGGACAACCTATCACTTTTATACATTCAGTCTAAAAAAAAAAATCTTCAGGCTTTGAATATACCTATATTCAGGTATCAGAGTTGATCAAATGGTCAATTACATTAATACTTAGTATTGTGTGTATGTGTTTTATTTCTTAAATTGATTATCAGCCTTAACCAGCATCAAATATTTCTCCTAATTGTGTGACCCTTTAGTGGATAGAGAATTAATGTCTTATATTTTTAATATTTCATTAAAGGTAAAAAAAGTGACTTTATATCAATATAATAGTTAAACTGAATTAAATTTTCAGGTGCAATTATAATTATTATCAAATTCAGTCATATTTACTTTGATCCAATTTTATCCATTAATTATACATCTAGAATTGACTATTATACAATCTTTCTTCAGTTTCAGTGAGAATTTACTTATATAAGAGCATTAGCTCTTCAATCAGACAACCGAGATTCTAAAATTCTAGCTCTGCTACTTATAAGCTGTGTGGTAGGAAATTCACACAAACTACTTTTCTTCAGCTTTTTTATTTCTAAAATAGGCATAGTGATACAACAAAATGTCATTGAGAGGTTTAAATGAGATGATAGATAGAAAGCCCTTAAAACATTTTCTTACATATAAATACTTAAAGGCGTAATTATTAGAAATTATTACTTAGACTTGTAAAATAGGCCCCAGAGGAGTGAGAACTGTTCTGATATAACTGTTATTGTAAATAATAATAATAACAGAGAGAGAGAGATAGCTCAGAATTCTGGTACCTTATAAAAAAAACTTGGAAGAAGATACAGTATACAACAAAACAGAATCTTGTATCTTTTAGAGGGAATGATACAACACCTTTTACTTTGTATTTTTTTCCGTTTGGAACTAGAATGTCACATACATAATTATGCAGTGACCTATACCAGCACTGACTTTCTGCAGTAAGTTTCTGTAATAAGAATATTCACTTTTAAAGTATCCTTTATAGAAAAAAGAATGAAAAAAGCTATTCAGTTTTTGATATTAACATTGTCCGAATTTTATATAAATGGGACTCTATTGTGGTTGCTTACTTCATGTGGATTAGATGCTGGCAAATTTCAACAGCAATTTTATTTTTGCAGGCACAAATTAAATTTTTTTATTTTGTCAGATGTGACTAGGGAACAATTTCCAAAAAAAAGACTAAAATAGTGAACCTTAAAAAAATCCTGTTCCTTCTCCAGACTTGGATCCCTAAGTACCAGTTAAGGAAAATATCTAATTTCTTCAGGGAAAAAGAGTTCCTATTTCTTTTGAAACATCTCTGTTGCCATAGTTACCAAATGTTCTCTCTCTCTCTTTCCTTTTTCCCCTAACAATAACATCACCATCCAGATATACTTAGACATGGAATCTGCTTCCAATGGCTTTCAAACACCTACAATCGAGTTATTTTATTAATAAATACACCTGAGTAGAAACTAAATGCTTTTCTGAGCAAGAGTGTAGAAGAAAAGGGGAGAGTAGGGAAATCGAAGAGTCATACAGTTTTAACGTTACTAAGGTGAAAGTGATCTAAATTAGAATTTGAAGAGAGTCGATCACCACCCTGCCGTATATAAACACTCCTGCACTAGCTACCGTGCTTCTGAGATTGATATCTTCATCTGGATAAGCCACAAGAAATTAAAACATACACGCTCATATACTCCTGCACACCTTGGAATAGGAAAAATATAAACCAACTTATTTTCATCATTGGTCTTGCCAAATATAAACTTTAGAAACAAAATTTTAAATAAAGAAACAGCTATGAAAATGAACAATGAGATCCTTGTGTACAGGATTACGTAGTTGGGGTGTGCATATTTGAAATCAAGCTCTGAGTGGAAATAAAATCAGTTTTCTCTGCCTTCCTTTCCTCTTACTTTTTAAGAAGTGGTCACAAAAATCCTCTTCAACGGGGATTTAGGGGCAAACATATATCTTTTGGGGAATAAAAGGTTGCTAAGAAATACGTGGTCAATGTGGTCATTGTAAACAATCCTATCATATAGTTCAGTCACTTCAGTGAGCTGTAAAAACCATCAAATGTGTTTATGATTGGGAAAGAGTTTTGAAAACTAAGTTTTCAGAATGTAACTTGCATACAGCAATATCCCACTTTATAGCTAAATTATTAATGTTCTCCATGTTTTTCTCTTTTATAACTTAAAAAAAACCTTATCTTACCCAACATGGTACATCACAAATTGCAAATCCTTCATATTAAGTTCATTGAAATAAAAAGCATTTAGATTCCTCATATTTTAGCACACTATTTAAGTATGTGTTATTTCATTTTCTTTAGCATTCCAATTTAACTTTCTAGAGCAGTTATCTCATTATTACTTTAAAATATAAGGACACAAAAGTGCTGTAACATCCAAAATTACTTTTAATTTTTTTCTTAAAAAAGTTAATACATAAAAAAGTTTCAAATAAACTATATAATCAGTGTTACAGTATTAGAGGAAAACTGGCCCCTCCCTCATGATTCGACCACAGGATTTATTGATGTAAGAAAGAAGATGTAAAAAGGAGAAATTGTCTATGTTTATTTTTCAAAAATTATCCATTTACATATATATATATATAATCATGTGGCATATAAGTTATATATCATACAAATATATAATTTACTACAGAGAAATCATTTGTGTCATATGGATCTTAGTAATAGAGATCATGATTTCTATTTTGTAGATTTTCTTTTGATTCAAAACTGGTTTTGTGGGATGATGTGTGTGATGTTTTATTTTTCTCTTTTGCAAACTTTTCTGGCCTTAGTTATATTTATTTCAGCTTATTACTGTTTATATCTTGAATTATATGTTGGGATGGATCCTTTATCTAGACAATCAGCCTTGTCTGGTTCTGGATCTCATCTCCTTTCACTTCCCGAGAAATTTTATTGGTCAATTTCCCTTTTTCTTTATCTTCTTACCCTCCCTTCCCATTAATGCAAGCTTATTCAATTCTAAACAATCAAGAAATGATCTTGAAATTCTCTTTTTGCCTGTATACCCAGTTTTCTTTGCAGACTCTTTCTCCTCTTTCTTACTAATTTCTGAAATGTCCCTGCACCTGAAACCAAATGCTATTTTCAATCTAATGCAATTTTTCTTGAGCAGCCTAAATTTGTTCCAGTGGCTTCAGCTCTGCTTATATGTTGCCAACTCTCAAATCCATAACTCTGCTCTGAGATTCAGACATACATTACAATAAACAAATAGATTAGTCATCTAGTCCTGTTTATGCTTGAACTGGCAGAGTCTCCTTTTCTTTACTGTATGAATTAACATTTCTCTCAATTCTCCAAGCAAAAACATGGAAATCTGTAGCAAATCGTCTACTTCATTTTCTATAACCTTTAATCTGTTTGATTCTTTTAAATCCATTCCATTTCTTTATCACATTGACACGGCCTTATGTTAAACTCTAACCACTTGTTGTAACCTTAGATCCCTCAAATACAACTTACACACTGAAAACAAGGATATTTTCTTAAGCATGGATCTCATTTTAACTTCTTCAGAACCACAGTATTGCATATACCAAAATATCCCAAATTCCTCAAAATGGCTTATATGAACCTTCATCACCCTGCCTGATGAAAAAAATCCTATTCTCATAGTCACACATATACTACTTACCCACCAGAAACTCCCATTTCAGACATAACAAATCCATTGCCTGTATCAAAAGGGAGGGGCAAGGGGGAAGAAGGGACATTATGATTAGCAGATATAATGTTGGCGGGGCACGGGGAGGGCTGTACAACCCAGAGAGGACAAGTAGTGACTCTATGGCATCTCACTACACTGATGGACAGTGACTGTAATGGGGTTGGTGGGGGGGACCTGATGAAGGCGGTAGTGTGATCACCATAATATTACTCATTTAATTGTAGATTAATGATATCAAAATAAACTTATAAAAAATAAAAAAATAAAATAAAATAAAAAGAAACATGCTTGCTTCTGCCTCTCAAGCAGAGCCTTTACTATTCCCAGGGCCTGGAGCCCCTTCATTCCTCCGGAGGAACTCCTTTTCATCCTCTAGGACTGAATTCACTGCTGACCTCATACGTGAACTATCCTTGCCTGTCCTTATCTAAATTGTAAGTTCCCTATCTGGACTTCATAATTCTCTTATAACATTTTTATATCATATTTTAATTTGGAAGATGACACTAAATTAAAACTATTGGTTAGATTTACTGAGAATGTACAATATGCCAAGGACTCTTCCATTTTATTCAGTTAGCACATAGCCAAGCTAGTATTTAATCCAAAAGCTTTCTGAGTCCAAATCCTTTGATTTTTTTTCCATTGTATGATTTTTTTTCTTTACAGTTGTTGGGATATCAGGTTTCCCCTAGCAGGCTTATATACATGATTACTGCTCAAGGGAGGCTGTAGAATTTTTCTTTTGACCCCACTTGCACTAATTTTTCAGATTCCTGAAATAACACTTTGCAATGGATGAGATAGTACTTTTCATTCTACATGTTTTGGACATTAAGTATGTGCACACATCCTGTGAAATAAATTGAAAGGACCTGAATCTTTAATGCCCAGTGCTTAAAATAATCCCAAACCACCTTAAAATTGCAGCTTAGAAAACTGGTAATGACTGACGTGAAAAAAAATTCCAAGATATTCCACTTTGTGGTCTCTGTGTGACATCTAGTGTTTGGAATTGGAAATTCTGAGAAAATTATCATAATTAACTAGAGCCAGAAAGGGTGGGGGGACACCTTTTTATTCCTAACATCAAATCAAGAGCAATACAGTGATTCTGCTCTTCTAAAGTTAAAAAAGAAAGGCTTTTCTTAATCATTTCTATTTCTCATTCTCTGTATCAAGGGAAAAGAATCTGCTCTGTGTTCAGTAATCTGTGCATGCTGGGACTATGAAACCTTCCGTTTTATCTGTAATCAGTATACTTTTCATAGATATGACTTGGGTGACCATGATCAAATGAAAAATGAACAAACTCTTTCAGTTTTCTTCCTCATACTCTGTGTGACAATAAACACTCTGTATATACATGAGTTCTAAACTGTAAAGATACTAAAGTCTATGACTGTTATTCAAAACCATATTTACAAAATGTCTATGTTTGCCATTTTTGATCCTTCTAAAAATGCTATAGAACCAAGCAACTACTAAGCTCTGAGTCAAGGGATGGCATTAGGTTTAGGTCCTTGAGACAAGATTTGGGATTTGCCCTCTACAAGCTCTTAGTCCCCTCAGATAACTGACAGGGGAAAATGGTACATAATATAGCTCTAATAAACCACCAGTCAGTCCCTCAGGGATGTAGCTGAGTATCTGGAGTTCAAGAATTCAGAGAAAGGATCACAGAGGAGGACGAGTTTGTTGGTACATGGGCAGTATAAGGTATTACTAAGAGAAGAAGCAGGTGAGTGAGAATTCTGGCTTCCCTGCTTTCCTATGGTGGAACCCCAGGTGAGCCACCTAACCACTCTACATTTCTTCAACTGTACAACAGAGTAAAACTTATCATCTATTTAATATGGTGAAGATTAGCACAGTGCCTGGCATATGGTGAAATATTAGTCATTTTTACTATACATGAGTAAAAACATGTCAAATGTTGTTTCCTGAGAATATGCAAAAGGAAATGGGCCAAAAGAAAAATAAGTAATAAAATATAAATATTATATTCCTGATACCAAGACATCTCCAAGAGAATTTGACAAGTAGTTATAAATATTTTATGGCTTTCTATTGAAAATACCCGGGCTATGGAGTCTTAGTATATATGTCATACAGATAGATCAGAAGTCTTTAAAACCCAGTGACCACTAATTAATACTACTTTTTCATTTTCTATTGCTACAGAATACTCTTTTAGCCACAATATGAACCAAACTAAATAGTTGCATCTCCTGAATTATAGGCTTTTTTAAAACTCAGCACCTAGAATATAACTTTAATCACAATCACTTTCTTTACTCATTTTAAATGAGAGAAGGTCAACCAGTAAGTGTTTCAGTTTCCAAAGTCTATTGTTCAAGATCATTATATCCGCAAACCCTGGAATTAACCTCCAGGATGAACAGTAGGAAAAAAAAAGCATTCCACACACTCTACATAGGCTCAAAGGAGACTTTTGTTGAAGAGGTGGGTTTTCCTGTGGTCTTTGAAGTGGGAGAGGCAGAATGCTAGTTAAATCCAGGGGCCTTGTGATGAGTGAACTGTAAGAGAGATTGCTGATGGATCTGGAATCCTACAGTGGTTGTTTTGTCCCTTGCTTTGAGAAGGTTAGTGATAATTAAACTCCTTTTCCAACATGGTCTTTGTTTCTAACTCAAGTATCCTATTTAAGAAGAGCCAAGTACTATGGGCATTTTTTCCTGCAACTAAAACGGACTCTCCCCTCTCTTCCTCCGTGTTTATTTCCCCTAATTGTGGGTATTGTTAGTTGAAGAAATTATTTCCTGAGAAATGACCTGTGTGTGTGTGTGTGTGTGTGTGACCATGCACATACGCACGTAGGAAAAAGAAAGAGACAGGCAGGTGGAGAGACATAGACAGAAAAAGAAAGCCGAGGGTGTGTGTGAGTGTGTGTCTGTGTTTATGGATTTGCTCCCAGAAGGCTCAGCCTTTAGCCTCTCAAGACCATTTAGTTAAAAATGTCATCTTTGCCTCTTTGTTATTTATCTGTATGAGATAGCTGACCGATTTAAGTGCTGACCTTACTCAAGGCTGGCATCTCCACTTTTGATATTTAACAGACCTGAACTAAACAAAGTATACTGTTTGAGTCATTTAAATATTTGGTCACTTTTTAACTCCATGTAAACTTTCTGGTTAAACCTCATTACAAATAGAGAAAGAATTATAGCCTGAATATAGTGCCCAGCCTTTGATAGCTTCTCAATAAATATTTTTGACAGATAATCCTAAAAGTGGAGAGTATGTTTGCTTTTACAGAAATAGCAGACTTAAAAAGAATAGATAATATAATTTTGAATTTGAACTGAATGATGATAATAAAATCCTAAAACTCTGTACTGCTTGTCTTTAGCTTTCTTGTCCTGTTAATATCTGCTACTGTCTCTTTTCTTCTCTTAAATAATGAAGACCAAATTTGTCATTTTCCAATGCCTGCCACCTGCTGGAGATGCAATCAGAAGTTTGAGCTTTACTCTTTTGAAAACAAGCTAGAACACATTAGTAGGATTAAATATTTTAGATATACTCAGCTCTTTCCTTATTAAAATGTTTCATATGCTGATAACATATAAAAATGCCTTTCCATTGACAGTTTCTTTTTGTCTCTGCTTCCCTTTTTCTATTGTATTTACAACGAAATTTTAATTTTAAAATATGTGTAATAAAAATGTAAATCCCTAGCATTTTCAATAACATTTACTTTTGAACATACCAAAGCAGGGTTTCATAGAAAAGTCCTATATTTTATTAAACGTCCATCTCTCAATGTGTTTGACTTGTGGACTAATCTAGTGGCAACATAACTGAACTGAAGTTAGTATTTATATTTGGCATATATGTCATATATTTATTAGATTAACTGATTTGGGATAAACTGATAAGACCATAAAAATATGGTGGAGGAAAAAAAAAAGAAATGGCTGCTTCTCAGTCTTTGTAAGGCCAAAACACATACACACTTTGTACTGTGAGAAGTTTTGTATGAGTCTGTCTAAACACCTAGATGTAAAAGTATTGTTTCACTGGTATTGTTTCACTCTATTAACAGGATTAATATTTTTCTGTCAAGAAGAAATTAATTTTTTTGTTTCTCTCTGTCTTATTAAATAAAATCTCCAGCAGAACATACCACTCCTGACACTTACATGATCAATAATTAATATCTATGATTTATCATTTAAAAAGGGCCAACCCGTGCAGTAACTCAGTGCAGAAATCTAAATTTCAAACAACTATCTATTTTAAACACTTCTTGCCTGCCGTAACTGAGGTCTACTGTCCTAGCAGCCTGCAGTGGAAAGACAGTCTAATGGCTTCCTGTGCATCTCCTTACCTTACTTGCCCCCCTGAAGTCTCAGCTGCTGGATGGGGCCCAGGCAAGGTGATATTGGAGTAACATAGGGTTCTGAGTAAGGTGCAGTTGCAACATGGCATTGGCGCTCTCTGGATTTGGTGAATGTGGAAAGCAGACTTGTCTTCCAGTGGGACGTTCCTGAAGGTTCCTCAGGGATCCTTTCCGGGCTCTTTCAGCTACTATTCTTTGAAGCAGGCTGTTATACTCAGATCATCTCTCCCTCTTGTTGGAGTGACATTTCCTCTCTTGGTGGTCTTCTTGATCAAGATCCTGTGTATAATAGCACAAGCCCATATGTTCTTACATCCAGTACTTGGAAACACATTCTTTTGCTTTGCTGTTATATAAAATAGAATTTGCTTTATCCTTATTCAGTACGCTATAACATTCCCAGTGTCTCCTGAAATCCAGGTCATATCAAGTTCTCAAAATTTTTTGTTTTATTTTGTTTTTTCTAACTGTCCCTTTGGCACTTGACTTAAGCTAAAAGGGAAATGCCCTCTTCCTTTTGCCAGTGCATGAGGATGGATGAATGGAGTACCAGTCACAATGATATGCCCTTAAAATAAACTCTCTCTCTCTTGCTCTCTCGTTTGGGAAAGGTTTTTTTTCCTTTTTTATAATAGGCAATGTACTAATGTCAGCAGAAGAGGTTTTTGGCCATCCTGTGGCAAATCTTGAATGAATGTAATAGCCACTGCTTTTAGAATGGCAAGAGTGAGGGTATGTGTGAGTTTGGGGGAAAGTTTTGCAACTATAGTTTTGTTCCTTAAAAGAGATGTGTGGATATTATATAAAATGATGTATATGGAACATATTTTGGAAGCTATAAGGTGATCTATATTTATTATTATTATCTATGGATATAAATTCATATGGGTGTTCAGATCCTACAACAGTCTTATGATAAACGTACATGGGCCCAGGGATTTTATACATTCTCCTCTTTCCTGGTTTCTGCAGATGCAAAGAGATGGAATTACCCATGATTTAAGATATTTCCAAATTGATCCCCAATAATGATGTTTACATTCTTTTAGCTTGAGAAGATCAAAGCAACAGGAATACAGACCCCTGTACAACTGCAGCACATGTTGAAGGATAACATTCCACAGGCCAGTAACACATCTCTTCAGGTTGAATTATGGGAAGGAGGTGGGAAGAGGGAATGAAAATTACTATAAGTTGAATAGTGGGAGAAAATAGTAAATTCCATAAATCAGACAGTGCTGGACAGTCTGAGTTTCTTACATGGAGTAGAATTGGAGCAACAGAGGAAGGGAATATGGAAAAAACAGAACTTTTTTCCTACTTCATATGGAAAAAATATATTGTTGCTGGGTTTGAGACTCTGATAAAATGTGGATATGGCAAAATCCTATATATTCTTAAATGTTGTCCTTAATAGATAATATTCTTAGAATTTTTAACAAAAAGAAAAACTACAACCTATTGAAATGTATGCACAGTATTTTCAAATTAAAATCTACAATTCTCCCTCTTGAGGGGTTTCTCTACAATGATGTTTTCTTTATTCCCTAAAATTTGCCTTACTCAATAACTGGCTTAAGTCTGAGACACTAAACACATTGATAAGGAAAGAATAGTTGTTCTACACCTGATCTTTTTGAACTGAGGTTGATTTTCAACACAATCTATTATAAAATTGACCAATATGTGGGGATTTTGAAACAAAGGTAATTCCTTAATATGAACTATTTTTACATATCACTCATTGGCAGTTACTTAAGCTTATTATTTTCTTCTGTCAAATGAAATTAAGTCATATGGATTAATTTGAATTGCAGCATATATTTAATTTTCATAAACAGTTTGCTATTACTCCAAAATTAATTATTGTATTTGCCTTACATATATAACCAATTAGTGAAAGACAAATGCAGAATTACTCATGATGTTTTAATAGATTCTGAATTTCCTACTATAGCAACTCTAAAATATTTCCCAAAATAATAATTCCAAGTGCAATATAGAACTATTAAATTTGTTTTATTGTGCTTTGCATTAATATTTCTGAATTCTTGAAAGAAAAGTAAATTAGTAATAATTTAGGATTTAGGGCCTCATGTTTAGCATTGGAAGCAGTAGTATAATTTTAAACAATACAAATTATTTTATTATTTTACACTATGTTCTAGATCCTTACACATTTTAACACATTAAAATAAAATTCAGAAGATTCTAAGGGAGAAAAAGTTGTATGGGTAAGGCAAAAGTTGATATGATCCCCTAGGGCCTAGGAATAGCAAGAAGTCATTATCACCCGTGGACCTAAGGGAAAAAAGAAGGGGGCTGATTACTGGGACCCACAGAAAATAGCCATAGGTCTGAGCTGCCTGGCATGAGCTGTTATCATTCAGAGGATGAATACAACTAATAAATGATAACCCAGAAGAGTTTTGAAGAAATGCTCTAAACTCACTGTCCTACATCCAGATAAGAAAGGAAGAAGTAAAACTTTCTCTAGCTGCAAAAGATATGGTTTTATATAGAGAAAATACTAAATAGTACACTAGAAAACTATCAGAGCTAAGAAATGAGTGCATCAAGATTGTCAGAAACAAGATAAATATAGAAAAATCAATCGTATTTATATACACTTGAACAATTCAGAAATGAAATTAAGAAAACAATTCCATTTATTATAACATCAAAAACCAAAATACTTAGGAATACATTTAATAAAGGAAGTACAAAATGTATACTGAAAACTACTAAATGTTGTTGAAGGAAACTAAGATCTAAATAAGTGGAAAGACAGCCTATGACCATAGATTAGTGTGTCAATATTGTTAAAATGGCAATATTTTCCAAATTAAGTACATATTTAAAGTAAACCTTTCAAAATCCGATGTGGCCTATTTGCAGAAATTGATAAATTGATACAAAAGTTTCAGTGGACCCAGAAGGACCAAAACAATCTTGAAGAAAGAACAAAGCTGGAGAACCCACATTTCCTGATTTCAAACTTACTACAAAATTACAGTGATAAAGACAATGTAGTACTGATGAAATTGAATAGATATGAGAATCCAGCCGTAAGGCCTCACATTTATGGTCAATGGGTTTTTGACAAGATTGCCTAAAACAAATAAATAGAGGGAGAATTGTCTTTTCAGCAAATCTCTTTGAATCAACTGGATAGCCACATGGAAAAGAACATTTGACCACTACCTCATGCCATACACAAAAATTAATTCAAATGGATCAAAGACCAAAACGTAACAGCTAATATTATAAAGTTCCTATAGGACAATATAGGTGTAAATCTTTGTGACTTTGGATTCGGTAATACCTTCTTAGATATGACACAAGAAGAACAAAGAAAATAACAGATACATTTGCCTTCCTCAAAATTAAAAAGTGTGTGCTTCAAATAACTCTATCAAGAAAGTGAAAAGATAGCCCACAGACAGGAGAAAATATTTACAAATCAAATATCTGGTAAGGGACTTGTATCTATAATATATAAATAACCCTTATAGCTCAATAATAAAGACACAAATAACCTTATTAAAACTGTGAAAAGGATGTAAGTAGACATTTTTTTCCAAAGATATACAAATAGTCAGTAGACAAATGAAAAGATGCTCAACATCATTAGCCCTCAGGAAAATGAAATTAAGAACTACAAAGAGATACCACATTACACCCAATAAGATGATTAACCTTTTGAGAGACAGTAATAGGTGATGCAAGGATATGGGCAAATTGGAAAACTTTTACACTTCTGGTAGGAATGTAAAATAGTGCAGCCACTTTAGAAAAGGCTGGCAGTTTCACAAAAGTTTAATCATAGAATTAACTGTGTGACCCACAAATTCCACATTTAGGTGTTTCATCATGAGAATTAGCTAAGGCCACAATATATTATTGAAAAGTAAATTTCTCAGTACTCTAGGAATAGAGGGGAACTTCCTCAGCTTGTTAAAGAACAACTACAAAAAACTGACAGCTAACATTATATCATAATTGTGAGAAACTAGAAACTTCCTCACTAAGATCCAAGAAAAGGCAAGGATGGTCTCCTTGCCACTCCCTTTTAACATCATACTGGAAGTCCTAGATAATGCAGTGATACAAGAGGAGGAAATAGAACATATGCTGATTTGGAGGGAGAAATTGTCTTTGTTAGCCTATGACATGTTTGTTAATGTAGAAAATCTGAAACAATCAACAATATAGTAAGAGATTATAGCATAGTTGCAAGAATCAAAGTTAATATAACAAATTCAATTTAATATATATCAGCAATGAATAAGTAGAAATTGAAGCTAAAAATATACAGTAAATACCCCCCCTTTAATGAAATACTGAGGCATAAATATTAAATAATATGTACAAGATCTATAAGAGGAAAACTGCAAAGTTCCTTTTTACTAAAAAGATCAAGGATTTTTTTGTTACTGTTTGTTTAGTGTAATTAATAGACTAAACTTACAAAACCCTACGAAATTCTAATGAATTAAATCAAAGAACTAAATAAATGGAAAAATATTCCATATTCATGGATAGGAAGGCTTTTTATTGTCAAGATGTTGGTTGTTCCCAATGTGATCTATAGATTTGATGCCATCCCAATTAAAATTCCAAAAGGTAATCTTGTGGGTGTTAACAAACTGATCATTAAGTTTGTACAGAGAGGCAAAAGATCCAACACAGCCAAAACAATATTGAAGAAAAAAAAAAGTTGGAGGGATGACGCTATCTGACATCAATACTAACTATAAAGCTACAGTAATCAAGACAGGATGGTTTCGGTAAAAGAATAAATAAATAGATCAGTGGAATAGAATAGACAACCCAGAAATAGATGCACGTAAGTATAGTCAACTAATTTTGACAGAAGCAAAGGCAATACAGTGGAGCAAAGATAGTCTCTTCAACAAATAGTACTGAAACAACCTGACATCCAGGTCAAAAATGAATCTAGACACAGAACTTACACCCCTCACAAAAATTAACTCAAAATGGACTACAGACCTGAATATAAAAAGTAAAACTATAAAACTCATAGAAGATAGCATAGGAGAAAACCTAGACAACCTTGGGTGTGGCAATGGCCTTTTATATACAAAACCAAAGGTGCAATCCATGAAAGAAGAATTGATTAGCTAGACTGAATTAAAATCAAACATTTCTGCTCTGGAAAAGACACTGTCATGAGAATAAGAAGACAAACCACAGACTGGGATGAAATATTTTCAAAAGACATACCTGATAAAGGACTTTTATTCAAAATATACAAAGAATTCTTAAAACTCAACAATATGAAAACAGTCTTATTTTAAAATGTGCCATTCATTTGCTTTACTTAGAAATCCTAATATGTCCAATGAGTAAGCATAGTATTTTAGATCTAAGTAAATACAACTTCAGGTTTGCTATATGCTTTTGTTTCCCTTCTATTAGTTTATTGTGCTTCTTTGTTTTCCATTTTACAACTTCTGCTTCAGGTTACTTTACACATTCTACTTCTAGAATTTTGTCTCCCTCTGCTCAGGTTCAGCATAATTATGTCCTCTTAATGGGGTTTTATATCTAATCTTATGCCATTCTTTCCCAGCTGATTCCTCTTATATGCTCACCATAATTTCCCTTTTGGTCTCCATGCCTTTCATAACCCCATGATATTCTCTAATATTGACTTAGTTCTATATTAAGGGGTCAGAATATGCCAGAAATTTAGCTAAGTGGTGAGGAAACAGGAACACAGATTAAAAGCCACATTTCTTGAGGAGCTTGGGAAAAGATGGCAGGGTAGAAAGGCAAGGCAGAAACCTCCTCCCACATACACACCAAGGAAGCAACTACAGCAAATATAACTTACCTTGAAAATGACCTGAAGTTTGCAGAACAGACCACCTACACAAGGTGAAAAAGAGAAGACCACACAGAGAAGGGTAAAGTGGCAGAGTGGCAATCAAGCAGGATCCAAGCCCATCTCTCATCACAGCCCACAGTGGGAGGGAGAGGAATGGAGTGGGAAAGGGATAAGTACTTAGGAATCCTGCACACCTGGCTCTGGAGATCTGCTCTGGGAACACAAGTTCACATTGCATTAGCTTTGTGATTAATGGGGCTGGACACCAGGGAGAGTTGGAGCACTCTGAGAGGCTGAGACTCATTGCTTGTGGAGGACATGTTTTCCCCATTGGTCCTGCTGAGACCCAACACAGAGACAGCAGTTTGAAAGATTCATCAGCAGTTAGAAGGGTGCCAGAGAGCCAGGGACTGGAGGGAACTCTCTCTGGAGGATAAGGAGCAGGTGGATGGTGCTTCCCCATCCTTCCCTCTGCCCAAATGAGGTGCTCGTAGGAACCATCCCCAAAGGCTCCATCCCCCTTGATGGTGACTGAGCTGTGAGGTGATTCTCTGCACACATGCCTACCTGGGCAGCCCACTTGGCCCAGGAGCAGTCAGACTTTACTGCCTGGAAGTCAGAGGGAAGCTTTCCCATCTTTCCTAGACCTCTCTCAGCCCATCTGCAGAGGCACCTGGAGGAGCCAGCTCTAAATGCTACTTCCTCCTCACTGGCAGCCCATCCCTGTGTCCTGCACTCCTGCACACCTGTCCCATCTGCCTCACCTGCCCAGCAGCACCACCATTGCTGCCCAGCAGACAGAGGGGGCAGTCCCATGCACAACAATCCCAGCACAAGTGCCACTGCTCAGCTCACAAAAACCTGGCTGAGGTGAGCTGTCAGCCACTGCTGACTGAGTCAGCTACTGCCTACAAACAGGCAGAAAGGAGCCCTGCCCACAGCCCACCAACAGCCACTATGGCTCCACTACAAGGGGGAACCATGCACTGGTGAATAAGGAGTCTTTAGCTTCTGGGCACTGAAGGATTCCTTCTTCAGTAGTAATTTAGACATTACTGTCTAAAACAGGAGGCATAGAGAGTATCTATCTAATACAAAGGAGGAAACATAGAAACCCTGACAAAATCAGGAGACAGAGAAATATATTCCAAACAAAAGTATATTCCAAAAAAAAAAAAACCCAGAAAGGGGGCTAAATGAAACAGAGATCACCAATCTTCTTAATAAAGATTTCAAAGTAACCATCATAAATATGATCACTGATCTGTGGAAAAGTATTGACAATCTCAGGGAGCATTTTAACAAAGAAGATTTGAAAAAGAGACACTCAGAGCTGAAGAATACAGTAAATGAAATGAAATATGCAATGGAGAGAATGAATAATAGATTGCTGCAAGTAAAGGAGACAATCAATAAGATGGAAATTAGAGAACAGGAAAAACAACAAAGCCGTAGAACAGAGTGAAAAAAAGACTTTCTAAAAATTAGAGGATGCTAAGAGAGCTATGTGAAAACTCAAATAAAAAACCATATTCACCTAATAGGGGTACCAGAAGGAGAGAGACAAAAGTAGAAAGTCTTTTTGAAGAAATAATTGTTGAAAACTTCCCCAATCTGGGGAAGGAAATACATATCCTGTAAAGCTGGAAGTGCCGAGATCCCTTAACAAAAGGAACCCCAGGAAGACAACACTGATATATAATAATTCAGGTGACAAAAATTAAAGTAAGGAGAGAAATTGAAAGCACCCAGAGAGGAAAATAAATTATAAGGGAATCCCCATCAGGCTACAACAGATTTCTCAGCAGAAACTACAGAAGAGAGTGGCATGAAATATTAAATATTTTGAAACAGAAAACGTTCAACCAAGAATCCCCTACCCAGCAAAGTTATCATTCAGAATTGAAGGAAATATTAAATACCCCACATAAATGAAAGTTAAAAAAATTCACCATCACTGAACCAGCTTTACACAATATGTTAAAGGGAATTCTGTAGATGGAAATGTTCTCAAGTCTAAGTATTTTTCATCACTGAAAATAATACTGTGGTAAAAGTAGTAGATGAATTACTTACTAAGCAAATATGAAGTTTTAGAAAAAGAAGTAAGATCAACTATGCACAAAATAAGTCAAGAGATACACAAAAATTACAGACTATGTAAAGTGTAGAGGCAGAACTAAAAGGAAGTACATTTAGATTGTGTTTAAAATAGAGTGGAAAACAAATCAACATAGACTATTATGTATTTAGGAAACGATGAAACTTATGGTAACCACAAATCTAAAGCCTATAGTAGATACACAAAAAAAATTTTTTAAGGAAATCTAATCACAATACGAGAGAAGCCATCAAATAACAAGAGAAGAGAGAAAGAAAGAAAAAGAGAAGAACTACAAAAACAACCAGAAAACAATAAAATGGCAATAAGTACATACCTATACATAACTACTTTAAATATAAATTGACTGAATGCATGGATCAAAGGACATAGGTTGGGAAAAGATGGTGGTGTGAGAGGAGAGACAGAGGCTTCCTCCTAAAACCGCATATAATACGAAAATATAACTAATACAACTACTCTTGAAAGAGCAACAGAAAAGAGGACTGCGACAAACTGCATACACCTGGAGACAAGGGCAGACCTCATGGAAAAGGGTAATGTGCTAAAGCTGTGGCCAGGTGGGATCCAAGTCCTTCCCCCACCCCAACTCACTGGTGGGAGGAAGAGAAACAGAGCAGGGAGTGAGTGGAGATCTGGGACTGCTGAATACCTAACTCTGGATATCTGCTCTGGGAGCACAAACCTACATTTCATGGTGCTTGCATGATACTCTCATAATTAGGGGGTTGGAAAGCTAAGACAGGCATAATTCCTGGAGAGACTAAGATTCCAGATGCTTGTGGAAAGCAGGGATTCATATCCAGCTGCTCTGGGACAAAAGAAAGGCAAGCAGTCTGAGAGATTTCCTAACAAAGAAGCCCTTAGCAAGAGAACTGCTAAAGGGGCAAGGATTGCACAGAGCTTACTGCTCAGGAGAAAGGACAGGTAGACAAAATTGTCTGGGTGCACTCTGCGCAGCAGATTGGGAGCTTTCACGATTTTCAGGTGCTCTAGCTCCCTGGCTGCCTACACAGCTCCAAGAACCCCTTCTGTGATAGGCAGCCTACTGCGCCTTTCTCCTGCCCAGCCCCACTGGGTTCACAAACCGGGAAACCCTACCCTGACACTGGGCCAACCAGAGGGAGGATCTGTCTGCAGCACCTGAAAACGCAAAGCTTGGGATGTGTACCTGTGTGCTCGGCCAACTGGTCCAGGCAGTGGAGACAGGCATAGCAGCCGGTAAGCAGGAAACAGCTCTTTCCTCCCACCAGGCACCAATACCACTCCCCAGCAACCCCCGAAACTACTTCAGGGGCTGAGCAGCTCCAGAGAGTGGAGCTTCTGGGCACTAGAGGGCACCATACACAAATATGAAATGCCAAAGGAACCTGGTCCAGAGTAAAATTATTAATACAACTCCTAAGAAAGATTTAAATGATATCAACCTCCTGACTCTCCCTGAAAGGGAGTTCAAAATAAAAATCATGAGATGCTCATGGAGGTACGGAAAGATATTCAATAACTCAGGAATGAACTCCGGTCAGAGATACAGTCGTTGAAAAGCACAATGGACAGTATTAAAAGCAGATTGGATACGGTGGAGGAGACGATAAATGAAAAAGAAACTAGAGAAGAGGAATATAAAGCTGAGGCACAGAGAGAAAAAAGGATCACTAAGACTGAAAGAATATTGAGAGAACTGTGTGACCAATCCAAACGGAACAATATTCGCATTATAGGGGTACCAGAAGAAGAAGAAGAGAGAAAAAGGGATAGAAAGTGTCTTTGAGGAGGTGATTGATGAAAACTTCCTCAATCTGGGGAAGGAGATAGTCTCTCAGGCCACCGAGGTGCACAGATCTCCTTTGTGTTGGAGATAAAGGAATTAAAATGGCAAAGATCAAGGAAAAGGACAGACTATTAAAAGCAGCCAGAGAGAGAAATAAGATCACATACAAAGAAAAGCCCATCAGCCTATCATCAGACTTAGAAACCTTACAGGCCAGAAGGGAGTGGCATGATGTATTTAATGCAATGAAGCAGAAGGGCCTTGAACCAAGATTACTTTATCCAGCATGATTATCATTTAAATTTGAAGGAGGGATTAAACGATACCCAGATAATCAAAAGCTGAGAGAATTTGTCTCCCACAAGCCATCTCTAGAGTGTATTTTGGAGGGACTGCTATAGATGGAAGTGTTCCTATGGTTTAAAAGCTGTCACCAGAGGTAATAAAACTGCAGTAAAGAAAGTAGAACAGCTAATTGCTAAGCAAACACAAAGTTAAAATAACTATCCCCAAAGTCATTAAGGGCTAGACAAACAGTACAGAACATGATACCTAATATATAAAGAATGGAGGAGGAAGAAAAAGGAGGAGGAAAAAAAAAGGAAACCTTTAGATTGTGTTTGTAATAGCATATTAAGTGGGTTAATTTAGACGTTTAGATAGAAAGGAAGTTAACCTTGAACTTTTGGTAACCACGGATCTGAAGCTTGCAATGCCGATAAGTACATACCTATCCATAATCACCCTAAATGTAAATGGACTGAATGCACTAATCAAAAGACATAGAGTCACTGAATGGATAAAAAAACAAGACCCATCTACATGCTCCCTACAAGAGGCTCACTTTAAACCCAAAGACATACATAGACTAAAAGTGAAGGTATGAAGAAAGACATTTCATGCAAATAGTAGGTAGAAAAAAGCAGGAGTTGCAGTACTTATATCAGACAAAATAGACTTCAAAACAAAGAAAGTCACAAGAGACAAAGAAGGACATTACATAATGATAAAAGGGTCAATCCAACAAGAAGATATAACCATTGTAAATATCTATGCACCCAACACAGGAGCTCCTACATATGTGAAACAAATACTAACAGAATTAAAGGGAGAAATAGAATGCAATTCATTCATTCTAGGAGACTTCAACACACAACTCACTCTGAAGGACAGATCAACCAAACAGAAAATAAGTAAGGAGACAGAGGCACTGAACAACACATTAGAACAGATGGACCTAACAGACACCTACAGAACTCTACACCCAAAAACAGCAGAACACACATTCTTCTCAAGTGCACATGGAACATTTTCAAGAATAGATAATATTCTAGGCCACAAAAAGAGCCTGGGTAAATTTAAAAAGATTGAAATTGTACCAACCAGCTTCTCAGACCACAAAGGTATAAAAACAGAAATAAATTATGTGAAGAAAATGAAAAATCTCACAAACACATGGAGGCTTCACAACATGCTCCTAAATAACCAATGGATCAATGACCAAATAAAAGCAGAGATCAAGCAATATATGGAGACAAATGACAACAATAATTCTACACTGCAAAATCTGGGGGATGTAGCGAAGGCCATGCTAAGAGGAAAGTATATTGCAATACAGGCCTACCTCAGGAATGAAGAACAATCCCATATGAGCAGTCTAAACTCACAATTAATGAAAATAGAAAAAGAAGAACAAATGAGGCCCAAGTCAGTAGAAGGAGGGACATAATAAAGATTAGAGAAGAAATAACTAAAATCGAGAGGAATAAAAAAAATAGAAAGAATCAATGAAAGCAAGAGCTTGTTCTTTGAGAAAATAAACAAAATAGATAAACCCCTAGCCAGACTTACCAAGAAAAGAAAGAGTCTACTCACATAAACAAAATCAGAAATAAGAAAGGAAAAATCACTACAGACACCACAGAAATACAAAGAACTATTAGAGAATACTATGAAAAATTATATGCTAACAAACTGGATAACCTAGAAGAAATGGGCAACTTTCTAGAAAAATACAACCTTCCAAGGCTGACCCAGAAAGAAACAGAAAATCTCAACAGACCAATTACCAGCAACGAAATTGAACTGATAATCGAAAACCTACCTAAGAACAAAACCCCTGCAACAGATGGCTTCACCGCTGAATTTTATCAAACATTTAGTGAAGACCTAAGACCCACCTTCCTTAAAGTTTTCCAAGTAGTAGAAGAAGAAGGAATACTTCCAAAGTCATTCTATGAGGCCAGCATCATTCTAATACCAAAACCAGGCAAAGACACCACGAAAAAAGAAAACTACAGATCAATATCCCTAATGAACATAGATGCAAAAATACTCAACAAAATATTTCCAAGCCAAATTCAAAAATACATGAAAAGGATCATCCATCATGATCAAGTAGGATTTATTCCAGGGATGCAAGGATGGTACAACATTCAAAAATCCATCAACATCATCCTCCACAACAACAAAAAGAAGCAAAAACCACATGATCATCTCCACAGATGCTGAAAAAGCATTTGACAAAATTCAACATCCATTCAAGATAAAATCTCTCAACAAAATGGGTATAGCGGGCAAGGATCTCAACATAATAAAGGCCATATAGGACAAACCCACAGCCAACATTATACTTAACAGCGAGAAGCTGAAAGCTTTTCCTTTATGATCGGGAGCAAGACAAGGATGCCCACTCTCCCCACTTCTATTCAACATAGTACTGGAGGTCCTAGCCACAGCAATCAGACAACACAAAGAAATAAAAGACATCCAGATTGGCAAGAAAGAAGTTAAACTGTCCCTGTTTGCAGATGACATGATATTGTACATTAAAAACCCTAAAGAATCCACTCCAAAACTTTTAGATCTAATATCTGAATTCAGCAAAGTCATCAGATACAAAATTAATACGCAGATATCTGTGGCATTCCTATACACTAACAATGAACTAGCAGAGAGACAAATCAGTAAAACAATTCCATTCACAGTTGCATCAAAAAGAATAAAATACCTAGGAATAAATCTAACCAAAGAAGTGAAAGACCTATACTCTGAAAACTACAAGACACTCATAAGAGAAATTAAAGAAGATACCAATAAATGGAAACACATCCCATGCTCATGGATAGGAAGAATTAATATTGTCAAAATGGCCATCCTGCCTAAAGCAATCTACAGATTCAATGCGATTCCTATCAAAATACCAACAGCATTCTTCAATGAACTACAGCAAATCATTCTAAAATTCATATGGAATGACAAAAGACGCAGAATAGCCAAAGCAATCCTGAGAAGGAAGAATAAAGCTGCGGGGATTATGCTCCCCAACTTCAAGCTCTACTACAAAACCACAGTAATCAAGACAATTTGGTACTCTCACAAGAACAGACCCATAGACTAATGGAACAGACTAGAGAGCCCTGATATAAACCCAACCATATATGGTCAATTAATATATGATAAAGGAGCCATGAACATACAATGGGGAAATGACAGCCTCTTCAACAGCTGGTGTTGGCAAAACTGGACAGCTACATGCAAGAGAATGAAACTGGATTATTGTTTAACCCCATACACAAAAGTAAACTCGAAATGGATCAAGGACCTGAATGTAAGTCATGAAACCATAAAACTCTTAGTAGACAACATAGGCAAAAATCTCCTGAATATAAGCATGAGTGACTTCTTTCTGAACACATCTCCTCGAGCAATGGAAACAAAAGCAAAAATGAACTCATGGGACTACATCAAACTAAAAATTTCTGTATGGCAAAGGGTACCACCAAAAGAACAAAAAGGCATCCTACAGTATGGGAGAATATATTTGTAAATGACATATCTGTCAAGGGGTTAACATCCAAAATATATAAAGAACTTACATGTCTCAACACCCAAAAATCAAATAACCCAATTAGAAAATGGGCAGAGGATATGAAGAGACAGTTCTCCAAAGAAGAAACTCAGATGGCAAACAGACACATGAAAAGATGCTCCACATCACTAATCATCAGGGAAATGCAAATAAAAACCACAATGAGATATCACCTCCCACCAGTAAGGATGGCCAGCATCCAAAAGACCAAGAACAACAAATGTTGGCGAGGACGTGGAGAAAGGGGTACCCTCCTACACTGCTGGCGAATGTAAATTAGTACAACCATTCTGTAAATCAATATGGAGGTTCCTCAAAAAACTCTAAATAGAAATACCATTTGACCCATGAATTCCACTCCTAGGAGTTTGCCCTAAGAATACAGCAGCCCAGTTTGAAAAAGACATATGCACCCCTATGTTTATCACAGCACTGTTTACAATAGCCAAGAAATGGAAGCCACCCAAGTGTCCATCAGTAAATGAATGTATAAAGAAGAGGTGGTACATATACACAATGGAATACTATTCAGCCATAAGAAGGAAACAAATCCTGCCATTAGCAACAACATGGATGGAGCTGGAGGATATTATCCTCAGTGAAATAAGCCAGGTGGAGAAAGACAAGGGCCAAATGATTTCCCTCATTTGTGGAGTATAACAACAAAGCAAAACTGAAGGAACAAAATAACAGCAGACTCAGAGACTCCAAGAAGGAACTAGTGGTTACCAAGGGGGAGGGGTGTGGGAGGGTGTGTGGGGAGGGTGGGAGAAGGGGATTGAGGGGTATTATGTTTAGTACACATGGTGTGGGGGATCACGGGGAAAACAGTGTAGCACAGAGAAGGCAAACAGTGAATCTGTAGTATCTTACTACACTGATAGACAGTGACTGCATTGGGGTATGAGTGGACACTTGTTAATATGGGTGAATGTAGTAACCACATTGTTTTTTCATGTGAAACCTTCATAAGAATGTATATCAATAATACCTTAAGAAAAAAAAATAAAGAAAAAAATAGACATGGGTTGGCAGAATGGATGAAGAAACAAGAACCATCTATATGCTGCCTTCAAGAGACTCATTTCAGACCTAAAGACATACATAGACTGAAAGTGAAGTGAAAGAAAAAGATATTTCACAAAAATAAAAGGGAGAAAAAAGTAGGAGTAGCAGTACTTATATCAGACAAAATAGACTTCAAAATAAAGACAGTAACAAGAGACAAAGAAGGACATTACATAATGATAAAGGTATCTGTTGAACAAGAGGATATAACAATTATAAATATCTATGCACCCAACATAAGAGTAAAAACATTAACAGAATTAAATGGACTACAACTCAATCAAATCAGGGACTTTAACACACCACTCACATCAATGGACAAATCAACCAGAGAGAAAATAAATAAGAAAACAAAAATAAGGCAACACACAAGATTAGATGGACTTTCCAGATATCTACAGAACATTCCATTCAAAATCTGCAGGATACACATTTTCCAAGTGCACATGGAAGATTTTTCCAGAATAAATCACATATTAGGACACAAAAAGAGCCTCAATAAATCCAAAAATATTGAAATTGTATAAGCATCTTTTCAGAACACAGTGTTATGAAACTAGATATAATTACATGAAGAAAACAAACAACAACAAAAATCTATAAACACATGGAAGCTAGACAACATGTTTCTAAATAATCAATGGATCAATGAACAAATCAAAGAAGAAATCAGGCAGTACATGTAGACAAATGAAAACAAAAATACAACTGTTCAAATATGTGGGATGCTACAAAACTGACTCTAAGAGGGAAGTACAAAGCAATACAGGCTTACCTTCAGAAACAAGAAGCATACCAAATAAACAGCCTAAACTCACAAATAAAGAAACTAGAAAAAGAAAAACAAATAAAACCAAAAGTTGCAGAATGAGGGACATAATAAAGATCAGAGCAGAAATAATAAAATAAAGAATAAAACAATAGAAAAAAATCAATGAAACCAAAAGCTGGTTCTTTGAGAAGATAAACAAAATAGACAAATCCCTCACCAGATGTATCAATAAAAAAAAGAGGACATGAAAAAAATCAGAAACAAAAAAAGAATCATTGCAAATGACACCATAGAAATACAAAAAATTATTAGAGAATTCTGTGAAAAAAACTATATGCCAATAAACTGGACAACCTAGAAAAAATGGACAAATCCCTAGAAAAGTATAACCTTCCAAGGATGACTCAGGAAGAAGCAGAAAACTGAAGAGCGCAATTACCAGTAATAAAACTGAATTGGTAATCAAAAAATTCCCAACAAACAAAAGTCTAGGACCAGATGGCTTCAGAGCTGAATGCTACCAAATATTCAGAGAAGAGCTGATATCATTCTTTTTAAAGTATTCCAAAAAGTAGAAGAGGAGGGAATGTTTCCAAACTCATTCTATGCCAGCACCACTCTAATACCAAAACCTGACAAAGGCACCACACAAAAAAAATTATACACCAATATCCCTGATGAACACAGATGCAAAAATCCTCAACAAAATATTAGCAAACCCAATTCAAAAACACATCAAAAGGATCATCCATCATAACCAAGATTTATTCCAGGGATACAAGGATGGTACAATATTCATAAATCAATGTGGTACACCACATTAATAAAAAGAAGGATAAAATATGATCATCTCAAAAGATGCTGAAAAAGCATTTGACAAATTTCAACATCCATTCATGATATAAACTCGCAACAAAATGGGTTATAGGGTATGTACCACAACATAATAAAGGCCATATTTTACAAACCACAACCAACATCATATGTAATACCAAAAAGCTGAAAGCTTTTCCTCTAAGATCAGGGACAAGACAAAGATCTCCACTCTCACCACTTTTATTCAACATAGTACTGGCAGTCCTAGCCACATCAATCAGACAAAACAAAGAGATAAAAGGCATCCAAATTGGAAAGGAAGAAGTTAAACTGTCACTATTTGCAAATGACATGATACTATATATAAAAAGCCCTGAAGACTCCACCAACAAAACTATTAGAACTAATAATTGGATTCAGCAAAGTTGCAGGATACAAAATTAATACACAGATATCTGTTCAGGATACACAGAAGTCCATAGCATTCTGGTATACTAACAATGAACTAGCAGACAGAAAAATCAGGAAAACAACTGCATTTACAACTGGATCAAAAAGAATAAAATACCTAGGAATAAACCCAACCAAGGAGGTAAAGGATCTGTACTCTGTATAAGACACTGAGGAGATAAATTAAAGATGACACAAATAAATAGAAATCTATCCCATGCTCATGGATAGGAAGAATTAATATTGTCAAAATGGCCATCCATCCCAAGGCAATTTACAGATTCAGTGCAATCACTATCAAAATACCAGCAACATTTTTCAATGAACAAAAGCAAATAGTCCTAAAATTCATATGGAACCACAAAAGACTCCAAAAAGGCAAAGCAATCTTGAGAAAGAAGAACAAAGTTGGGGGTATTACAATACCTGACTTCAAGCTATACTACAAAGCTAATGTCATCAAAACAGTATTGTACTGTAACAAGAACTGACCTATATCAATGGAAAAAAATAGCCCAGATATAAACCCATGTATATACAGTAAATTATTATACAATAAAGGAGTCATGAATATATAACTAGGAAAATTTTATATGTTGTTGGTGCAACTGGACAGCTACATGCAAGAGAAAGAAACTGGATTACTGTCTAACCCCATACACAAAAGTAAACTTGAAATGGCTTAAAGCCCTAAATATAAGACATGAAACCATAAAACTCTTGGAAAAAACATAGGCAAAAATCTCTTGAACATAAGTGAGAGACACATCTCCCAGGCAAGGGAAACAGAATAAAAAATGAATAAGTGGGACTACATCAAACTAAAAGGCTTTCTGCAAAGGACAACATGAACAGAACAGAAGGCCACCTACAGCATGGGAGAATATATTCACAAATGACTTACCTGTAAAGGGGTTAACATCCCAAATACATAAAGAACTCAATAGATTCAACCAAAAGGACAAATAACCCAATTAAAGAATGGGCAAGGGACCTGAACAGACATTTTTCCAAAGAAAAATACAGATGGCCAATAGGCACATGAAAAGATAATCATCTTCCTTTCACTAATCATCAAATCGTTGATCATCAGGGAAATGCAAATACAAACCACAATGAGATATCACCTCACATGAGTTAGAATGGCCACTATCCAAAAGACAAGAAAACAAATGCTGGCTAGGATATGGAGTAAAGAGAACCCTCCTACACTCTTAGTGGGAATGTAAATTGATGCAGCCACTATGGAAAGCAGTTTGGAGGTTCCTCAAATAATTAAAAATAGAAATAACATTTGACCCAGTAATTCCACTAGTAGGAATTTACCCAAAGAAAATAAAATCTCTGATTCAGAAAGATATATGCACCCCCTAAGTTTATTGCTGCATTATTTACAATAGCCAAGATATGAAAGCCACCATAGTGTCCATCAGTAGGTGAATGGATAAACGAGATGTGGTACATATACACAATGGAATGTTATTCAGCCACAAAAAGAAAGAAATCCTGCCAATTGTGATGACATGGATGGACCTAGAGAGTATTATGTTAAGTGAAATTAGCCAAATGGAGAAAGATAAATACCATATGATTTCACTGTTATGTGCACTCTAAAAACAAAACAAAACAAAATGAACAGAACAGCAGTAGACTCAAGAGATACTGAAAAGTGGCTGGTATTTACCATGTGGGAGGGGTTGGGATGGGTGAGTGGGGAGGTGAGAGTGCTGAAGCACACAAATTCTCAATCATAAGTTGGTCATGGGGCTGGTAATACAGCATTAAGAATATAGTCAATGGTTCTGTAACATCTTTGCATGTTGACAGATAGCAACTGCACTAGTGGGGGTGAGGACTTAATATGTGTTACTGTTACGCCACCACGTTGTATACTTGAAACAAATAAACTATACTTCAATAGAAAGTATATAAACTATCTCAATAGAAAGAAGGAAAATATTTGCAAATACAATAAAAACTTAAAATTCCACATTCCTTGTTACAGAGTAGCTGCAGTCTAATAAAGACATACATTTAATAAAGTTCAGATAAAGAGATTAGTTTTGGAAAAGGAAGGAAAAGGGAGAAAATATATGGAAAGGTGAACTAATCCAGAGAATCAAAGAAAGGCTCCTTGAAGAGGAAAAGTGACATAATAATCTCACTGTATAATTTAACAGTAAATTTTACTGTATTGACTTGGAAAAATACAAGAAGTGCTAATAATGAAAGTGGGAAATACCATATTTTCATGCTAAACATATGTATCACCTACCACGCAACTCACACAGAAAAGTCCAAGAAAGGAGTTCCTTGTGAAAAAGGCTTTAAGGATTTTTCCAGATAATTATGATAGATCAATTGAATTTAGTGGCTCAAATTAACAGCTTCTCTGAATCCATTGCTTTCTACTACAACTTTTGTAGATTCCTTCCAGTCCAACTCTAGGTTTGGCCATGATATTTCCAATAGGATGTTAATGTGATGCAAATAGAGCCTTGAAAAAGCACTCAGGAGTTTCTGTTCTCTTTCTAAGACTTCTTCGGTTTCCATGATATCAAGCCAGGCTAGCCGGCTGTAGGCTGAGAGACTACAAAGAGGAGATCCTGGTCCTGCTAGAAGATGCTCTTCCAGGCCAGGCAGCCCACAGCCCATCTGCCAGCTGACCACACTTCCATAATCAAGGCCAGCAGAGATTGGTCAAGGCCAACCCAGATTAGCAGAACCACCCAGCCAACTTTAAGTTTGTAAAAAATGAGAAAGGTATATTATTTTTTTCACTGAATATTATGGCTGTTTGTTACAGGGCATTGCTAAGTGTACAGTAATAAAAACAATAACAAAAAACCAGCCAGCATCCATACTGAATGAGATCTGGTAGTATTCTCTGACCAAGGCACCATTTCCCACCTCTGTGATACTTTTAGGTGTCAGTGTTACTTAATGTGTTCTAAAAAGGGCACTTACTTTAGCTTTCTTTTGCAATATGGAGTATGAGGGGTTTTTTTAAATTTGTATGTTAAATATGGCCTTAGCATTTTTTAACTAGATCTCAGAATTAAAGCTTTTTAATTAATTTTCTAAATCTCTAGTAAAAAGTCTAAGATTAGGGTTATATTTTCTTTGTGTTTTTAAAGATTGTGTGCACAACAAAATGTTAGCCAGTATTGATCAGTGTCTTTCTTTAACTATATAGACTATTCAAAATTGAAACTGAAAGAACTCCCTTGAAAGACTTTTACAAGATAATGTGAGCACCAGAAGTTTTTAAAGAACCTCATATATGTTACTTGTTGTGGATAAAATGAGAGTTCCTGTGGCCAGGATTCTCACCTGGCCCTGGTTGATTAGCTCACTGCACACCTGTGGGCAGTGCATGGCTGTTGACTCTATAAAAGAGCTTCACCCAGTGCTCTGGGCATGACACGGTGGTACAGCTGCAAGGCTGCAGGAGAGCAGAGGCTGGAGTGGTGGCAGTGCCAAGGACAGAGGCCCAGAGGTCAGCTGTGCAGACGACTGTGCAGAGAGGCCCAGAGGATGGCTGTGCGGGACGACTGTGCAGAGAGGCCCAGAGGAGGATGGCTGTGCGGGACGACTGTGCAGAGAGGCCCAGAGGACGGCTGTGCGGGACGACTGTGCAGAGAGGCCCAGAGGACGGCTGTGGGACGGCTGTGCAGGCAGAGAGACCAAAGGACGGCCAGAGGCAGAGACCGGCTTGCTGCATGCAGACTAGCTCTGAGTGAACGGGATTTTAGTGACTGACCTGCCACCATGAAAATAAAGTTAGGTATAACCGTTTCACCCCAAGAACATTTTGCTGTCAATTTCTTTGGTCACATTGAATCCATAGCGAACTTTCCCGGGGCTGATACCCATTGGCAAGACACCTGGGATTAAACCATACACAAAAATAAACTCAAAATGGATTAAAGACTTAAATATAAAACCTGAAACCATAAAACTAAAACAAAGCATAGCCAAGGATTCTGTATCATCTTCCTATGTTGATAGATAGTAGCTGTACTAGTGGGGGTAAGGATTTAATAATATGGGTAACTGTTGAAAAAAAAGTATAGGCAGTAAACTCTTGAACATCAGTGTTAGTAACTTTTTTTCTGACTAATTTTTATGCAAAGTTCCTCTCTTGGGGTGAGATGAGAGAAAGAAGGAAAACATGGATCTAAATAAACAGCCCCCAGAGATATCCTAAGGCTATCACATGTTAGATGTCTGCTATAACACTTTGCCTGTCCTAATTAATGTTATATTCATATGAATATTCAGTTACATTGATTCATGTTATGAATTCTTTTAAAGATTGACTTTGGAACTCTTCTTCTCTTGGGAGGCTTTGGCACTGTGTCGGGGAATTTGGGATTTCATTAACACATAGTCTATTCAGATAACTGTTTTAGGTGCTCTCTCATAGCAAAGACTACCCAGGAGAGAAACAATCATCCTGGTGTGCTTATGTGATTCAGATGAAATTCAACCGGTTTGGAGTTTGAGTTCTTAGCTAAATACCATTTCCTGTTTTTGAGGGAAAAAATGGCATAAAAAGTCATACAAAGAGATTCATAAGGCCATTGGACATCAAATAGCTCTTACAAAACAACATTTTAATGAATTAAGTGTAAATGAATCAGAAACATGTGGGTTGAATTTCCCTTAAAATGCCCATGAGCCTAAAAATTAAAAAAAAAAAAAGAATCACTTGGCAAAGGATCATGTGCATTTTACTGGGCTCAAGCCTTTTGAAAAAAAAGACAAAGAAAGCAGCTTTGATTTGGTTGACTGAATAAGAAAAACTGCTGTAGCTGTTATTTTATTTATCTTAATTCTACAAAAGTCAGGTTGAAGGTACAGTGGTATTTCATCTTGGGTGACAGATTCATTTATGTTCGACCATTTTTCAAGTACAGTAACATTTTGATTAAGCAGCATCCTCAAGTCATGATTGTCTTTTTCCAAGGACAGAAGTTGCCATCAAAGGAAAAACTAGAAACTATAGTTCAAATAAAGTTCATTAGAGCCGAGGTAAAGAAAACACAGTGATCATTCAGTTCACTAACCAAGAATATCCTAAATCCAAAGGAGTGGTGTGAGCCTGGTTAGCTAACCACTGAACAAAAGGCTAAAAAAACAGTCATTCAAAGTTCAGAGCTCCAAAGATAAAGAAAGTTAGAAGAAGTGGGAAAATCTGTGTACTGAGAGGAAGAACTGGAATATGAGGAAACGCCTGACAAAGGGAAAATAAAAATTGCAAAGACTGAAAGCTCTTGAGTGGCAGCTAGAAATGGTCAAACTGCAACACGGGTTGTAGGGACTGGAAAACTTCCAGATAGAAAAAGCAGGGTAAATATAAAGTCAAAAAATATTGAAATACAAATTTCAACTTAAGTGTGAGTTATTGGCTTTATCAACTTCCACATACTGGGAGCCACCCTACTGCATTGTACCTCTTCTGCTGAGGTTAGCATGGTTTAGAATACATAAAAATGTACTCAGGATTATTTATTGTATGATATATTTGCATAGATACATTTACATTTAGATATACACTAAATTTATATTTAGATTTAGGATCTTGGTGAACTAAAAAATTTGAACAGTGAGAGCCCAGGAGACCTAGATTCTAAATAGACAAAAATACATAATTTGAAGATTTGAAGATTTCTTCAAATCTGTAATTTGAAGAAAGATGCCACATAGTAAAAATAAGGTCGATGAGGTCACCACTCATCTCACTTAAAGGAAAACTCATGTTCTTCCTGTAGGTGTTTTAGATCAACTTAGCTAACAATCTAGTTTTTTGGAAACACATTTTCATCAATAATTATATTAATAAAAAGCTTTCTTTTGTGAAGAAAAGTTAGTCTGGTCAAAGTCTTTATAAAAATTATTTTTATTCCTGGGAAATGCTACTTTTCTGAAGTCACTATCTTTAACTGTTTCGTCAACCATCCTGTCTCATCTGTTAGTAATATTTGAGCAGATTCCAAAATATTCTGGCAACTTTTAGTTATTGTATTATTTGTTTATAAAGTTGAATCTCAAATTCAATGTAAAAATCAACTTCTCTTAATTCAGGCTGGATCTGGCTGAGACCCAGGAAGGTGGGGTTGGGTGAGACCCGCTCTGGCTCTGAGCTTCTCCTCCTTCCTCTCCTCAGTGTGCTAGAGTGGGGAGAAATGTGAACTACTGGGACCAGTGCTCTTGGAATCATCCTTCTTTAGATTGTCACTGCTTTTCCCTCTAATACTGATTGGCTTTTGATACACTCTGGGTCACTCACGGTAAGGTACCCAACTTTCACATGTTCTCAAAGAGCCCTTCTGATTGAAGCTTAAGGGCTAGTTCTCCCACTTCTTGAAAGCTCGGGTGGAATGTACAGGTTTGTCTTGCCTGGAGGGGATTGTCCCTGCGCGAGTTCACTCTGGATTCAATGAGACCAAAAAACAATGCAACGTTAGGGGTACAAGGGTTTGTATCAAGCTTTATTTTCAGTGGCAGACTGAGTGCTGGAATCACATCTGCCTCTGGAGCAGTCTGCATACAGAAGCCCGTCTCTGCCTCCGCCTCTGGGCAGAGCACTGGGCGGAGCTCTTTATATAGCAACACTACAATAATGGCCCATTGCCAACAGCTGTGTAAGCATTCGCCTATGCAGTAGGCCGATTACATCTTCAAGTAGTTTAGGGTCAGGTGAGGATGGTGGCCATAGAGATCCATTTTCCCTACAAGGTTGCTAAAATTTCATCATTGGCACCTTATGGAAGAAGAAGAATCTCTTTGAGATTATGATTTTGCTATAAATTTGGTGTATGTTTATATTTGTTTAAGAATACTTTTCAGGAGGAGATTTTTAAGTTTCTACCCCTCTTTGCTTAAATGTATCACTAACATTTATAGCAACTTTTATAAACTCAAGATAATGTTCTAAATAATTTAATGAATCTGTCAACTCTGGATCAGCCCAAGGAGCTAGTTCATGATAACATTCTTCTGCTGTTTGAATTCTATTTAATTTATAACGCAAAATACAAATGAATGACCCTCTTTGTTATTGCAACAGTTTAAGACAAGGTTATCAGTGAGTATGTGTACATTCACGTGAATGTGTACGTGTTGCATGTGCTGGGGATCTACATAACAAGGAGAGGAAGAGTAACAAACCAAGCTGGAAATATTGTGTAGGCATTTCATGTTAGCGCACTTTTCACTCACTTTACCCAAAATTGCCTTATGAAAAATTGCTAAATCCATTTCATATACTGGAAGTGGACCAAATCAGCTATTGTATGCAAATTCCTGATGCTTTTCGTCTAACATCAGGGACAGTTCAGCTGCAAAGTGCATCTCATCTTACTTCTAGGGTTGTTTAAGAATTTGATCCTTGGAACACCTGTTGTTATCATGGCCTAAAGTTCTCTTCGTTGCTTTTCCCCCATTTTGGATGCTGTTTCACCCAGCTGCTGATAATTAGAAAAACAAAGTAAATCCCTTCCATGGATGCTGGCCTCTTCAGAAAGCCAAGGGAACAGAAAGCCAAAGGACACCATAAGGCTTTTTGCTCTAAACCAGGACACCATAAGACTTTCTGCACTGTATTTCCCTGGACTGCAAAACCACAAGAATGTATTATTATCACTAACCACAAGAGACATTTGTGTATAGATGTGGGGGTAGGGCATGAGAAGAATATTAATCTATGATGTATGACCTCATATTTTCTGAAAAATATATTTAAAAACCACATGTACTTGAATCACTGCATTATAAATGTACCAGCCATATAAGATGGATAATATAGCTAAGTACTGAGGGCTGAGTTCTTTTCCAAAAGTTACTATTTTTAGCTCAGAAGGTCAGAGATTGATGTCTATAAACAGAAGAGACCAAAAATAAAAATTCAAAAGAAAAGCAAACTCTGTCACCAGATAAGTGCTTTCAATTAATCAACTTATCTTTGAATATATATATTCATATATGTGTATGCATGTAATATATTCATCAGATACATCTGTATATTTGTGTATATGTAGATAGGACACAGTGATAAGAAAAATGTTAACATTTATATTATTGTTTAAATGCTTAGAAATGAACTACAGAAGCAAAATAAACACATTTCCTGTGTCATAGATATTTTTAAAATCTATAAATCAATATGCATTTTAATAAGTTAACATACTGGCAATATTTCCCTATGTTTCCTGAAATAAGGGTTCCTGGGAGATCTAAAACATGCAAAGCATTTTTCTAGGTACACTAAAGAAGAAAACTAAACATGGAAGATAAACATGTTCACTAATATTTCTCAGTGGTCTAGGATTTAAGATTTTACTCCCAGCTACCTTTTAGATCTTATTTTCTTCTACCTGTATAAACCTCTCTAACTACTACTGTTAAAATTCCATGATGAATGAGCCATAGATTTTTTAAAGAAACATACACCCTTTATACATAATACCTCCCTTCATTTTTAACTGTCAAAGTCTAACCAGTCTTCAGATGTGATCAGACCAGTGGAATATTATTGTAATAAGCCAAGACAGTGCATTTAGAGTTTGATCTAATCTACAGTAATACAGATTGGGATAAAGAGAAAGAGATAGATTCAATAGATGTTAGTATATTTTTAAAAAGTAGGATATGGAGATTGACTATTTGTGAGAAACGAAGGGTAATAAAGTGTAAGACTGAAGTTGCAAATATGGGTCACTGAGAGAATGATAAGGCCATGAATACAAATAGGAACATGAAAAATAAGAGTTAGTTTGTGGGACAAATGATAAGTCTGGTTATTTTAAATGTCATATGTCTCCTGAAATATCATAGAAGTACATGAAACCCCGGAATGAGAACTTTAGGCTAGGACTAAGCTTTAAGGGCTATGTATTACAAAGCAATGGTTGAAAATTATGAGAAGTGGAGGCACAAAGGAAGAAAGAAAGAAAGAACGTGTTCCTAAACACTTATTTTACAGAACAAGAATGGGATATGGAGCTACCTAGTAGTAAGTATGTTTGAATGTAGTAGGTAAAAATACTGTAGTAGGTAAAAATACTGTAAAATATTGAATATTGATTATATTTTGTTTCTAATACTGTGAAAACATGTACTCCGATGTAAACAAAATGTGTTAAAAATATATCTAGGTTACACCTTGCTAAAGTACATGCCAACCATCATTTTTCCAGACAGCTCTATTATTATTTAACCTTGTTCCGAGAGAAAGAGAATGAATAATTCAGTTACTGATGTTAAAAAGGTAATACTAGCTAGTAATCACTGATTGCTTACTTTTTTACTAGACATTGTCTTGTCTTATATTTCCTTCTTATAATAACTCTATGACATAAGTAACTTTGTTTTAAAAATGAGGGAACTGAAGCCCACATGGTTTAAGTAGTGAAATTGCCTAAAATCATAGTACATAGTAAAACCTAGATTTGAGCTCTTTTATAAAAGCTTCTTCACTTACCTCTTCAAAATTCCTAACTAGGGAGGAGGACGCTCTGCTTCTATTTGAGTAGGCCTGTCCTTTGAAGGCAGGGTTAAGCATAGCAACACAAACCTGGCTCTCCCTAATTAAAAGACAAACCTCTGATGTAAGAGCATTTATCTCTGAAGGATGGATTTGGATGGGGGGGTGGGGAGGCAGATCATATCCTTGAGGAGACTTTCCGCTATTAAGCTAGCAAGCTTGGTACCATGAAGAGGACTCTTTCCAGTGTGCTCCCTAAGATGAGAAGTCTGGTAACGTATATTCCAAAAATGTTCATAAAGCATTTGCTGAATACTCGTTATAGGGAATAAAGAGAAAGAGCTAGAAGACCGTGTATTGTGGAACATTCCCAGGTGCTGAAGGCTGTGAAGAGAAGTCAGATTTTATTTTGAGTCCGTGCAGCCAGACTAGACCTAATCTCATCTGTTGCCTAATTTGGATGTGTCAGCTGCCCACAGATGACAGGGCCATGTTTGGATCCTGATAAATCAGTGGCTGCTGTCTGTAGTGTGGACTACCCAAGTCAAAATCAAATCTCATCCATTTCTAAAGCAAAAATTGGAGCAAGATGAAAGACCTTCTGCACCTATAAAGTTCCAGGACATGACAATGCGACCCTAAAATCAGAGATATCATAAAAGAGGCCTTATACAGTAGGACTCACATAAATAAAAGAGATTATGTGTCCACAATAGTTCTTTGAGGGAGAGAAACGATCGTCCTGTTGGCACTACATGAAACTGACTGTAATCACTATAATAGGGAACATAAAGAGATGCTTTGTGAAAGGAAAATTCTATACTAGAACATTTAGGAGAAAATTATTTCTTCTGTGTGACCAAAAGGCCTAATAAAAAGAAAAATATCAAGTAATATGGTGTTTGACTATGGGTAATTGATCCTTGATGAAAGAAAAGATGAGGGTGGGGAATGATACAGTCTAAGGAAGAACTGTGAAGCCAACTAGTTTAATTTGCTGCAAAATTGTTTTCCATTTTAAGTTACCAAAATTCAGAGAGGATACAGTTTGGTCGAGGGAAATTGCACAAAACGAGTATCTAAAATCCTTGAAAATTGCATGAGCCCTGTACCACAATGAAAGCCAAATACTAAGTTGGTATAAAAATGAATCTATATCTTATATTATTACTTTTCTTCTTGAAATTTAGCAAAAAATAATGACAGCATGTTATTACTTCAAAGTATTCTGTGGGTTTAATTTTTTTTAATTAAACTTTTTTTACATTATGTCAAATGAATGTATATAAGTGTGAAGAGATATAGCTATATGAATAATACAAAATTTTTTTCATATCCAGATTCTAAGTTTTTGAAGACTTGTATCATTTTTCTCTAAAATGTAAACAACTTGCTACCTACCAGTTTTGCCATGATGCAAATTTACCATATATTGGCTATGACTATTAATAGGACAGGCTAAATTCAGCCTGAAGTTAGCCTCCCAAAAATCCTCATAATGATTAAAAAGAAACAAAAAGAGAGGAGAAACAGAAGATAAATTAAATACAAAATAATGCTGTATCACTGGTTTAAGTACTTACCCTCAAACCTGCCATTTCCATATATACTTTTTACCAGGACACCTGAATCAAGTGTACATAGATTTTGACATTATCTGGCTTTTGTATTACTAATGTAGCTTAATATTTGAAATTTAGATTTCAAATTTCACAAGCAAAATTGTATCTTTAAACATGCTAGGATTTTATTTTGAATGCTTAATTTTCAATGGCTTTGGTTAAAGTAGTAGAACAAGAAAAGGTTGGCATATTAAAGACTGGAGAAATGAAACTCATTCTGGAAAGCAGTGAGTTCTGCCAGGGAGGATCTAGGAGGGCATGAGGTCCTAGTTTAGGCTACCAGTGGGCATAGCATGGCATTTTCAATCAAGTTTATTCATTAAGAATTTCAAAAAGAAACCATGCTGAAAGGCTAGATCTAAGAGGCAAGTGTTAAATACTCCAACTTGCATCTTGACTAGCTCAAAAGTTCTTACCAGTTCAAGTAAACTCTAATAGTCTTTTATTGTTTTAGGATATAAAATTAATTTTAAGACATAAATTTAACAAGATTTTCAAATGTTTCGAATTAAACAACACAGATTTCTTTTTAAACATTAAGCATAAGTAAATACTGTTGTAGAATCTCTGCCATCCTGTTTAGGAACAGGCAGGACAATTCTTTGATCAACCTCTCTTGTTGAGCTACTGTGAATACCTCCAGTGTGAAATTCACAATAACTGGAAGAATTTATCAATTTAGAAGTTGTACTAAGACATAGAAATCATCAGAAAATTTGAGGTAAACCTCCTAGTAGACAAGTACACTAACATTGAGTAATGTCTTTACAGTGATTAGAAAAAGATGATGCAGAGTATATTATTTACAAACTATATCAGAAGGAAAGAAAACTATGCTGGGATGGGCATTCAGATGGGGATCTGCTTCCACTCGTATTTATGGAATCATCAAACATTAAATTTAAATAGAAGGTACTAAGAGGTAGCCTGCAAGAGTACCGACCTAGAAACATTCTCGAAAAAGTCTTGGTAGCAAACTAATTTTCTTACTAACTTGTTTACTTAAGGGTGAGAATGCAGAAAGGGCCTTGAGAGGGTAGTTTGTCCCTCTAGAAAGATTGTCACAGTATATATTCTCAGTATAAACTTAAATGCATTTTAGTGGATACTGAGAACTGATTTTACAGTAGGTTTCTGTCACACAAGTAAAAAAAATAAGATTATCATTCTTCTGTAAATCAGTTTATTCTCTGGTATAAGATTGTCAATGATTGAGAACTGAAAGTAGGAAGTTTATCTTATAAATGTTCTCATACATCAAGAAAAGTCTTAACAAGCTAGCAGTTTGCTGAGTGTAGTAAGTGTCGTGGCTTCTAGGAAATTCCTCTGACAAGCTATAAATCATAATAACTTTTGTTTTGGAATATCGTTTTGGAGCTTTCTTAATGGACTGTCCATATCTGGAACATTACTACTAAGTAAGTAATGGCATCATTTAAAACTTTATTTGTGATACCTCTGCCTCTTCACTAGAGTAAAAGAAACTGTTTATAAAAAAGAAAACGTTGTAAAAACATGGATTATCATCCCTGCTCCTTTATTAGTCTATCAAAATATTTATTTCATTTTATTTTCCCTTTTTAATTGAAGTGTAGTAGGTAAACAATCTTGTATTGGTTTCAAGTACACAACACAGTGGTTCAACAGTACCCACATTGTTAAATCCTCACCCCACTGGTGCAGTTCCTAGTACTGCACTAGCTACAACATAGGACGATGTTATAGAATCATTGGCTGTATTCTCCATGCTGTACTACCATCCCTGTGACCAATTTACATTATGATTAAGAATGTTCCCTTTTATCCTCCTCACCTTCTTCCCACACTCACTCCAACCTCTCCCCCGTGTTTACCACCAGTCACTTCTCAGTGTCTATTAGTCTACTGCTGTTTCATTCATTTTGTTTTGTTTTTAGAATCCACATAACAGTGAAATCATATGGTATTTCTTTTTTCCACATGGCTTATTTCACTGAGCATAATACCCTCTAGGTCCATCCATGTTATCACAGTTGGAAGGATTTCTTTCTTTTTTATGGCTGAATAACATTCCATTTTGTATATGTACCATGTCTTCTTTATTCATTCATCTATTCATGGATGCTTTGGTTGCTTCATATCTTGGCTTTTATAAATAATTTGGCAATAAACATAGGGGTTCATACATCTTTTTGAATATTGGGTTTTGTTTTCTTCAGGTAAATTTCTAGAAGTGGAATTATTGGGTCATATAGTATTTCTCTTTTTAGTTGTTTGAGGAACCTCCATACTGCTTTTTACAGTGTGTGCACCAATTTACATTCCCACCAACAGCGTAGGAGGGTTCCCTTTTCTCTACATCCTCTCCAACACTTGCTATTTCTTGTCTTTTGAATAGTGGCCATCCTAACTGGTGTGAGGTAATAATCTCATTGTGGTTTTGATTTGCATTTCCCTGATGATTAGCAATGTGGAGCATCTTTTCATTTGTCTGTTGGCCATCTGGATTTCTTCTTCAGAGAACTGTCTCTTCATATCCTCTGCCCATTTTTTAGTTGGGTTATTTGTTCTTTTGGTATTGAGTATATTGAATTCTTTATGTATTTTGGGTGTTAACCCCTCATCAGATAAGTCATTACAAGTATATTCTCCCATAGTGTAGGTTTATGCTATATGGAAGGTTTTAGCTTGACATGGCCCCACTTCTTCATTTTTTATTTTGTTTCCCTTCCGTGGGAGATGTCAAACACTTATTTCAAATAGTATATTTTTGTGAAATAATTTTACATGAAATCTTGGCCTAAGTATGCTTCTAATACTGATTAAAAATTTGCTGTGTAACCAAAGTATTACTAAACATACAACTGAACTTTAAAAGTAGGTAAAAAGAAAGTTTAGTTCATTTTTCATGCTGATAGTCAGAGCTAGCTTTGTTTGTTGTGACAGCTAAGTATAAATTTTATGAAGGATGCCAAACATAGTTTGTGGCTTCAGTGGATTTAAAGCTAAATTAAGAAAAATCATTCATTATATTCATTTTAACATTGCTAACAAAGAAAAATAAGTTTTAAAGGATTCAATTTAGAGCACAACATGATCTAATTTAGAACTTAAACTTTAAAATGCTCTCATACTTTTTCCATGAACTATATTTCACCAGTAGGTCATAACTTATTATAAGAGAGAAAATGTGTTATAAGCCATGTGTCTAGATTTTTCGTGCATTTTATATACACAATCTCATAATGTATTTAGGTGGATGACCTCTCCTTAGTTGCCACTATTTTAGAATTTTTATTAGATTATGTAAAAGTATAAAAGAAAACATCTTTTTACTCAGATGCCATTATCTGAGTTAATATAGAAGGAAGCATAAATAACCCAAAACAATAGATATCTTTTACAATATATTAAAACATATGATTGTATATTTGAGAGAAAGTACAGATACCACTGGTACATTTTATGGTTGGAAAAAAAACAGTGTTTTTGTTATGTTTATTTGTTTGGTTGGTTGGTTTTGCTTTGAATTTCCCTTCAGGTAATATCCAAATAAAACGATGTGCTAAAAGTCTACTAAGAATTTAACCAAAAATCATTTAATAAACAAATTCAATATGTGCATTAGGAAGTACTTGAAATTCAAATAAACAAACTTTTGAATTAATTACTGTGATATTGGAGATTGAACTTTCATAGAATTAACTCATAAAGTTTAAGAGCAGTAAAGGTACTTAGAGTTCAGCTAAAGCCTATTGTATAGTTTTCAACCAGTAAAGTGTATATAGTTAGTGCCCCTAAGTAAAGAGCAACTTGACAAATCTCCTGTGGGAATATAAATTCACAGAAAGACTAAATTTCTTAGGTATGTCTGAATGTCTGACAACTCTGCCTGGCTCCCGGCAGGTGATGTAATTCTCCGAGAGCTAAGTCTTAGGTTGTCGATAGTAGAAAACAAAAGAACATTTCACACACACACACACACACACACACACACACAGAGAGAGAGAAAATCAGTATTCTAGTTATTTCCCCAAGTTTGTTGGTCACAAACATAATAAAGGTAAGTGCTGCAGTCACTTCCATATTCTTTGTCACCTTTCAATGTACTCTATTTCCCCTTCTTAGTTAACTTAATTCATTTTTCAAGGCTCAGCCCAAAGCAACATATCCCCTGGGAATCCTTCTCTGTTCCCTCTAGTGTATGTTCAATGCCACTCAAAACTCTTCTCTGCCCATATTGTGCATATCCATTCTCATGTCTTCTCCATCCACCTTTGAGCTGTTTGAGATCAGGACCATACCTAACATCTTTAATATTCAGCCCTGCACTGGTAATCTATTAAATGTCCAAAACATGCTTGCTGAGTCAATAAATTAGTGAAGCAGTTAATAAATATGTAAAAATCATGTTTTACTACTGAGTTAGTTCATTAACTCCCAACTAAAAAAGGAGCATTAATCTTGAAGGAAAAGAATGTTTGCTTGATGGTGAGTAGGAACCATCTGAATAATTGGCTGGTTGGTTTTGCTTTGTATTTCCCTTGAAGTTATCCCCACCCCTAAATCACTGGCTTTAACTAGAGATGTTACCTTGGAAAATGCATTCCATGTGTAAATGAGATGGTCATAGAGAAAAAAAAGTTATGCATTACTGATTTAGATATAAGAGAAACACTGAAGGGTGCTGAGCAACTTCTTCCTGAATGCTTCTCCTTGGGCAAAGCAAAAATGAAGAAATCGGACTACATCAAGCTAAAAAGCTTCTGTACAGCAAAGGACACCATCAGCAGAACAGAAAGGCATCCTACAGTATGGGAGAATATATTCGTAAATGACATATCCAACAAGGGGTTAACATCCAAAATATATAAAGAACTCACACGCTTCAACAACCAAAAGGCAAATAACCTGATAAAAAAAATGGGCAGAGGATATGAACAGACACTTCTCCAAAGAAGAAATTCAGATGGCCAACAGGCACATGAAAATATGTTCCACATTGCTAATTATCAGGGAAATGCAAATTAAAATCACAATGAGATATCACCTCACAACAGTTAGGATGGCCAGCATCAGAAAGACTAGGAACAACAAATGCTGGCAAGGATGTGGAGAAAAGGAAACCCTCCTACACTGCTGGTGGGACTGCAAATTAGTTCAACCATTGTGGAAAGCAGTATGGAGGTTCCTCAGAAAACTAAAAATAGAAATACCATTTGACTGGAGAATTCCAATCCTAGGAATTTAACCAAAGAAAACCACCTCTCAGTTTCAAAAAGACATATGCACCCCTATGTTTGTTTCAGCAGTATTTACAATAGCCAAGATATGGAAGCAACCTAAGTGTCCATCAGTAGATGAATGGATAAAGAAGAGGTGGTATATATACACAATGGAATACTATTCAGCCATAAGAAAGAAACAAATCTTATCATTTGCTTCAACATGGATGAAGCTGGGTGGTCTTATGCTCAGTGAAATAAGTCAGGCAGAGAAAGACAAGTACCAAATGATTTCCCTCATTTGTCTATCATAACAAAACAGCAGAAGATACACAAACTCCAAAGGGGGACTAGAGGTTACCAAAGGGGAGGGGTCGGGGAGGGAGGGAAAAGGGGATTGAGAGGTATTATGGTGTGGGGGGATCATCAGGAAGACAGTGTACCACAGAGAAGACAAGTAGTGACTCTGTGGCATCTTACTACACTGATGGACAGTGACTGCAGTGGGGTATGGGAGGGGGACTCAATAATATGGGTGAATGTAATAACCACATTGTTTTTCATGTGAAACCTTCATAAGAGTGTATATCAATAATACCATAATAAAAAATTGTAATAAAAAAGAAATTATGATCTTAAAGGGGTGACATTTTTCCCATGAAAACTGGATTATAGTTACAGTTTTACTTTTACTTGATATATTTCTATGAGACTCACTTTTCCTTATCAGCATACCCTGAGAAAATCCCTTATCTTAAAATTACCTTTATTCTCTCTAATGTTTTTCCATTTAAAAGCTGGACTTATTTTTCAAATTCAACTTTACTCATCTTTCCTTTCCTCAGGTTCAGCTTTGGTGCTGTTTTGTTTGTTCTGAATGATTTCAAAGTTTTTCCATTATATTATTAAAAATATTTGATTAAAAGAAAAGCTGAAAGTTGTAAATCTTTCGGCTAATAGAGTTACTGATACAGAGTACTTTATACAAATTTAGTAATTACAACATTTTTTCTTTTAAAAAAGTGAGTCATGTAATGTTCAAGATACAAAATCTATAAAAAATGATACAGCAAATATCCATATACCTATTCAGTTTAATTATTAGAAATATTTTCTTCTAATAGAGTTGAACAGTCTATGTAATTGCCCCATATAAGTTTCCCCAAAACATACAACATACACATACACGACACAGACACACACACACACCCATTATTCTGCATCTGACAATTTTTGTGTCCATGCATTTCCTGCATGATAATTTTGTATTATATGGTAATGTCTCTCTTTAATATATGGTATTGTCCATAGCTGTGGTCCTCATCCTGCTTTCAGTAATCCAACAGAATCACCATCACCGGGGAATGAACAACACAAATGGTCAGGCTCCTTCCCAGACAGACCAAATCTGAAACTCTGGGACTGGAGCCCAGTATCTGAGTAATCCCCATGCATGCTAAATTTCAAGAACCACTGGTTTATTGCTACTTTTGAATCTAACATCAAAAGCTAAGTTCTAGAAATTTATTAATCTCTCTCCCCCTGGTTAAAATTAAAGAAAAAAATAACTTAACAGCATCTTTTTATTAATTAGAGGAATTTTTAATAAATTTATTATTATCTAAGTTAAACTGTCTTTAAATGTTTTCAAAATAACTCCTAATTTGGTCATTCTATTCTTCATTTCTATAATGATGATGGAAACACAAATCACCTTTTGAATCATATCATAGTTTTTTTGAAGTGATGAGGAAACAAATTTTTCTGAAGGATCTCTTTGACCAAGTTTTCTCACTAGCAGGAAAATGAGAGGCCTATTTTCTTTACCATTTTAAATTTCTTGTGCAAAGAATTGAAGCCAAACAAGCTGTCTGGGAATGCCATCATAAGCAAATTTCTTGCCATCTTATATAATATTATGTATTTATCTTTTTAGATATGTTATATATGTATAAATATGTAATACATATTAAGATATACTTATATCTTATATATTATATAAATGACAAAAACTGCAAAAATTTCCCAAACCCCCACTTTTCTCTTGCTGGCCAAGTCCTTTTACATATTGCTCTTGAACTAGACATATTAAGGGACAGAATTCCCTGCTTTGTGCTTGGAGGAGTCATTTTATATGACTGTCCATTTGATGCTTTGCATTCTTTCTCTGAGCAGAGAGATACGAACCAAAACGAATGTAACTGCCACAGTTCTCTTATAGTTTGTTATAGAATAAATAAGTCTTTTTGAAAGAAAACAATTAAGATTTATATTAATGCACATTGGTGATATTACTAACACTTTTCTACACTAATGGAAATCTTGATGATTAAATGTTGCCAAATTAGTCATACCTTTGAGGTTGATGTATGCCATCACATAGATTAAATCATTTCAAGAGGCTATACCTAGACCCAAACATCTCATGACATGACACAGTTCTGAGGAAAATGAAAATTTCATTCAAATCAAAACAGAGAAGACATGCATTTACTACACTTGAATGAGTTCTGTGCAGACTTTGTTAGAGCAAAGAAATTCACATAGTATGCTGACAGCATCTGAATCTGGAATGTGACACACATCTACTCCCAGGAAAGCACAGGGCTTTGCTGTGGAGAGTGCAGGCTCCTCTCTGCTTTGATTATCATCCTAGCAAAAAGCTTATTTAAATGCATAACTCTTTCACTCTGCACACTGCTCTCAAAGAAAACCCATGGTAAGTTGAAGATCACCTGTATTGCTCAGATCTCCACCATTCGGAAACTTAGTTTGGGTTTTCATGATTCAACACAGGATCAGGATAAACAAAACAAATTAAGACAACATAAAATAGCATCAACAATATTTACAAATTGCTAGATGATAGAAGAATAGATGGTTGTTAGATAGATATAGATACTATTTATGCCTCTGTTTTGTCCCAGCTTATGAAGACAGTCAAGTAATCTTGTAATATTTATATTTCTGATTTTCCTGCTGTGTTATAATTGGTAGTTATAAGAAATAAATATTTGGTCACCCAAATGACCAAATATGTTTCAGAGGTATATTTGATACTTATCCACAGTTCCTAAAAACACTTCAGAGCCTTAAAGATGAATTGGGTATCTTGTCATGTTAATGAGAGACTTTTGGACCCCACCCAAGGGCAGGGGCTGGAGGTTGAATCAGCCAATAGCCAATGACTTGGTCAATCATGACTATGCAATGAAGCCTTCACAAAAACTCATGAGAAAAGCATTTTCCTTTTTTTTTTTTGCATCCTACTTCACTGTCCAAGAGAAAGCTTCCACACTTGGGGAACTAGAATGCTTCCATGGACCACTGAGCCAGGCTCCAAGCTCTATGAGAATAGAAGCTCCTTTATTTGGGACCTTGCCCAATGTATCTCTTCATCTGGCTGTTAACTTGTATCCTTTATTACACTGGTAAATGTGTTTTCCTGAGTTGTGTGAGCCACTTCAGCAAATTAATGGAACCTAAGCAGGAGGTCTTGGAACCTCCAGTCTGTAGCCGGTTGGTCAGAAGCACAGGTAATGGCCTGGGGCTTACAACTGGCATCTGGCATGCAGAGTGGAGGACAGTCTTGTAGAACAATTCTCAACCTGGGGAATCTGGTGCTATTTCCAGAACTGAGTTAAGTTCTCAGACACCCTGCTGGTTTTTGAGAACTGCTTGGTGTCTTGCATGGGAAGACCCCATCACACACACAAACACACACACGCACACGCACACACACACACACACACACACACACACACACATACACATTGCAGTTGGGTCTGGGAACCAAAAAGAGTTACTATGTACAACACCTGCCATCAAAAGATCACACTGGTAGGAATTAGATCAGAAAAATGGAAATATACTTCTGCCTTGACCCATACTTTTTTGTATAGTTCGGTTTGGCTTTCTGCCTCACTGAGGCCCAGGGTGCTGACTATGACTGATGTTTGGCCCCTTGAGGGAACATAACTACCATAGGGAGCAAAGAGGCAAAAAGAGAAGGAGAAGACCAGTACTGGCTTACAAAAGCTGACTGCTAAATTTCTATGAATTCAGCAAGCTCATTGTTAAATGCATTTTTTTATGATTAAAAAACCTTTATTTTCTAAATATACTACAGGAGAATATTTAATGACATAACAATAGGATCATGATGTGTCATGTTAAAAAGCAAATCCCATATCAAATCTATAATAAAAAAGACTAGAATGATATACTCCAAAATATTAACAGTGTTATCTCTGAGTGTTAGGATCATGAATGAGTTAAATGGATTATTAAAAAACAAATTACATAAACTTAGGTAATAAATGAATTATATTACAAACAAAAGCAACAAATACTCAAACTCATCATTTGCAATTATTTTACTATGAATTATTATTCTTTATTCTCATGAGGTTATTTATGTCTATTACATCTGTGTGCCACTGTCCAACTCTTTTGAATTCTGCATTCATATTAGCAAATACCATTAATCAGGGCTTCCTACCCCCAGCTCATTTACTGGCACATCATTGCAATCAAAACAAGGATAGAATTTCCATGACAGATGCCCAGATCCTTCTGTTTTTCATTATGCATGCATGCTCTGCCCCAGATCAATAGATGGAGTTTCTAGGTAATGGGTTAATGTAAGAGGTGATTATTATATATAACTTTCTCTGTTTTAAAATACCATGTAGTTAAATTACTATGTAATAATGAATACATTATCCTTATTAAAAATAGTGAACAATTATAAATATCCAGGAAAAAAAAAATCTCTCCTAACTTTTCCTCTTCCGTCAAATGCTACTTCCTTCTTCATAGATGAACATTAATAGTTTGGTATGAACTTTTCCATATTCTTTCAATACAAATATTTTGTGAATGAATAAATAAAATACATATTAAATTCATATTTACTTTATAACCTAATTGGAAGTTTAGGCCCACATAAACTTTAACATTTATTGCTTTAAAAAAACAATAAAAAGTATTCAAAATAACTATTCCATTGTTAATGATCATTACCTTTCTGTGTATATGTGCTTCTAAACGTTTTTAGTCTTGGCTTCACTAAAATACTCACTGAAAGCTTAAGTGAAATGTCCTACTTTTATGTAAGACTATTTAACATTATTCCTTGTATTAAGAATCACATTAAGTGGGAGCTTGCTTAAATAAATGGTCTGTTATTTATATAACTACATTTTTAAAGGACTTACTGAAGTTATTGTATAAAAGTTACTTTATACTGACTACATTTCTTGGCAAAAATAGAATACAAAATAAGCAGCAGAAATGCATAGAGAAAAAGAGTATTGTGATGACTTAAGATTTAATAGATTCATCCTGGAGCTAATTCTTTTTAAATTCTGTTTGGTCTAGCAGCTTCTATCAGGCAGAAAACTTTTGGCATGGTGAATCAGACATTCTAGATTAGTTGATGATGATAAAATGACTTTTAGTCCTGATGGCTTACTTACATTATACCACTTGTGTATATTATACATAATACATTTAAGAAATAAAACATGAAGTGAAAAGTATCCTATAGCATAAAGATTCTAGCTGTGAAACATACTAATACAGAAATTTAAAGTACATTTTGTAAAACATATTACTTTGAAGGGACTATGAAAGACTTATCATATTAAAATAGCATTCATCATGTGTTGGGTTAATATTTTTAGGAATACAGCTAATGTCTCAAATCCTTTTTTTCTGTAGTCATTATTAAATTATTATTAAACTCATTATTAAAATAATTATTAAAGTCATTTCCAAAAGCTTGATCTGATTGAAAATGATAAGATTATATCTTGATTATTGTTCTTCTAAATCCTCTAGTTCAGGTTGCTCTGAACAAGTTGTGTAATTCTAAAAGAAAGAATAAGTATTGGCAAGGATATAACCAAAAGCCAATGGCACATCTTTACAGCAGTCATAGTATAAAATACTGAAAAATGCTTGAACAGCATGTGTTCTAATGAAAACTTGCTAGCTATTGCAGAAAGACATACAACTTTGTTTTATGTCTGAAAATGCAACTTCATAATTTTATAGTAGATAAATTGAGGGAAATGATGTCAGCAAATATGCTCAAAGTCGGATGTGAGCATTAGTATAAGGGGTTTCTGAGGTTTGGTGACAAGAGCAAGGAATTTGGGATCAGAGGACCCAATTCTATTTCTCAGTAACGGTATTGTTGAAGCTACAATTACACCTGCAAAATACTAGCTGTATTTCTGTGTAACATGGATGTGTTGTAAATAATAGTGAAAAACTTTTATGACTGTACTTGAAGAACATCTTGATCATCTCATCAGGAAAGTTCTTCTGATAATGCTAACTGAAAAGAGCATATAGCCAAAGAATTCAGTATACCACTTGTAAGACATTCTTATTCGTAGTTTTAAAACATTTTCACAAATTGCGTCTATACACAAAATGGATAATTGTGATATATTAGTAAGCTATTCATAAAGTTAAAAGGTTATGGTATGAACTTATGCTTATTAAAATAAATCTATGATGATGATAATCTATTTTTACTCATATAGACATGGTCTTAGAAATTGTATTAAAAAGAAGAGGCATAGAAAAAAATATGAAAAATGTTACATCAGTTTTGCTTCCTTTTCTTAAAGAACTAGAACAAATATGACATATAACATCTGGTTAATACCTAAATTTGGAAATTGAATTAATATTCATGAAGTGAGCTTTGTAAACAGGGCTTTTGCATGCCATATAAAAATGTTTGTATTAGGTATCTCTAAAAAATATTAAGGGTTCTTTTTCAGTGTAAGTTAGACTACAAAGTATTGATCCATGGCTTTTTTGAAGGCCTTCAAATTACCTTGCTGCAATGATCTTATGCCGGGCTTCACTTTGAAGACGATCCAGAATCTCCATCTGGTCCAAATATAATCACCATTCTGCTAGCATGTTTTCCATTTCTACAGCTTATACAGAATATATTCATTCACCAAATAATTCAATATGTTGCTTTTTATTTAAGTAAAAAATTAAATATTAGTGAAGCAGTTAGAATTTTATTATCATGAATGATATACCCCAATTTCCAACAAATACTCCTGACAGACCCCTTTAGTCTCATTGCCATAATATCAATTTCAATATTATTATTTCAGGGAAACAGAAGTACATGCTAATGCCACACACACAATTTCCCTCTTTAAAAGTACACTGACTTGGCTTGCTTGCTATGTAGCAAATTAGATACTCTATTAAAATGATACAGATGATAAATAATAGATTAGATAGATAGATAGGTAGATAGATAGATAGATAGATAGCCAGGCTTCTTTGTGAATTTAATCTAGCTTGCTGTATGAACTTAGCTTCCTATTGAAGAGTTCCTGTGCTTTTGACAAAATCCCCCACCTGGACTCATATTGTCTCAACATTTCCAGCATCCCAAGAAAATAGCTAAATCAGAGACTAGGCTTAAGAGGAGATCTGAGCTACAGATCTCTGAGGAATCAGACCAAGATCTGAAAAACATTCTATGTTCCTGGAATATTTGATTACAGATAGCTGTATTCTTCTAATATTTTCTTCAGTACCTGGGTTTTAAAATCCAAATGTATTTTAAACCTTCCAATATAAGTTTTGAATTTTAAATGTAAAAGAAATAAAATTTCTTAGTCTTGACTTTAAGAGGCTAAATTCCAATTAGAAGGATAAAATTTTTTGAAATTTTTAGTCTGAAGAAGGTTGTCTAGAATTGGTCTCATCCAGTTATAGCGCAGATGAGGGAATTAAGGCCCCCCCAAAATTAAATGATTTGGTTGATTGAAAAATCACATCTAGAAATCAGGTCTTCTAATTCCCATGCCAAAACGTGGCATTGGATTATTCTTTCTTCTTGATTTACATATTATTAAAATCCACTCTGTGGTTAATTGGTAACTTGTAGGTAAATTGCTTTAATATTAGTGGTAAAGAAACTAATATGCCTCTTTTGATAAGTGTTTTTAAATCTCAGAATATGAAAGTTTAAAAATGTATTGCAATATTTAGAAGGAAATTATTTAAGAAGTCCCTAAAAGAATTTTTATAGATACAATAATATGTCTTTATATCTACTTCCGAAAATTTGTTGCTTTATATTTTAAATACTAAAAGTAGGAAATTTGTGTAACAACAACTTCTATTTACAGAATATCACCATGTGTCTGATAGTTAGTTAAATTCTGGAGGAGCATGTATTATCTCATTTAATTCTCAAAACTCACCATGTCAAGTATGGTTCTTCTCATTTTACACATGAGAAATCTGCATACTTAAAGAAAAAAAGTCAAAAGTCATGTAAGTAAAGAAAGTTATGCATATAAAATATCCAAGATAAGTAAATCACTGAGTTTTTAGTACTGAATTAGCAGAGTTCAAAAGCTATAAAATAAATTAATTTCAATACACAGCATTTATTATATTCAACAGTGCTCACAGTTTCATAAAAGGAAGTAGGAACCTCACTTATGCAGAACTTTCTAACAGGAAGATATTTATCTTGAGAAATTGTATTTATGCTAGAATGCATAACATAAAGGTCCATGTTGTTAGATTAGATCATTTTTAACATCTTTCTGTAAAAGTGAAGGCACACTATGTTAGTGGAAAATTTAAATCATAAAATTTAACATGTAGATTAATATTATCGATGCCCAGTAATAGATAATTAATGGTGTCCTTTGATTCTTTAAATTACAAAGTTTTTCAATGAGAAAATGACGTTTTGGAGAATGTTATATTTAATTCCTTGCCTAATGAAGTATATGTGAACCTACAAAGACAGTATTCTGTTTCCATTCAAAGCAAACCAATTTTTAGAAAATTAGGCCCATTAAAAATATTATCAACATTGTTACTTTTTAAAAATAGGGGACTTATATAAAGACCACTGTTATCTAAAAACCGTGGTCAAAATACTAATATGTTTTTCTTTTAAAAAAATGTTTTGCTTTGCTTAGACAATGGGATAATCAACACAGAGATATTAAAGTAAAACACATGAAAGAAACCAGTGAACATTGTGAAATATTAGGAATTAGGCGGCTATGGGGAGTGCCTGCTTGACCATAGAGGAATCTCAACATGATCTCTGAAGACCACTGATTTTAAAATAGTGTTTTTCTGCAGTAGGCTTTGAATGTCTAACGGTCTCCCAGGTTACATGATTGCTGAGGAGCCATAGCCCACTTGTAGTAGCAAGGTACAGACACTAAGATAACAGTGTATGTAGATCTGTTTCTGATTAAAAGTTAAAAGTTAGTTAAGGGTGTTCTATAGAAAACCTAAGAAACAAAGAAAAACAAAGAAGAAATTTTTTTAAATAAACAAAAGCCCTGTAGTCTTTAAATACTTAAATAATTATTAATATATGGGGCATTTGCTTCCAGTTCTTTTTGTTTGGATATAGTTGCCTAATAGATATGGAGTTTTAAATATTAGTTGTTATTTAACAAATGATAGCATTTTCCCCATGTAATTAATTTGTTCTAAAATATTTAGTTTTTGTCTAGTATCTCATTTAGTATGGATAATATATGGGTAAATGATTTTCTGCATTTCTGATTATTTTCTTATGGTAGGTTTCCTAGATGTTAAATTACTTCATCAAAGGATATGAATATTTTGACACTCTTAATTTAAATTGTATACAATATATCTTTCTTGGTATTATTACTTTTTAAAATATGTTTACCAATTTTATAAGTAAAACTACTATACTTTATTACTACCACATTTCTATCTCCATCACTAATGGTCTGAGAACTCTATTCTGTCCATCAACACTTCTTCCCCATTTATCTCAATGATTTTTTAAAGCTCCTTTTATATTAAAGATATATTCCTTGTAAATATTTTCCACTTTCATTTGTCTTTATAATTTTATGTTTCTGCCATCAGAAAGTTTTTATTTTCTTGCATTGTTTTATATGTAGAAAGTCATTGCAAATTCTAAATTTATTTTCTCTTACATTGTTGTGGTTTAATTTTTTTAAGTTTTAAATATTTAATCCAACTGTAATTTACCTTTGTATAGTTATGACATAATTTTATTTTATTTCGTTGGTAAGTTTTCAAACATATTTTTTTGAGTAGGAAATGTCTGCCTCGTGGGTTTTGATGATTTTTAAATCATCTATTAAGAATTTAGGAAAACACTGTCTGTGGGTTCTCTAATCTCTTTCACAATTTATATTCTTATGAATTACTGAGAAATAAAACACATTTGATTATGTCTATAATATCTGGAGGTGGATATTTTAAATTCTAACTTCTCTTCAGATGTTCATAACTTTTTAAAAAGCTTCTTTATTCCAGATGAATAATCCTTATCATGTTAAAATTAAAAATATTTCCTCAGAACTCTGGGAGTACTTAAACTTCACATTAGCTTTCTATTGCTGTGTAACTTGTTACCACAAACTTAGCAGCGCAGAGTTCTGTAGGTCAGAAGTCCAGCACACTGTGGTTGGGCTCTCTGTTCAGGGTGAAGTCAAAGGGACAGAAGGCTTATGTGGTGCTAGGGATCCTTTTCCAAGCTCATTTCTGTTCTTGGCAATATCTGTCCCTTGCAGCTGTTGTACTTAAGTCCTCATTTTCTTGCTGCCTGCTTAGCACAAAAGTATAAATTAATCTAGGGGAAAAATTGGACACAATATTTAGTCAGTTAATAACTTCAACAAAATATATTTCAATTTATTCAGAACATATTGTATGTAAATCTATAATTCTTTTAATTTTCTTTGTACAGGTCTTATAAAAGTATTCTGTAAAGACTTACTTCTTTTATGTATTTGGTTTGTGTGTGGATATTTTCTTCCAACTCATCACTTACATAGGAAAGTTCAGCATTCTCTGTAATTGTTCTCTTTCTTCTAATTGTACCCTTTATGTAATTCTATTTGTTTTGAGTTAGTTATCTTGAGCTGTTAATGGGAAAATTTCTTCTTCTTTCCATTTTAACTAATTTTAATGGCAAAGTCTACCATTGCATAATTAAATATACCAATGGCTACTTGTTTCATAGTTATTCTTAACCACATTAAAAAAAATAACTTTCTAACTTACTTTTGTACATTTTTCCTTTTGTTTTGCTTTGCTTTTTAATCAAAATGAGCATTAATTTTTTTTTTTACTTTTGGCATCTGTTGAAATAGTGAGAGTTCTCTTATTAGAATTATTGATGTTGTAAAATTAACTGATTCCCTAATATTGCAAATCAACTTATATAAATATATATTATATATTTATATATTATCATATGTAATATATATACACATATGTAATTTTTACACAAGAAATGGATATTTTAACTGTGTAGTTTGGATGAATCTTGACAAATGTATACTCCTATGCCTACTACACAATAAAACTTGTCATTCAATCCCTACTCTGTCACCCACAGCACCAGGTAACTACCCATCTACTTTAAATGTTATATAAATAGAATCACACTCTATATCCTCTTTTGTGAATTTCTTTCTGTCAGCATAATGCTTATGAGATTTATCTGCATTGTTGTATGCATCAGTTCATTCTTTTTCAATATGGATGATTAGTCCACAGTCTATTCATTAACTATCTTCTTGATAAACATTTGCATTATTTATAGACTTCAGATACTTTGCACAATGCTGCCATGCACATTCTTGTTCAGTTTTTTTTTGTGGACGTATATTTTCATTTCTCAGGTAAATACTCAAGAGTGAAATTTCAGTCATACGGTATGTGTATATTTAAGTTCATAACAAAAACAAAACAAATTTCCAAAGTAATTAGGACTACCTACCTCAAAGATACTGTAGATTCGGTTCCATATTTGTAGTGAAGTGACTCAAAGGGATTTTTTGGTCTCCCAGAGTGTATAAAAGTTGCATTTACACTATCCTGTAGTCTATTAATAGTGCAACATTATGTCTAAAGAAAGAATGTACATACCTTAATTTAAAAATATCTTACTGCTAAAACATGCTAGCCATCATTGGAGCTTTCAGTGGGTCATCATCTTTTGGCAGAGGGTGTTGCCTCGATGTTGCTGGCTGCCCAATGATCAGGATGGTGGTGGTAGCTGAAGGCTAGGGCAGCTGTGGCAATTTCTTAAAAGAAGACAACAATGAGGTGTGGCACATCAATTAACTCTTCCTTTCATGAACAACTTCTCTGTAGCATGTGATACTGTTTGATAGCATTCACCCATAGTAGACCTTTTCTCAAAACTGGAGTCAGTCCTCTGAAAAGTAACTGCCCTATCAACTAAATTTGTGTAATATTCTAAACCCTCTATTGTCATATCAGCAGTCTTCACAGCATCTTCACCAGGAGTAGATTTCATCTCAAGAAACCACTTTCTTTGCTCATTCATAAAAAGCAATTCCCCATCTGTTAAGGTTTTTATCATGAGGTTGCAGCTTAAGGTCACCAGCTGCATTAGCCCTAACAAGAGACTCAGCTTGAACTTTGAAGGCTTGAAGCCAGACACTGGCTTCTCCTCTCTAGCTATGACAGACATAGATGCCTTCTTCTTCATCTTCTGGATAATATGCATCTTCTACAACAGCACTTGCTGCTTACCTTGCACCTCTGTGTTATGGAGATGGCTTCTTTCCTTCAACCTTATGAACCAACCTCTGTTACCTTCTACAGCTTCCTCACCTCTTTCAACCTTCCCAGAATTGAAGAGAGTTAGGGCTTTGCTCCAGATTAGGCTTTGGCTTAAGGTAATGTTGTGGCTGGTTTGAGCTTCTATACAGACCACTAAAAGTTTTTCCATATCAGCATATCATTTATGTGTTCACTGTAATAGTACTTTTAATTTCCTTCAAGAACTTTCCTTTTGCATTCACAACTATGCTAACTGGTTAGCTCAAGAGGCCTGGTTTTTGGTCTGTCTTGGCTTTTAATATTCCTTCCTCACTATGTTTAATCATTTCTGGCTTTTAATCTAAAGTCAGAGATATGAAACTCATTCTTTCACTTGAACACTTAGAGGTCATTGTAGGGTCGTTAGTTTGCTCCATTTCAGTATTGTTTTGTCTCAGGGAATAGGGAGACTTGAGGAGAGGGAGAGAGGCAAGAGCAGTCAGAACACAAAACATTCATTGATTAAGTTCACTGTCTTGTATGGATGTGATTTATAGCACTCCAAAATATCAAAGATCACTGATCACAGATCACCGTAACAAATATGATAATAATAAGTATGAAATATTGTGGGAATTACCAGAATATAACACAGAGACATGAAATGAGCAAAAACTGTTGGAAAAATGGTGCCATAGACTTTCTCCATGGAGGATTGTCACAAATCTTGAATTTGTAAAAAATGCAGTATCTGCTAAGCACAATAGAGCAAAGCCTAATAAAATGAGGTATGCCTGTATACCACTTATGCTCCCACTAGCAATGTATAAAATTCCAGTTGTTCCACATCCTAGACAACACTTGGAATTGTCAACTTGCTATACTTTTCTCTGGAAACATTTTGCCTTCATACTATAGGCTTATGGACCTTCACCTGCAGGATGAGGGTGATATTTTAATAATAATTGAAGCTCATCAAATCAAGCAGAATAGGAACAATTCTAGTGATTGAAAATCTCCTGGATCTTTTTTCAGTTTTCAGTGACTCATGAGATAGTTCAGAACCTTACGCAGACTTCTTGACAATATAAAATGCAGATAGAGCTTTCTCAGAGTTAAACTTAAACTATGCTGTCAATCCTCAATAGAGAAAAATGCCACTATCTTTATAGAAGTTATAGAAACCATGGCATATTTTACAGTATCTTCAAACTTCTATCCATTTCATGTCCTGATAGCTCAGCTCAGAGCCTCTTAAGGATATCTCTGTGACCCCCTTTCTTCCTGCTTTCAAAGGATATTGCTAAAATGAGGATAATTTTAACTTAATAACTTTATACAATATCATCTGAGAACATTTTGCAGTGTTATTTTGTTAATTTTGCCAGAATAAAACTTTCATTTTGCTTCCCAGCAATCTTTAATGATTCCAAATATAGGATGAACTATTGCCCAGATGTGTGGTAGTCAAGGCTTATTTAAACTTATTTTATAAAATCCAATTGTATGTAATTAGATAAAAACCTCCCCCCACACCAAAAGATTATTATAGTAGAATAGTGTGTCTTCTTTGGCATTGTTAATTTACTTCTGCAATTGAAGAAAGCCAATCACTTCCGTAATCTCATCCCTTCCCCAAAAATTAGTTAAATAATCAAATTTATGGCATAAGATGTGGAAGGATCACTTTCATTCTGGTCTAAGAAACTCTGTTCTAAAACATACTAAGCATAGGTAAAATAAAATGAGGATTGATTATATCATTCAATAAAGTTTATGCATAATTTATGGTATGCCTGAAATTTCCCCTGAGTATATTCTATTTGTTGCTATTAGAATTGTAAGTGTTATGATAAAGAACTTCAAACTTTTTTCCCTTCAATTAGCATCTATCACTGGAGAAATAGCTCATGGGAAAGTAATCTGCACAATCCTATGGAAGAAGCTTCAGAAGACTCATTGTCAGTCCTGGTAATAAACTCTTATCAAGTTAGTGTCACTTAATGAAAGTTTTGAATGTGTAAAGTTCTGAGGCTATTAAAGTTGGTTCCAGTTATCTTAGGATCTATACAATATAGGACACAGATAAGTACATTATAATCCAGCTCAGTGGTATCAGAAAATTGTATCAGAATCAAATAAATAGTAATAAGCATCAGAAGGGAATAATAGGAAACTTATAATTAACATCAAATATCCCAAAAGCTGCTTCTTGAACATTTGATCAAATAACTCTGCCCAACCCACCTTTGCTTCTACCATAAATACTCTGTTGAAATGAAAAATAAGAAATGAGGCTGGTAACTTTGATATGGAGAATTGCAAAAAAAGATCAGAGCTCAGAAAGATTAGAGGGTCCTGGGTGACTTTCCAGGACCCTCACAGCTCAGCAGTAAACTATAACTTACCTTCAATTCCCTGATTCACCTTGTCATAACTTTAATTAAAATATATCACATTCAATGACATATTATTGTCTGAAAGTTATTTCTCAGTTTCTTTGCACATACTATTAAATTTTTATAAAATATGAATAATTATAAATTACTATAATAGCAAAATTGGACATAACAGTAAGTAAAATTGGACATATTAATTCTGAGATACTAGAGGCATGAGGATGTTTTTGTTGAAGAGAAACACTAAAACTAATATGTGAAAGCTGAGTAGATTTTTCCTGCTAGGAGCCATAATTGAAAGAGTTGAAAAGAAGTTCAGAAAGAATGATATTCCGGCAAAATGAAGATAATTAGATTGGCGATGGTAAGGCACACTTCAGGAAATCGTAGACATAGAAACTGGATTTAAGAGTATGATGGGCATATTATGCCCAGAGTGCAGAAAGTTATTTTAAAAATTGTCAATAAATAATCAGATCCACATGATAATGGGGGGAATGTAGTAACCACAATGTTGCTCATGTGAAACCTGAGCATAAGATTGTATATCAGTGGTACTTTAATAAAAAAAAAATTGTGTTAAAAATTTCTCAGAAAAAAAAAATTAGGCCCAAGGAGGACAATTTTCATTTTAATACTTGGTAATATTTGTAGATTGGGGAAAAAAGGCAATGGAGGAGGAAAGCACTTATAAAAGTGCTATTTTGCTATCAAAATAGCAAAGCATTTGTATGGCAATGGCATATGTGTGTTGCTTAAGGAAAGAACATTGGAAAGAAAAGAGACATATGTTCCTCCTAGGTAGAAAAGTAGTAGGTAAAAGTAGATGAAAATAAAGGTTAAAAAAAAAGAATTCTGAAAGAAAGAAGAACCACAGGTGTAACCTTTAACATGTTAAGTCAAAATTACTGTTTATGTGTTTTCTTCTACCAGAAGTGAGTGAACTTCATGATAGGTGAACCCTGGCTTAATATCCTTCTACCTCTAGTACCTGGCACATGGCAGATTCCTCATTTTAAATGTTTATGAAATGGATCGATGATGCAAAATAATTCCTGTCATATGATTTCATTATTCTTGAAGGTGGAGGAAATTGGCTCCTCCGGGAATAAGGGATTTGGCAGTTAGTTGAGAGTCCATTTGGAACACCTGCTGAAAGGAACATGGTAATGATTTTTTAAAAACAAAAACAAGTGAGGAATGATGAAAACATTAACTTGAAGTGGAAGTGGTCAGCATGTTTTCGAATTTTTTTCCAACAACAGCAATTTGGAGAGCAGATGTAGAGACTGGACAGTCGATATAATAAAGGATTGTGGGTGCAGTCACAGTGATATGGCCTGTGCATAGCTACCCTTGGAGGCTCTGTGGCAAATGGCATGGATGCCCTGGCATCGTGGCTGGCAATGATGGAAAATTAAATCAGAAGTAGGCTTTGATGGGGAGAATAAAGGAATGGTAGAGGTTAGAGTTAAGATTTAAAAAGAGGAGGACTAATAGGGTTATGGAAATGAGAGATATGAAGGATCTTAGAGAACTACTTTTCTTGTAATTCTCCATTTTCAAGGCAGAGAAATTTCAGCATTCAAAATTGTAGAGACATGAAATGGAGATGTGATGATTTCAATCAAGGTTACATTTATGTCTGTAGGTAACTAATAAAATGGAGAAAGACTTTGGTTTTATAGGGATTGGAGGACTCTAAACCAGCATGTCAGAAGGATCATTTACTTGGCTGATGAAGCTAATCATAGAATTAGGGTGGAGAGGAAAAATAGTGCACAAGTACTCAAGAAACTGAGAATGTTGGAAGGTTGTATACTGATGACTGTCAGTATGGACTGTGTGTTGAAACAGAAACCACAGAAAAAGGGGGTAGTGAAGGAAATGTCTGAAAATCATGTCCATGAGTAAATGTTTGACAACTCTTCCTCGTGGAGGGGGAAAATGGGCCTCCATCAGAAAGGTAGTGAGCACTTTAGCCATCAGAGAAAACTCACTTTCAGTTACAAAGATGTGGAGGAAATTTTTGCACAAAGTGTTAGAACCTACATTTTTCTAGTTGATTATATAATATTAATAAGGATCCCCTAAAAAATATTCACACTGAGCATGAGAGAGGTAATCAAACATAAAATGTTGACAACTGAATAGAAATGAAGATATTTCCCAAAAGTATAGATGATGAATCCAAACTGGCTATCTATAAGTTGTCATAGATATTAAAATTGGAATTTTTTCCTCTGAAACGCTTGTTAAAGTCATAGGGTTATTTTGGGCTATTGGATTTACCAGAAGAAAACAAGACATTGATGTACACAGACACAAACATTCAGGCACAAATTGAAATTTTCATTCAGATTTCTGCAAGAAAACAGATGATACAAAATAAGTACTTCCCTTTAACCCAGAGATTTTTCAAACCAGAAGAAAACTATTGGAATTAAAAATGTTGTTAAAAGGGACTTAATAAAACTAAATCTTTTCTTGGAGGTTGTGGTTATTTTTGATAATAGTAACTATCAAAATAAATTATTTTTATTTCTGAAATTATTACTGAGAAATTAAGTCTTAAGGTTTTTCTTTGTTTAATACTTACCATTATTTACTGGCCTGATTTATTTATTTCTAAACAACATAGCTAGTTTCAGTGTCTATCAATACTATCAATGAATTGAAATATGTTTGAAAAGGAACACAAAATCCTAAAAGGTGATCTATAGTTTGCATAAAATTACCTATTAGTATAAAAGTAGGACAAAGCTCCACCATTAAAATATGTGAATTAACTGGATCCAGAATTTTGGAGGAATTTCAAACATTAAAGAAAAGAAATATTTGTAATATTTGAGGAAATATTTGAAGATTAACAAGAATAAGTAAATCCAGAGTATTGAACATGAATATAATATTTCTTACCCAAAAATTAGAGCACAAATAAACAGTTGTGGTGATATCAAACTGACTTTCAAAATAAAAGAATCAAATTTTTTCATGTGTTGGTTGCCCTATACATCTGGGTCAAACATAAAACAAGACCCGAAATATAACTTTTTTCCTTTGCTATGTGCTGTTTAGGCTGCCTAAACTACCTACAGCTTTGTTCTTTCTGCTGGAATTCTAGCATACTAAATACTATATGATAGCCTTTTGTAGCATTATTTCTGGACAAATTAAACTGGTGTATAATAAATCTATTTCAGTTTTCACAGGCTTAACTATGCCGTGTCTGGGCATGGAGTTCTCTGGATTTATTTTTTCAGAAGTTTATTCAGTTTCTTGAATCTATTTGCCTCTCACTAAATTTAGAACATTTTCAGTCATTAGTTCTTCAAATAAAAATGTTCAGCCCCACATTCTTTTCCTTTCATTCTGAGACTCCAATGATGCAAATGTTAGGTTTTCTGTTCTTGCCCCAGAAATTCCTGAGATTCAGATTTGTTTTCTGTTTGCTCAGTATTGTTCAGATTAGACCATTATCTATTAATCTACCTTCATTCTTGCTGAATCTTTCCTTTGTCATATCCATTCTGCTATTTAGCCCATACTGTTAGATTTTTATTTTGATCATTGTATTTTTGGCTCCAAAATCTCCATTTGGTTCTTTATATCTTCTATTTCTTTACTGAGATTATCTGTATTTTCTTTTTTTAAAACTGTATACATGATTACAATTTAAAACACTTTTATTTGTGCCTTTTTGAGAATCCTTGTCTAATAATTCTAACATTTGTATTCATCTTGGTGTTAGATTCTGTTGATCACCTTTTCATTTGAGAGTTTCCTAGTTTTTGGTATCTGAGTAACTTTGGACTCTATCTTGGACAATTTGAGTATTATGATATAAGATTAAGGTTCTTATATATGTCTTTTATTTAAGCAGGTGGTCAACCTGTCTAGGTTCAAAATACATGTTGAGGCATGCTTTTGTGGGCTGTATATCAAATGACAGTTTAGTTTATTAATCCCCTGCAAAGTGTTAGGCAGGCGACAGGACTCTGCCCTGCAGTCTCCTTAGCGTGGGCTAAGGAGGAGAGACACCACCTCAGCATCACAGGAGGATGGTGGAACACATGGCTTTTCTCATAGAGTTCACTTTGACAACAGGCAAGTCTGGATAAAAGACTTCTGAGGGTTGGCTTTCTTCTAAAATTTTGGCTAAAGATGATAAATGATAGATAGATAAACAGATATAGATAGATGACAGATAATAGATAGATTGATAATAGATAAAATAATTCAAATAAAAGTAGATAATTCCTGATAATATTTGATGGATTATTGACCAGGACCTTTAACATTATTGCATGGTATAATTGAAAGTAGCTGAAGATCATTTAAAATGAAAAACTATCTGCCATTGTGTTATGAGTATGTAAATTTTCATCATTAACTTGATTATTTAACGTGAAAGAGTTCTAAATAAATACTTTTTCTAAAAAGAGGTTAACCTGTTTACACCAAATACCACCCAACAGAGTAAAATATCCTTTGTCAATTAAAAGATAAGTTAAGGGTTTTTTTTTAAGGAATCTATTTATTTTAATTTATCTGAGGATGTAAGTAGGAGGACAGAGCTTAAAATATTATTCAGACACAATTAATGTGCCATATTGGTGAAGTATATGGGTTAGTGGAAAAATTTGAGGCAACTAAAGTCAAGACTGAAGGTACAAAATAATTAGAGAGGTATTTATGAAAAACAAGTGTTATATTAGTATTCAACTTCATCATGTTGACTAGGATTAACAGCACAGACAAAAAATGTCAGTTCTCTACGAGACGGTCATAAGGATTGAATAAGTAATGAAAAATGTGACAAATGCTGGCTGTCTCTAATTATCCATACTCCCTTTCCCCATAAATAAACATAAACTTTTACCTGTACAAATAGGTATCAGAATAAAGAATATATTTCAAGACTCCTTGCATCTACGTGTGGCCATGTGACTAACTTAGACATATTGGGATATGAGCAATAGTAGTGAGTTCACCTTCTAGATAGTGTCCTTCGGGAAAAGCGTGCTAGCCCCTTCACTCTACCTCTTCTTGCTGATCCATAATGAACCCTGAAGGTAAGTAATAGCATCCTAGGAAGTAATGGAGTGCCACCAGAGAGAGGGAACTTGGACTCCTTTTGACTTTACAGAGTAGAGCTGTTTGTAGCTGACTGGGATTTTGTGAGAGAAAAATGAACTTTTAACTGTTTAATTCATTCTTGTTTGCATTCCTGCTCATGCTTGAACTCAAATACTAATATAGAAAGGAAGAGAGTATGGTGAGAGATAACATCTCTTATGGTTTCAGCCTAACATGTCTGTATATAGTAAATTGCTAAGTCAATAGTTGGTTGAATTATGCCATAGGAAGTCACAGAGGAAAATAATGGAAAACATTTTGCAGTTGTTAGGCAGGGAAGTACCGCATTACTTAATACCATTTTTATATATAACCCAGAGACTTGGGATATTTGTTTATGGTAAAGAAAATGTAACCAGTTGAAATCCAATGTGACTATCTTCAAGCTAAAAAATATTTATAGGATAAACTCGAGTAAACAGCTAAATTTGAGATTCACTTTTATAAACTTGATCTTTTGAGTATTAAGTGTTCTGATAGCATGAAAAAACTTCAATCAATATTACTTTTAACTATGAGTATAAAAATTTAACATTACAGATACATATTAAAATGAATGACTTATCTCCAGAGAGCTCAAACTGAAAAAAATTAGTTATGGGGTTGCACCTTATTTTTCTCAGAGTATATATTTATGACCATACCTGGTATATTTTCAACTATTATATTTAGAAAAGAAATATTCTTAATAATGAAAGTGCGAGTTTGTTATGTACTGCTCTGGGTACAAAGTGCCCCAAACCTTAGTAGCTTAAAATGACAATCACTTTATTTGCTCACGATAGCATGGATCAGGAATGTGGGAAGGAATCTGCTGGGCAGTCTGAGTGATATGGCCTTGGCATCATTCTGCTCTCCCTTCACCATGATGGAAGGTACCTGAAGCTTACTCACACGTCTAGTACCCATGTGCTCCTTTATGTATTCCCTCCCTGTCCATTTGAGAAGATGAGGCTTTCTCTCAAGATGGTCTCCTGCATACCTTACACAACAGTGGGCTTCCAAGGGAGAGCGCACCAAGAGGTGACAAAGGAAAGTGCAGTCTCTTAAGGCCCTAGCTTGGAAGTTACATCATGTCATTTCAGATGCATTCTGCTGTTCAGTCATTTATGGGGCCCACCCAGATTCAAGGAGAAGGGAAATAAACCCCTCCTCTCAACCAGGGGGGGCAAAGAATTTGTGACTGTCTTTATGTCATGACCAGATTTCAGATATGATGGCAAAAATAAGAAGCTGTACATACCGATAAATTGGAAAATGGAGGGAAAAAATCTTTCAACATAAAATTTCCCTTCTCAATCTGGGGAACATTAAAGAAATCTGTATAATATAATTTCAGAAAGCTGCATATAGCATTTGAATAGACTGCTGGAAATATAAGGTTTAAATGATATTTCTACCAAAATACCTTTAAAATCCTCAATGGTGAGAAAGTTTAGTTTTTTAAAAAATTGAATTCTTTTTTCCCCCAGCTTTATTGAGGTGTAATTTTGCTATAATTGTGATAATTAAGACATAATCGACAACATTCTGTAAGTTTAAGATGTATAACATGATGGCATATATTGCAAAATTATTTACACAATAAGGTTAGTTAACACATCCATCAATTAAGAAAGTTAATTTAACTAAAAGAAAAAGGGAAGCCTTCAAATAGATTTCCCAGTTTCTCATTCATAAAATTTTTTTTCATTTTTTCATTCATCCAACAAATATTTCCTAAGGGCCCATGATTAACCCAAGGGTTGTGTTAGGCAAAGAAACTAACATTGAAGAGACAAATATTGTTTTCTTTCCTTCTTGGTGCTTACAACTCAATGTTATAAATTAACTAGAAAGATCATTCAGCTGGAGTTCTGATAATGTAGAACAACAGCCTTTGTACAATCTACAAATAAGGAATTTTATATGAAAAAGATTAACATAAACCAATAAAACACAAATTCATGGATGCATTCAGTTATTCAAATAATTTAAGGTTTTGTTATATCCCCAGGTCATCCTAAATCTTTAGGCCAATGCATAAACCATGTTTTAACAAAAACAGATGCCTCCCAGCACACAGGACAGTCACATCTGCTCTGTAGCTCCACATGGGAATGTCTTCTCATTGCTTAGCAGCCCATCCCCAGTTCCAAGAACATATGAGCCTCCTAATACAAAGATGAAAATCTAGTGACTTGCGAGTCAGCTGGCAATGTCTCTGCATTTTTCAGCAGGCTTGGATATCTGGGGGAGCTTAGTGTTCACTCTGAAACTGACCTCTCTGAGCCAAGTTCAGAGTGGTGTGAGTTATCAAATCTGACAGCCTTTTGGCAAGTCTTTGAAGGCTCTTGGGCCAGACTATCTTCCAAGCTCAGCTGGGATCAATTAGGATAAATAATAGTTCTTGCAATAGCTAGTTCCTACCATGCTTTTAAAAGCATTTATGTGCAATAATGCAGTTTATTGCTTACCTGTCCCATACTATCCATTCAGAAGAAAAGATCAAATAGAAAGGTTAAAATGCCCTGAGTTTCAGAACAATACTGTGGGGGAGAAGGAAGAAAATAATTGGACAAAGAAATCAACATTGAAAGGTTAATTATTCTATAAATTTATTTAAGACATAATTAAACATATATTCAAAAATACCATATTTCCCCAAATTTGAATTTCTATCCCAAAAGCAATATTTTGAAAGTCTGATTAAAATATATCACACACACCCACTAAGACTTTTGAACACCCTCAGCAATCAAGTAGCTGTGATAGTACATAATGTAGAGTTCCGCTTGTAGGCCAAAAATTGTACTCAGGCAGAGGTTACTGGTGAGTAATAAATGGAAGTTAGTGGTACAACACCAAATGGTAACCTTCTACAGTAAAAGTAAGGCTGCAGTGAATATTGTTAATTTTCTGACTTCATGTAAACCATGAAGTTTTATTGGGTGTTTCTCTTTACATAGCCTGAGGGTCAAGTACAATGACTGTCTCATAGTTGAAGTACAAACCTTAATACTCTGCCAGAAATTCTCCTTTTTGACCTTTTTAGTTGCTACGAGAATTATAAAACTATCATGGCACCTCACTGATAACTGTGTAGGTTTGAGGTTGATCTGCTACAAAATGTAACTGCTTTTTTAAAACAATTGCAAGTTAAAACGTTGCTCTGTATTTGCTTTATAAATGTTTTCTGCTTCATTCTACCTTTTTGGCCTCACCTGTTTATATTTTTAACAATAAAGATTTGTTAATAAGAATGTTTGGGTTTTGGTGTGGTATTTCTTTTTTCATTCAGAGATAAAAAGTTATTGGAAGTCCTTTCTATAGAATTTTTTTTGCATAAGGGACCAGAAGGTTTTGTTTTGCTTTTTAAGGCAGATTTTATCCATTATGTCAATAACATTGTTGAGTTATAATGACAGTCAAAATGTATGATGATTGTGGAAAAATAATTTATTAATGTTTACAAGTATCCAGTCAGACCCACAAATGGCTCCTGAAGTTGGCTAGAGTGCTCGTTCAGATGCTGTTCTGCTAACTACTAAGGATACAATGATTCTCAGACAGGCTCCCTGCTCCCCCAGAGTTGCATATTAAGCTGAGTTAAGTGCTCTCTCCAGATCAACTTCTAAGTTTGTGGAGTTTGTGGAATGATATAATGATGCCAAATGGGGTTGAGCTCTTAAGAATTAGTAGAAGTTATTATTTGTTGTGTATCAAAAGCAATACTTTTTGTGAACATAGTTTAAAATGAGCACAGGGAGAGGATTAAAGATGGCAGCATGAGAGGTGAGACAGAGGCCTCCTTCAAAAACCACATATAATATGAAAATATAGTTAGTACAATTAACTTGAAAGAGCAACAGGAAAGAAGACTGTGCCAGACTGCATACACCTGGAGAAAAGAACAGACGTCATGGAACAGGGTAAAATACCAAAGCTGTGACCTGGCAGGGCCTAAGCCCTTCTCCCACCCCAGCTCACTGGTGGGAGGAAGAGAAACAGAGAGGAAAGGGGGTGGAGGCCTAGGACTGCTGAACACCCAGCCCTGGAGATCTGCTCCAGGAGCACAAACCTACATTACATGGTGCTCTGGAGATTGGTGGGGATGGAAAGCTAGGACAGACAGAATACTTGGAGACACTAAGATTCTAGCCACTTGTGGAAAACAGGGATCCACATCCGGGCACTCTCGGCCAAAAGAAAGGTGGGTGGTCTGAGAGACTTCCTAAAGTGAGAGGGCTGCTAAAGGGGCAAGGATTACACAGAAATTGCTGCTCAGAAGAAAGAACAGGTGGACAAAATTGTCCGGGAACACTGTCCCCAGCAGGTTGGGAACTTTCAGATGCTTCAGGTGCTACATCCACCTGGCTGGCTATGCAGCTCTGAGGCCCCCAAACCATGAAATGCAGAATTCTGCACCCTTCTCCTGGCCAGCACCAGCTCAAAAACTGGTTGCCCCTGCCATTGTGCCAGGCCAGCCAGAAGGAAGCCCCACCTTTGGCAGCTACAAGTGCAAAGCACAAAAGCTTCTACCTGCATGCTCGGCCCACTGGCCCTGCCAGGGGAGACAGGCACTGCAGCCAAGAAGCAGGAAACAGCTTTTCCTCCTGAAGGGCACCAGCACTGCTCACCTGCAACCCCCGCCATCACTCCAGGGGCTGAGCAGCTCCAGAGAGTAGAGCTTCTGGGCACTAGAGGGTGCCACATACAAATATGAAATATCAAAGGAACCTGGATCAAAACAAAATACCACAAAAACCAGAAATAGGGTCAAGTGAAACTGAATTTATCAATCTTCCTGAAAGAGATTTCAAAATAAAAATCATAAATAAGCTCACAGAGGTACATAAAATATTCAAGAACTCAGGGAAGACTTCAGGAATAAGATTCAATCATTAAAGAATACAGTTATCTGAAATGAAACATACAATGAAGGGATTTAAAAGCAGACTAGATGAAGTAGAGACGGTAAATGAAATAAAAATAAGAGAAGAGGACCATGAAGAAGCTGAGGCACAGAAAAAAAAAGGATCTTTAGGAATGAAAGGATATTGAGAGAACTATGTGACCAATCCAAACGGAACAATATTCGCATTACTGGGATACCAGAAGAAAAGAGAGAAAAAGGGATAGAAAGTGTCTTTGAGGAGGTAATTGCTGAAAACTTCCCTAATCTGGGGAAGTTTGAAATAGTCTCTCAGGGCCGTGGAAGTGCAAATCTCCCAACACAAGGGATTGAAGACAACACCAAGACATGTAATAATTAAAATGGCAAAGATCAAGGATAAGGACAGAATATTAAAATCAGCCAGAAAAAGAAAAAATATCCTATACAAAGGAAAACCCACCAAGCTATCGTTAGACTTCTCAACAGACACCTTACAAGCCACAGGAGAGTGGCATGATATATTAAATGCAATAAAGCAGATGGGCCTTGAACCAAGAATACTCTACCCAGAAAGATTATCACTTAAATTTGAAGGAGGGATTAAACAATTTCCAGATAAGCAAAAGCTGAGAGAATTTAGCTCCCACAAACCATCCCTACAGTGTATTTTGGAGGGACTATACAGATGGAAGTGTTCCTAAGGCTAGATAGCTCTCACCAGAGGAAATAAAACCACAGTAAAGAAAGAACAATTAATTACTAAGCAGATGCAAAATCAAATCAACTACCCCCAAAGTCAGTCAAGGGATAGACAAAGAGTACAGAATATGATACCTAAAATATAAAGAATAGAGGAAAAAGAAAAAAAAAACCTTTTGATTGTGTTTGTAATAGCATACTGAGCTAAATTATGCTGTTAAAGAGTAAGGAACTTACTCTTGAACGGTTAGTAACCACAAATCTAAAGCCTGCAATGGCAATAAATACATACATGTAATAAATACAGTCACCTAAATGTAAATGGTCTGAATGCACCAATCAAAAGACATAGAGTCACAGAATGGATTAAAAAAAAAAGACCCATCTATATGCAGCCTACAAAAGACTCACTTCAAACCCAAAGACATACACAGACTAAAGGTAAGGATGGAAAAAGATATTTCATGCAACTAATATGGAGAAAAAGCAGGAGTTGCAGTACTTGTATAAGACAAAATAGACTTCAAAACAAAGAAAGTAACAAGACAAAGAGAAAGATGTTATATAATGATAAAAAAGACATTATATAATGTCAGTTCAACAAAAGGATATACCCATTACAAATATCTATGCACTCAACACAAGAGCACCTATATATGTGAAACAAATACTAACAGAATTAAAAGGGGAAATAGAATGCAATGCATTCATTTTAGGAGTCTTCAACACACCACTCACTCCAAAGGACAGATCAACCAGACAGAGAATAAGTAAAGATACAGAGGCACTGAACAACACATTAGAACAGATGAACCTACCAAATATTCTTCTCAAGTGCACATGGAATATTTTCTAGAATAGATCATATACTAGGCCACAAAAAAAGCTTCAGTAAATTCAAAAAGATTGAAATTGTACCAACCAGCTTCTCAGACCACAAAGGGATGAAACTAGAAATAAATTACTCAAAGAAAATGAAAAAGCCCACAAACACATGAAGGCTTAACAACATGCTACTAAATAATCAATGGATCAATAACCAAATAAAAGCAGAGCTCAAGCAATATGTGGAGGCAAATGACAACAACAATTCAATACCGCAAAATCTGTGGGATGCAGTGAAGGCTGTGCTAAGAGGGAAGTATATTTGCAATAAAGATCTATCTCAGAAAAGAAGAACAATTCCATATGAACAGTCTAAACTCACAATTAATGAAACTAGAAAAAGAAGAACAAATAAGGCCCAAAGTCAGCAGAAGGAGGGACCTAATAAAGATTAGAGAAGAAATAAATAAAATTGAGAACAATAAAACAATAGAATCAATGAAAGCAGAAGCTGGTTCTTTGAAAAAATAAACAAAATAGATAAACCCCTAGCCAGACTTATCAAGAAAAAAGAGAATTTACACACATAAACAGAATAAGAAATAAGAAAGGAAAAATCACTACACGTAACAGAGAAATAATACAAAGACTTATTAGAGAATACTATGAAAAATTATATGCTAACAAACTGGATAACCTAGAAGAAATGGACAACTTTCTAGAAAAATACAATGTTCCAAGGTTGACCCAAGAAGGAACAGAAAATCTGAACAGACCATTTACCAGCAAGAAATTGAATTTTTAACCAAAAAACTACCTAAGAACAAAATGCCTAGACCAGATGGCTTCACTGCTGGATTTTATCAAACATTTATTGAAGACCTAATACCCATTCTCCTTAAAGTTTTCCAAAAAGTAGAAGAGGAGGGAATACTTCCAAACTCATTCTATGAGGCCTGCATTACTCTAATACCAAAATCAGACAAAGACACCACAATAAAAGAAAATTATGGACCAATATCCCGGATGAACATAGAAGCAAAGTACTCAACAAAATATTAGCAAAGTGAATTCAAAAATACATCAAAAAGATCATCCTTCATGATCAAGTAGGATTAATTCCAGGGATGCAAGGATGGTACAATATCAGAAAATCCATTAACATCATCCACCTCATCAACAAAAAGAAGGACAAAAACCACGTGATAATTTCCATATATGCTGAAAAAGCATTTGACAGAATTCAACACCTATTTATGATAAAACCTCTCAACATAATGGGTATAGAGGGCAAGTACCTCAACATAATGAAGGCCATATATGACAAATGGAGAGCCAACATCATACTTAACAGTGAAAAGCTAAAAGCTTTTCCTTTAAGATCGGAAACAAGACAAGGATACCTACTCTCCCCACTTTTATTCAACACAGTTCAGGAGGTTCCTAGCCACAGCAGTCAGACAACACAAAGAAATAAAAGGCATCCAGATTGGTAAAGAAGAAGTTAAATTGTCACTTTTTGCAGATGACTTGATACTGTACATAAAAAACCCTAAGACTCCACTCCAAAACTTCTAGAACTAATAACTGAATTCTGCAAAGTTGCAGAATACAAGTTAATACACAGAAATATGTGGCATTCCTATATACTAACAATGAACTAGCAGAGAGAGAAATCAGGAAAACAATTCCATTTACAACTGCATCAAAAAGAATAAAATACCTAGGAATAAACCTAACCAAGGAAGTGAAAGACCTATACTCTGAAAACTACAAGACACTCATGAGTGAAATTAAAGAAGATACCAATAAATGGAAACACATCCCATGCTCATGGATAGGAAGAATAATATTGTCAAAATGGCCATCCTGCCTAAAGCAATCTACAGATTCAGTGCAATTCCTATCAAAATACCAACAGCATTCTTCAATGAACTGGAGAAAATTGTTCTAAAATTCATATGGAACCACAAAAGACCCGAATGGCCAAAGCAATCCTGAGGAAGAAGAATAAATCAGAGAGGATTACACTCCCCGACTTCAAACTCTGCTACAAAGCCGCAGTAATCAAGACAATTTTCACTGGCACAAGAACAGACACATAGATCAATGGAACAAAATAAAGAGCCCAGATATAAACCCAAGCATCTATGGTCAATTAATATACAATAAAGAAGCCACAGATATACAATGGGGAAATGACAGCCTCTTCAACAACTGGTGTTGGAAAAATTGGACAGCTACATGTAAGAGACTGAAATTGGATTATTGTCTAACCCCATACACAAAAGTAAACTCAAAATGGATCAAAGACCTGAACGTAAGTCATGAAACCATAAAACCCTTAGAAGAAAACATAGGCAAAAATCTCTTGAATATAAACATGAGCAACTTTTTCCTGAATGCATCTCCTCAGGCAAAGGAAACAAAAGCAAAAATGAGCCAATGGGACTACATCAAGTTATAAAGCTTCTGTACAGCAAAGGACACTATCAGCAGAACAAAAAAAGCATCATACAGTACAGGAGAATATATTTGTAAACAATATATCCAACAAGGGGTTAACATCCAAAATATGTAAAGAGCTCACATGCCTCAACACCCAAAAAGCAAATAACACCATTAAAAAAAATGGGTGGAGAAAACGAACAATTCTCCAAAGAAGAAATTCAGATGGCGAACAGCCACATGAAAAGATGTTCCACATTGCTACTTATCAGGGAAATGCAAATTGAAACCACAGTGAGCTATCCCCTCACCCCAATTAGGTTGGCCAACATTGAAAGACAAGGAACAACAAATTCTGGTGAGGATTCAGAGAAAAGGGAACCCTCCTACAATGCTGGTAGGAATGTAAATTAGTTCAATCATTGTGGAAAGAAATATGGAGGTTCCTCAGAAAACTGAAAATAGAAATACCATTTGACCCAGGAATTCCAATCCTAGGAATTTATCCAAATAAAACAACTTCTCAGATTCAAAAAGACATATGCACGTCTATGCTTATTGTAGCACTATTTACAATAACTAAGATATGGAAACAACCTAAGTGTCCATCAGTAGATGAATGGATATAGAAGATGTGGTATATATACACAATGGAATACTATTCAGCCATAAGAAAGAAACAAATCCTACCATTTTCAACAACATGGATGGAGCTGGAGGATATTATGCTCAAGGAAATAAGCCAGGCAGAGAAAGACAAGTACCAAATGATTTCCCTCATTTGTGGAGTATAACAATGAAGCAAAACTGAAGGAACAAAACAGCAACAGATTCACAGACTCTAAGAAGGGACTAGCAGTTACCAAAGAGGAGGGTGGGTGCAGAGGGAAGGAAAAGAAGATTGAGGGGTATTATGATTAGTACACATGGTGTGTGGGGGGGTCACTGAGAAGACAGTGTAGTACAGAGAAGACAAGTACTTACTCTGTGGCATCTTACTACCCTGATGGACAATGACTTCAGTGGGGTATGGAGGGGACTTGATAATATGGGTGAATGTAGTAACCACATTGTTTTTCATGTGAAACCTTCATTAAAGTGTATATCAATGACACCTTAATAAAAATTTAAAAATAAATAAAAAATGAGCACAGGATTTGGTTTGCTTAAGTGATGCATAGGGTACATCAATGTTTTTCAATATAAGAAATCTGTAATGTGATGTGTGGGTGCATATGTGTACATTCTCTAGCATCTGAGTCTGAAGATTAGAGTATTACATTATTTGTTCAAATTACTTTACATTATTGACTTATAATTGAGAAGTTAGTGAAAATTATGTAAAATTTAGGTTAACAGAAGAGAGAAATTTTGAAGCTTAGATAACATTTTTTAATTTTTTATACTTTATTTTAGCATCATTAATCTACAATTACATGTGCAATATTATGGTTACTAAACGACCCCCTTCATCAGGTCCCCCCACCAACCCCATTACAGTGACTGTCCATTAGCATAGTGAGAGGCTATAGAATCACTACTTGTCTTCTCTGAGTTGTACAGCCCTCCCCTCACACCCCCAACATTATGTCTCCTAATCATAATGCGCCTTTTTCCCCCTTATCCCTCCGTTCCCACCCATCCTCCTCAGTTCCTTTCCCTTTGGTAACTATTAGTCCGTTCTTGCGTTCTGTGAGTTTGCTGCTGTTTTGTTCCTTCAGTTTTTTTTCTTTGTTCTTATACTCCACATATGAGTGAAATCATTTGATACTTGTCTTTTTCGGCTTGGCTTATTTCACTGAGCATAATACCCTCTAGCTCCATCCATGTTGTTGCAAATGGTAGGATTTGTTTTCTTCTTATGGCTGAATAATATTCCATTGTGGATATGTACCACCTCTTCTTTATCCATTCGTCTACTGATGGACACTTAGGTTGCTTCCATTTTTTGGCTATTGTCAATAGTGCTATGATAAACATAGGGGTGCATATGTCTTTTTCAAACTGGGTTACTGCATTCGTAGGGTAAATTCCTAGGAGTGGGATTCCTGGGTCAAATGATATTGCTATTTTGAGTTTTTTGAGGAACCTCCATACTGCTTTCCACAATGGTTGAACTAATTTGCAGTCCCACCAGCAGTGTAGGAGGGTTCCCTTTTCTCCACATCCTCGCCAACATTTGTTGTTGTTTGTGTTTTGGATGTTGGCCATCCTCACTGGTGTGAGGTGATATCTCATTGTGGTTTTAATCTGCATTTCTCTGATGATTAGCGATGTGGAGCATCTTTTCATGTGCCTGTTGGCCATCTGAATTTATTCTTTGGAGAACTGTCTATTCATGTCCTCTGCCCATTTCTTAGTTGGATTATTTGCTCTTTGTTTGTCAAGGTGCATGAGTTCTTTATATATTTTGGATGTCAATACCTTATCAGATATGTCATTTATGAATATATTCTCCCATACTGTAGGTTGTCTTTTTATTCTTACTAATGGTGTCTTTTGCTGTACAGAAGCTTTTCAGCTTGATATAGTCCCACTTGTTCATTTTTGCTTTTGTTTCCCTTGCCCGGGGAGATATGTTCATGAAGAAGTCGCTCATGTTTATGTCCAAGAGATTTTTGCCTATGTTTTTTTCTACGAGTTTTATGGTTTCATGACTTACATTCAGGTCTTTGATACATTTTGAGTTGACTTTTGTGTATGGGGCTAGACAGTAGTCCAGTTTCATTCTCTTCATGTAGCTGTCCAGTTTGTCCAACACCAGCTGCTGAAGAGGCTGTCATCTCCCCATTGTATATCCAAGGCACTTTTATCAAATATTAATTGACTGTATATGTTTTGGTTAATGTTTGGATTTTCTATTCTGTTCCACTGGTCTGTGGGTCTGTTTTTGTGCCAATACCAAATTGTCTTGATTACTGTGGCTTTGTAGTAGAGCTTGAAGTCAGGGAGCGTAATTCCCCCTGTTTTATTCCTCCTTCTCAGGATTGCTTTGGCTATTCGTGGTCTTTTGTGGTTCCATATGAATTTTAGAATTATTTGTTCCAGTTCATTGAAGAAAGCTGTTGGTAGTTTGATAGGGATTGCATTGAATCTGTAGATTGCTTTAGGTAGTATAGCCATTTTGACAATATTTATTCTTCCTAGCCAAGAGCATGGGATGAATTTCCATTTGTTAGTGTCCTCTTTAATTTCTCTTAGGAGTGTCTTGTAGTGTTCAGGGTATAGGTCTTTCACTTCTTTCATTAGGTTTATTCCTAGGTATTTTATTCTTTTTGATGCAATTGTGAATGGAATTGTTTTTCTGATTTCTCTTTGTGTTAGTTCATGGTAGTGTACAGGAAAGCAACAAATTTGTGTGTTAATTTTGTATCCTGCAACTTTGCTGAATTCAAATATTCTAGTAGTTTTGGAATGGAGTCTTTAGGGGTTTTTATGTACAATATCTTGTCATCTGCAAATAGTGACAATTTGACTTCTTTACCAGTCTGGATGCCTTGTATGTCTTTGTTTTGTCTGATTGCCGTGGCTAGGACCTCCAGTACTATGTTAAATAACAGTGGAGAGAGTGGGCATCCCTGTCTTGTTCCCAATCTTAGTTGAAAATCTTTCAGCTTCTCACTGTTAAGTATGATGTTCGCTGTGCGTTTGTCATATATGGCCTTTATGATGTTGAGGTACTTGCCCTCTATACCCATTTTGTTGAGAGTTTTAATCATGAATGGATGTTGAATTTTGTTAAATGCTTTTACAGCATCTATGGAGATGATCATGTGGTTTTTGTTCTTCTTTTTATTGATGTGGTGGATGATGTTGATGGATTTTCGAATGTTGTACCATCCTTGCATCCCTGGGATGAATCCCACTTGATCACGGTGCATGATCCTCTTGATGTATATTTGAACTCGGTTTGATACTATTTTGTTGAGTATATTTGCATCTATGTTCATCAGGGATATTGGTCTGTAATTTTCTTTTTTGGTGATGTCTTTTCCAGGTTTTTGTATTAGATTGAGGCTGGCTTCATAGAATGAGTTTGTAAGTATTCCCTCCTCTTCTATTTTTTGGAAAACTTTAAGGAGAATGTGTGTTATTTCTTCTCTATATGTCTGGTAGAATTCAGAGGTGAATCCATCTGGCCCAGGGGTTTTGTTCTTGGGTAGTTTTTTGATTACCTTTCAATTTCGTTGCTGGTGATTGGTCTGTTTAGTTTTTCTGTTTCTTGCTTGGTCAGTCTTGGAAGGTTGTATTTTTCTAAGAAGTTGTCCATTTCCTCTAGGTTTTCTAGCTTGTTAGCATATAGATTCTCCTAATAGTCTCATAATTCTTTGTATTTCTTTGGGGGTCTGTCGTTATATTTCCTTTCTCATTTCTGATTCTGTTTATGTGTGTAGATTCTCTTTTTCTCTTAATGAGTGTGACTAGGTGTTTATCTATTTTGTTTATTTTTTCAAAGAACCAACTCTTGGCTTCACTGATTTTTTTTCTATTGCTTTATTCTTCTCAATTTTATTTATTTCTCCCCTGATCTTTACTATTTCCCTCCTTCTGGTGACTTTGGGCCTCATTTGTTCTTCTTTTCCCAATTTCAGTAATTGTGTCTTTAGACTATTCATTTGGGATTGTTCTTCCTTCTTTAAATAGGCCCGGACTGCAATATACATTCCTCTTAGAACTGCCTTTGCTGCGTCCCACAGAAGTTGTGGCTTTGTGTTGTTGTTCTCATTAGTCTCCATATATTCTTTGATTTCTGTTTTGATTTGGTGGTTGACCCATTGATTAATTAGGAGAATGTTGTTAAGTCTCCATGTATTTGTGAGCCTTTTTGTTTTCTTTCTAAAATTTATTTTTTATACCTTTTTGATCTGAGAAGTTAGGTGGTAGAATTTTAATATTTTTGAATTTACTGAGGTTCTTTTTGTGGCCTAGTGTGTGGTCTATTCTGGAAAATGGTCCATGTGCACTTGAGAAGAATGTGTATCCTATTGCTTTTGGGTGTAGAGTTCTGTAGATGTCTGTTAGGTCCATCTGTTCTAGTGTATTGTTCAGTGCCTCTGTGTCTTTACTCATATTTTATCTGGTTGATCTGTCCTTTGGAGTGAGTGATGTGTTGAAATCTCCTAACATGAATGCATTGCTTTCTATTTCCTCCTTTAATTCTGTTAGTATTTGTTTCACATATGCCAGTGCTCCTGTGTTGGGTGCATATATATTTAAAATGGTTATATCCTCTTGTTGGACTGACCTCTTTATCATTATGTAACGTCCTTCTTTATCTTTTGCTACTTTCTTCGTTTTGAAGTCTATTTTGTCTGATACAAGTACTGCAACATCTGCTTTTTTCTCCTTGTTGTTTGCATGAAATATCTTTTTCCATCCCTTCACCTTTAATCTGTGTATATCTTTGGGTTTGAGGTCAGTCTCCTGTAAGCAGCATATAGATGGGTCTTGCTTTTTTATCCATTCAGTAACTCTGTGTCTTTTGATTGGTGCATTCAGTCCATTTACATTTAGGGTGATTATCGATAGATATGTACTCATTGCCATTGCTGGTAATTAGATTCGTGATTACCAAAGGTTCAAGGGTAGCTTCTCTACTACCTAACAGTCTAATTTAACTTTCTTGGTAAGTTATTGTAAACACAGTCTGATGACTCTTTATTTCTCTCCCTTCTTATTCTTCCTCCTCCATTCTTTATATACTAGGTGTTTTATTCTTTGCCATTAGTTAGTATTTGGATGGTCTGCTTTCTTTGCTATGATTTTATTTTCTCTGGTGACATCTTTTTAGCCTTAGGAGTGCTTCCAACTAGAGCAGTTCCTTTAAGATATCCTGAAGAGGTGGTTTATGGCAGGCAAACTCCCTCAGCTTTCACCTGTCTGGAAATTGTTTAATACCTCTGTCATATTTAAATGATAATCGTGCTGGATACAATATTCTTGGTTCGAGGCCCTTCTGTTTCATTACATTAACTATATCATGCCATTCTCTTCTGGCCTGTAAGGTTTCTGTTGAGACGTCTGATAGTCTGATGAATTTTCCTTTGTAGGTGATATTTCTTTCTCTCTATAGCTGCCTTTAATACTCTGTCCTTATCTTTGATCTTTGCCATCTTAATTATTATGTGTCTTGGTGTTATCTTCCTTGGGTCCCTTGTGTTGGGAGATCTGTAGGCTTCCATGGTTTGAGAGACTATTTCCTTCCCCAGCATGGGGAAGTTTTCAGCAATTATTTCTTCAAAGGCACTTTCTATCCCTTTTTCTCTCTCTTCTTCCTCTGGTACTGCTGTAATGCAAATTTTGTTCCATTTGGATTGGTCTCACAGTTCTCTTAAAATTCTTTCATTCCTAGAGATCCTTTTATCTCTCTCTGTCTCATCTTCTCTGTATTCCTGTTCTCTGATTTCTATTCCATTAACAGTCTCTTGCATCTCGTCCAGTCTGCTGCTGAGCCCGTCAATCGCTTGTCTCATCTCTGCAATGTCTTTCCTCACTTCCCTCATTTCCTCCCTTAGCTCTTGCATATTTCTCTGTAGATCCATCAGTATGGTTATGACTTTTATTCTGAATTCTTTTTCAGGAAGGTTGTGCATGTCCATCCCATGAGACTCCCTCTCGGGTTGTCTGGGTAAGCTTTGTTTGCACCATATTCTTCTGTCTTTTCATGGCAATAGAAGTGGTCAGAAAAAGAAAAAAAGAAGAAAGAGAAAAAAGAGAAAAAAAATGCTGGGTGTAGTTTCTGTGAGGATGCTGTAGGTGGTGCTGCTGCTCCACTATTCCGCAGCCACGGCCGCTCCGCCAGGCCCTTTGTGACTCTGGCTGGGTAGGGAACAAATGGGAGGCTGCTGATTTCTGCAGGATGTCTCGGTGTGACTGCTTTTCCCAGACACAGTCCAAGGGGACCAAAATTCCCCAGGACTCCCAGCCTGCTTGTATGAGTGCACTGGGATGATCCTGCTCCTCCATTGGGCCCCTGTGTCTTTAAGACCCCTAAAAAAGCATGCGCTTTTCTTTTGTCCTGGGGAGCAATCTGAGTAGACCTGCCCTCTTGGTTCCTGCACCTCTGTCTCTCCAATCTCTGATACACTGCACGAGGTGTGTCAGTGTCCCCAGCGCAGATCACCAGGGCTTGTTATTTGGCAGGCCTGTGCTTTCACTCCCTCCCTGCTCTGAATCCTCTCCTCCCACCTGTGCTCTGGGGTGGGGGAGTGCTCGGGTCCTGCCGGGTTGCGGCTCCGTATCTTACCCGCTTTATGGGGTGCCAAGTCCTCTCAGGTGTAGCTGCAGGCTGGCGGTTGTCCTGTATCTTCTGGTCTCTCTTTTAGGAATAGTTGTATTTGTTGTATTTTCATTAATATATATTGTTTTGGGAGGAGATTTCCACCGCCCTGCTCATGCCGCCATCTTCCTGGAACTCCTACATTCTTTAATTTAACAAATATTTACCATCCTAAAATATGCTTTCAATGTTTGAAATATGCATAAAACAACAGATACAAGGCTTGATTTCTAGTCATATGGGTATTAAGAATCTCAGTAGAAAAGCAGTAATGAAATACCAGCAGAAGATGCCTAATATTCCAAAGTGAGTGGTACAACTGACAGTTACCAGAACAAGAAGGGGGAGTAGGCTATGGCCCAATGTACTTAAGGCAGACTTTATTGGAGAGTTAGGACTGATGCTTGCCACTGTCATATTTAGAAGTCCAGTAAAGGGAAAGAAGGTATAATAAATGGAGCACTGAGGATGTAAGTGGCATGAGCAGGCAGGAAAAAAGGAGAGCAAGGTCCCAGGCTGACTAATTCACAATTGGATAATCATCTTTAAGTAATCAGGAAGTGAGTTCAGTTACAACATTTTATAGCAATTTTACTTCTATGAATTCAATATTCATCACTTATGTTAGTTTGTTTGTCTATAAATTTTCTTGTTTTTATTTCAATAGAAAGCAGTTATACACTTAGGAAGAATTCTTCTGATGACACATTGTATCTTTCTTGCACAGGTTTCCTAAAGGAAACCTGCAAAAACCCTCTGCAGTACAAAACTAAGTCTAAAGTTGCCTTTTTGAAATATTTGCTTGTGCTTTTTGTCAGATTGTTCTGATTTTTATAAACATGGCATTATTTAAAAATTAGGCTTTTTAGAAATTCATGTTGTTATATATTCTCACTGACACTTGAGCACTTTGATTCATTCTCCCAGTTTTTCTTTTATTTTTATTTAGAGCTTAGTTACAGATCTACAATATTACATTTTCTGTAATTTAAATACTTCACGAAAAGCCATTGTATATATTTCATGTACTCATACAATGGAATATAACCATAAAAAAAGCAAACTACTTATATACACAGCTGATTGACTAATGAATCTCAAAACACTATGCTGAGGAAAGAAGCCAGACACAAAAGCACACTAAATGATTGATTCCATATACAGTTGACCCTCGAATAACACAGGTTTGAATCCATTTATACACTAATTTTTTTCAGTAAATATGCTGGAAGTTTTTTGGAAATTTGTGACAATTTGAAAAGACATTTTCTTTTTTCTAATTTACTCTAAGAATATAGCACATAATACATATAATGAAAATGTGTTAATCAATTAATGTAACATAAAATGTGGCATCAAAAAGTTTTCTGGTAAACAGTAGGATATTCATAGTTAAGTTTTAAGGGAGTCAGTTATATGCAGATTTTCAACTGCATGGAGGGATTCAGTGCATCTAACACCCCTAAGATGTTCAAGGGTCAATAGTACATACATAAAATTGTAGAACATAAAATCTAATCTTGAGTAATAAAAACTATATCAAGTTCACACAGTCAACTGCATATGGATGTTTACAGAAGCTTTATTCATATTTGCTAGATTATGCCTACTTGCTAAAACTTGGAAGCAACCCAAATGTCCTTCAGCAGGTGAATGGATAAAAAAACCATGGTAAATAAACTGTGCAAAAAAGAAATGAGCTCTCAAACCATGAAAAGACATGGAGAAACTTTAAATACACATTACTAGAAGCCAATCTGAAAAGCCTAATGCTGTATAACTCCAGCTATATAAAATTCTGGAAAAGGGAAAAGTATGGAGAGAGTAAGAAGGTTAGTGATTGCAAGGGGTGTGGGAGGAAAGAGGGATGAATAGGTGGAACTCAGAGGATTTTAGAGCAGTGAAAAGTACTTTCTATGATACTGTAATGATGGATGCATCTTATTATACATTTGCCAAAATCTATAGAGTGTACAACACCAGGAGTAAAGTCTAATGTAAACAATGGGTTCTAATATGTGTTAAGGTAGGTTACCCAATTTTAACATACATACTGCAATGGTGGGCATGTTAGTAGTGGAGGAGGTTATGTGTGTGTGAGAGCAAGTGATATATGACAGCTCTCTCTCCTTTCTGTTCAATTTTGCTGTGAATCTAAAACTGCTCTAAAAAATAAAGTCTATATAAAAGGGAAAAAAATATTTCAAAGTTGCCTGATCTAAAACAGGGTCTTTTAGTGCAATGAGTCATGGATGAACTCTGGAATGATGGAAATGTTCTGTCTATAACTTAATTGGGGTAGTAATTACATGAGAGCATAGATTTTTCCAAACCCATGCCACAGTACACTCAAAATGAATAGATTTCATTGTATGTAAATTGTACCCCAAGAAACTTGATTAGAAATACTTTTTTAAAAACATATTTCAACAGAGGGGACTTTGGGTAGACATGGTAGTTGGTACTTAGAGAAAAAGGTACATATAGAGATAGTAAGAATATGAAGTGTACAAGCTGTTTGTGTCAGATTGGTTGCATTAATAGCCCTAATAAGTGTTCCTCCCCACATTATGCATGATTTTTGGATTATATCTTTGTAATGCCCTTCCACTTTGATTCTGGGTCAGTTATGTGACTTTCTTTGCCCAATAGTAAAACAGTCAATGGGGTACTTGCAGAGCATATGTACATTTGTGCTCTGGAACTCTTGCTTAAAGGAGCTTGCTCATTCTTGAGTCTCTGTCCTAAGGAAGGAAACTTCTTTAGACTAAAATACTGGATGGATGGGAGAGAAACATGTAACAGAGCCATCTTTTCCCAGCCATTCTAGATAAGTTGCAAATAAGTTATCTAACAGCCAGCCAACACCCTTACATGTCAGGAAATGCAGCTGAGACAAGAAGATTCTCCCAGTAGAGCCCACCCTAAATAGTTGACCCACAGTGAACTCAACAAATGCTTATTGTTTTAGGATGGTTTGCTATGGTCTATTGAGAATTTTACATAAAAAATAACTAACATGATTTTTAGACGATTTGTAATATATTTCTACTAAACACATTTTTACATTATAATTTAAAGAGTGGGTTCGAATGTTTAATAATCCAGGACTGTCCTATATATATAATAGAAATTTAAGGTTAAAAGACTTTTTTTGAGCCATGAAGTTAAATTTCTAAACAAATTAATAAGCTGTAATTCAAATTATTGGTGTATTTTGCTTTAACAGAAGTTGGAGCTAGGTTGAGTCCTTGATGAGTCTTATGTTTAAAGATTTTTCTTATTCCTGTGGGATCCCATGATTTTCTGGAAGTCATTTACATCTACCATCTATTTTTACCCTTATTTCAAAGTATTATGTTATTTCCTCCCTCTCTTTCTCTCACTCTTTCTTTCTCTCTTTTGGTTAACCTGGAAATTTCAATACAACTCTTGAATACTAGAACACCCAGTTTTGCAAATGCATGTCATATTAAATACATTATTTTACAAAGAACTCCATGAAGTTTAGGAGTTTTTTTAATTGTACTAGAGTTCTGTGTACTGACCACTCTTTAACCTCATAAAGCAGAGGCTAAGCAATCTTTTCTGAAAAACATTGTTTATGGTAAAGGTATCTTCCCTGAAGTTTAAATTCCAAATTCCAAAGTGGTGTGTTCTAGTGTTAATACCTTCTTCCATTGCAAGCCATTAGACTAAGACATAATTATACCTTACAAAAATAAAATGTCACCAGCTTTACAAATAATTTTCTCCTAAATTTTGGGAGAGGCAGGGAAAAGGGCAAGATATTATTGTGAACACTCTTTTATCAGGAAAGATGCAAAGCATAAGAGCTAACACACTGACTAAAGACTGTGGAAGATTATTATTCTAAATACACTGAAGTTGCTAAGAAAGTAAATCTTAAAACTTCTCACAAGAAAAAAAAATTGTAACTGTGTGTGGTAATAGATGCTAACCAAACTATCGTGATAATCATCTTGCAAAATGTACATATATTAAATCATTTTGTTGTACACCTAAAACTACAATGTTATGTGTCAATTTTATTTCATTTTTAAAAAGCATGTGTAAAAGGAAAAATGATGAGTCAATACTACCTATATTACATTTTCTCTGTATTTAGTTAACTTCTAGTACAGAGAACTATTAAGGAAATTATTCTTGTTCTTCATGCTGAAAATTAAATTATTTATCATAAATCTGATTGTAATCTTTCAGTACTAGAATAGAAAAGGTAAAATGATTGCTTTTCAATCAGAATGCTGAATAAAAGTATATATTATGTGGGGCACATAATAGTCTCTGTCACGTATTCTCCTTTGATGTTTTTCTTTGTGTTTTAAATACCCTTTAAAAATGTTAAAACCACTCCTAGTTCATGAGGCATTAAAAAAACATAGAATATCATTACTGTTTCAGAAGGACTGATCAGTTCGTTATGAGAAAGTTCTTCCCCTAAGCATGTAATTTTTAAATATTTTAATTTCTTTTTTTTTTTTAAGTATGACCTACAGCCTCTATTTTTCAGGGACCTCACCTCTGAAGTTATAATGCATATGTACAACAGGAGCAAAGTTTCTGTTGTATCAAATGGCTATCAGAGAGGGCAGTCTCTTCTGAAACCTTGCAGCTTAGAAACCCCACAGTTATGAGGCCAGGACTCTTCTCCCAGGGACAGATATCCTGCCTTGCTGGACTTTGTATAGCTCTGCAATAAATTAACAACTGGTGAGTTTTCCCACGTAAGTGCCGCACCAACCACCGGTAAGGAGATGCTGCTGAGCCATTACCCCGCTTTGCTACTGGCAAAGCTGTGGCAGTGTTACTGTTCCTTTATACTCTTAATTTTTCATTTATTTTACAGTGTAAAACTTACCTTAAGATTTATACTCCCATTCTTCTTCACTTTTTCTTCTTTATATTTTTAATCCCATCTTCTGTCAAATTGTAAGTTTTTTAAAGGAAGAGCCAAGCATAGACGTGAGGAAAAATCAAGAAAGAACCATGAAACTATATATAACATAAATTTCTATTAATAAAAAGATATTTCATTCATTTAATTATACTGTTATAGTTGTTTTTACTCTGATGTTGTCATACTGACTCAACAGCAACATCTAATAGCATCTGAATTTTACCAGGACTACAAAGAAAGCAAGCATAGAGCATAAATATGCCAGACTATTTAATAAATTATTCCATATGAGTCTAAGTTGTTTTACAGGTAGTTGCCAGATTGCCTATTTACAAGGACTAAATCATTCTCATGGTTTTTATTCCATGGCTGGAACTTCACAGTACAGAGACATTTCCATTTTTTTATTCAAGCATATGTTTCAGGTGTACAACATAGCAATCCATCAGCTATGCTCACTATAGTCAGTGTAGTTACCGTATGTCACCAAACAAAGATATTACAATATTACTGACTATATTCCCTATGCTGTGCTTTTCATCCCCATGACTTATTAATTTGCTTCTGTCTTTCCAGGGAAATATAATATAGTGATCCTCAAACTAGTTCCTGAAAGATCAATGAGTAGCTTACCTTAGTATTACAAAAAATAATGTATAAATACATAGTATGTATAAGTTGTTCTTATAATACATACAATAATTTTGAAAAATGAATCAAGGCCTTCAGCGGAAATGCATTTACACTAGGTGTCCTTTTTAATAAACTGTTTCAGGCAAGTGAATTATTACACTAAAGGGTACACCATTCAGCTTTTTTGTCATTGCCTTTCTATTTGGTTTGCTCTACCCCTCCTGGGGTGGCATACATACAAAGTGGGAAGCTATTTTCCAAGGGGCTGCATCTAACTGCTTGGCCGGCTTTGACTTGGGCACAGTGTTCGTCAAACTGTCATGTTGTTCTTGGACCATCCTCTATCCTTCAAGTCTTCTGAAACTTCACCTTCCATGACTAACCCTTGATTAAAGTAATCTCAAGGTTTCAGCTATAACTTATAACTATTTTAACATAAAAGGATTTAATTTAATGTCAGGGGTGGGTGTGTCATCTGAAATATCTGTATCTTATCCAAGTGATAGTAGGGCCCAATCATAAAGAATGTAAATGAGAAGAAACAGTCCTCCACCCTCTATTATGATCCTTCATGTCACTATGAAAGACATAATCAGGAAGGGATGCAACAGAAAATAGCATAGAATGGCACTAGAGTGTTTTGATCTAATTGTTTTATAATGAAAAAAGAAAAAAATTGTACTTGCAAAATGCTTATTTCTAGATTTGTGTGAAGGAATAAAGGATACTTATATGAGCACAATAACATTATTTGTTGTCTAACCAGAAATTCATGGTTGGCCCTAAAATCCTTTTTCCTGACACTGATATTCTCAACTCTTATTTTATTTAACATTTGAAGGCATAGTCTTAAGACTGTTATTATTTACAATGATTGGAAGATTATTGGTTTAAATTTTTTTCTCGGAAGAAAAATGAATCATACCAACCTTTGTCTAATTTTGGGAGAAGTAAAGGGGACAGGAAAATAAGGATAAATAAACAAGACTTTCTAGTTCTCTTTTGATTGGAGGAGTTATTTTTGTGATTAGTGAATTCTCAGAGTTCTACCTATCAATTTAATAAGCTCAATACTTAATAAAGATAATGAAATATTACAATTAATATAATTTTGCTTATAATCTTTCCTGTCACATTCAGCTAGAGCTTACATTATATTTCACCATAAAATAATGATTGACAGGCAACAAGTATCACAAATTTCATAAAAACTGAAAATGTCTAAGTTGAAGGAATAGATTTCTACCATGTCTTTAAGAGTGAAAATGAGTTCTAGTTACAAAATGTAATAGGAAAGAGCAAGTTTATTTGAATTAATAGTAAATTACTGCTATGATTAATCCACCTCTAACTGTAGTTACAGAAGCAAAATATTAATTAGTAAGAGCCAGCATATTAGAATAACTTTAATAAAACATTGGTCAACTACATGCTATGGAACATATCGATTTTAATTATATCACTATACCATTTTATATCAGAAGTCCCAACAAATCTTTGTGCTGAATTGCATTTTGTTTCTCACTGCTAGAGACTGTATACAAAACTTGTCCTATTATGATTTTAAGACCTCTTATAATCTTTCTTGCCCTGAAGATTTTAGATATACATAATATATAGTATACATATACTGAAACACATTGATAATTCAAAATAGGCAATATGAACTTCAACTAATGAAGTGTGTTTCGTGTGTTTCATGTGTTTCATGACTGGACTTAAATTCAGTCTTTAAGGTCTTTTGAAAAATGTTGTTTGCCACTCCGGAAAGTATACTAAACCTCTGTTTTATAGCATTTGTGTTCCCTCTTTTACAAGTGAATTCTTAATAAGTGTCCCCTAGGCTTCCCTCATACACTGTCCTGTTCTGAAAAAAAGAGAGCCATGGTGGTTCAATGAATGGTCTAAATGTAAACTATGTTAAAGACAGTAGAGACAGAGAGGCTCTTGTCTCTCTTTACCAACTAATGCAATCTAATGAAAGAATCTGGAGGCTTGCCACTACCTAGCTCTGTGATCTCGGCAGTCATTTACCCTATTTAACCTTGGCTCCTTTATAAAAGGAGGAAGTTTAACAAACAATATTGCCAAAGTCCCCTCTTAAACATAAAATTTTATGATGTAAACTTTAACCAGAATTAATGCATATTTTTGAAACAATGAAGGCAAAAGCAATAACTTGGATGATTTGCTAATTAATGTGTGCCAAAAATGAATCTAAAAAAGCAACACACATTTTAAGAGTCCATCTGACAACAGTCACTCTTACGAATGATTTTACTACTTAGATTAAATTATTCCCCATGCCAATTCACTCATGCTAGATCTCTATTTATGCTCCCAAATGTAACACATCCAGTAACAGAAAAATGTTACTCACTTATTGAACTACCCTATCCTTGTGTACATTTTTGACAAATCAGCATTTTTTAAATGCCACTGCCACTGATTTTTTTTTCACAAATTTCCTTCATTTGGATCACAAGCAATAGCCAGCCAGTGGAAATTTTTGCAAAACTCTTGGCTTCCTGTACTAACCTAATAGCAGAAGGATATTTCCCCACTGCAGATGAAACAAATTGTTTCTCTTTGGATAGGTTTTCCCATTAAACAAACTTTTGCCATTGAAATCTATGTTTAGATTTGGGCTATTGGGACATCACCAAGTTAAATAGATGCTTGCTGAAATATCTTTTATTTTGCTGATTCAGAAACATGTTAATGGTTCTATGAATTTAATAACAATCATTAAGTATTATTTTAAAATAATTACTTTGTGAAAAAATGGTACTTCTAATGTTTGATATTTTTGGCTCATGAAGTAGGCTTCAATCTTATGAAAAGTACTTAAACTATCTGCATTTCTTTTCTCCTGAATACAAGTGAATTGTTTCAATTTCTTGTGTGTGTGACAATCACTCTCTGCTCAAATTTGCCCACAGAGAAGTCCAAGACCAGCAAAATACACAACTGTTACTTAATAGAAAAGGAAAAAAAGATTTTATAAAAATGAATACCTATATTTATTTTGGGCAACTTGCCTCTTCCTGATTCTCAGTTTCTTGTGTGTAAAATGATGAGTTTGCATTAGATGGTTTCCAATGTCTCTCTGGCCCTAAATTATTAGGACTTTATGACCCCATTTGCAAGCCTTACTAAACTAATTTACCACAGATGTACTTTTGTCCAATATCAAAGCCAATAAACATCAGCATTGAGAAACAGCTAATAAGAAGCTAAAGTTTTTGATGGTGCAAACAGATACTGATATAAATGAAAGCACAGTTTAGTTCTCATAGATAGGACTGCATTTCTTCAGTCATTCTTTTTGTTACCTATTACATATAATGTTGGAATTCCCACCCAACTTCAGTTTATTACCCTCATTCTCTTTTCAGTCCTAACTTTTTTCTTCATCTTTTATCATATTCTGCAGATTCAGAGGAACTGAGAGGAGAAAGACACCAGTTTAAGGGTTGCATTATAGGCTGTTCTACAATCCTCATCTCTTCCCTCTCCTCACCCAAATGCTCACATGCCCCTCATATGGCTTTTAGGCTATGCTGCTTAGGGATCAATATGGTTACAATTACAAATAAAATGAACTGTGTGAATACTGCCCTTGTTGCCTGTAATATATCAGTTCCTTGCTTCTCCCTTATTAATAACTCTCAATGCCAACAATATTTCCAGGTTTAGAAAATTAATCTAAGTCAATCAAGATAATCCTGTGACCAATTCTGGACTCTAAGAATTAAATGTAAATCTGCTGGAGGCCTTTAACTTTCCTGATAGAGGGCACCATGGTCACTGGTACCACCTCCTTCTCTCTCCCTTTTTCTTATCTTGATGCCTAGAGTGGGGTCAACATCTTGACATCATAAAGACCAGGAGAAACAGTCATGCAGAAGTCCTGACATCAACGAATTGCTAATCCAAAGCCACACCATTAATATCTAGTCTTCTTGCCATATGAGAGAAATCAAATGTTTGTGGCAAGCGTTGTGACAGAATGCCTATATCCCCCTTGAGGATTGAAGGATTTGTTCTCCCAGCTACTAGGAAGATTATAAACTGACATCTCTCAGATGCAAGCCCTCTTCCAGAATTGTATCAGCTGAAGAATACCTCCCTCATCTGAGGATATGCCCCCTTCTGGGGAAGCCCATTTCAATGAATGGTTGATGTCGGGGTGTAAAAGGCTGGTGTTTCTCTTCGACACAGGATGACTGTCTCTGAAGAGTCATCCCATCTTTTGCTCTTACCCACAAGCTTAGCTGAGGTCTTGTTGTAAATAAACCTCAGCCTACCTCTCCCTCCACCCAGAATCCTGTTTCCCTCACCTACTCTAAGATAATGTTTTTTAGAACATTCTCTCTGAAAACTTGTGATGTTAAATCTCTTTCTCAAACTGGCTTCTGACAAAAATCAAATTATAACATTGTTTAATCCACTGTTAAAAATTCTGTTACTTGTGGCCAAAATTATTCCTAATCTATCCATGAGTATGTAAAGCAACTGAGAGACTGGTGAAATGCTCCTTAAACAGAAACCACCATGTGAAACTCTTATAAACCCCAACCAAATAGACTTTGTAGTGTGATAGAAAACTCATGACTTTCCGTGGGAGTAGAGTTAAAATCCTGGCTTGTTCACTTAACCAGCAAGGTAAACTTAAGCAAAATACTTAAGCCTTTTTACATCTAATTTTCCTCAGTGTTATGAGAAATAATACTTTTTTTTAATCAAATGTACATCACAGTGGTTCAACAGTCCTCCTCCCCCACCACTTCCCCACCATACCCTCCCATGAACTAGCAGAAAGAGAAATCAGGAAAACATCTCCATTTACAATTGTACCAAAAAGAATAAAACACCTTGGAATAAACCAACCAAGGAGGTGAAAGACCTATATCCTGAAAACTGTAAGACACTCATGAGAGAAATTGAAGAAGACACCAATAAATAGAAATACATACCGTGCTCATGGATAGGAAGAATTAATATTATCAAAATGTCCATCCTGCCCAAAGCAATCTAAGATTCAATGCAATCCCTATCAAAATACTGACAGCATTCTTCAACTAACTAGAACAAATAGTGTTAAAATTCATATGGAACCACAAAGACCCCAAATAGCCAAAGCAATCCTAAGAAAGAAGAACAAAGTTGGGGGGATTATGCTCCCTGACTTCAAGATCTACTAGAAAGCTACAGTAATCAAAACAATTTGGTACTGGCACAAGAACAGACCCATAGACCAATGGAATAGAATAGAGAGCCATATATAAACCTACTCATCTATGGTCAATTAATGTGATAAAGGAGCTATGAATATACAATGGGGAAAAGGCAGCATCTTCAACTGGTGTTCAGAAAACTGGACAGCTACATATAAGAGAATGAAATTGGATTATTCTCTAACTCCATACTCAAAAGTAAACTCAAAATGGATCAAAGACCTGAATGTTAAGTCATGAAACCATAAAACTCTTAGAAGAAAACATAAGCAAAAATCTCTTGAATATAATGAAGATAAGCAATTTTTTTCCTGGACACATCTCTTTGGGCAAGGGAAACAAAATAAAAAATTAACAAGTGAGACTACATCAAACTGAAAAGTTCTGTGTAGCAAAGGACACCATCAGTAGAACAAAAAGACATCCTACAGTATGGGAGAATATATTCATAAATGACTCTTCTGATAAGGGGTTAACATTCAAAATATACAAGGAACTCATAGGCCTCACCACCCAAAAAACAAATTACCCCAATTAAAAAATAATACTTTTTTATTATTTTATTTTCTATCTTTTTGGCAAGTAACAGATAGGTAACACATGTAAAGCATCCAGCAAATATAATCATTCCTTGATTATTTTCTGTGAAGATTCAACAAAAACACCTGAATAATATCTAACATATATAATCCCCAACCTATAAAAAGTAGCTGTTACTATTATATTAATTTTAGACTTGTTTTCCTGCAATGACACCAGTCCAGAATTATCAGTCCAGATTTGAACACCAAAAAGCCTATCTTGTATAAGTAACTCTTTGGTATTTATTAGCTTTTCTCTTTCAGTTTCATTTTACAATACATATGCTTCTGAATGTGGCATAAGTGGGGTGATTTGAGAATGTGGGAATGACAGAGGTGTGCATTTAGACCTGTCTCTGGAGAGCCCACAGAGGACTCCAGGGGAGCACAGCTGTTGTGCACTTATGGTGGCCTCGGGCCCACAACACCAGATGGCTTCAGATAGGACACACCTGCCATTTTCATGTAAAAGGATAAGAGGATTAGGACCTAAGACCTAATGTGGACGCCTCTGTGCCAGGTTTGACAGACACTTGTTCCTTTATGCATGATGGCTTTTGGGCAGACACTCACTTCTGCATCTATAGCTTTGAGGCATGTAATAGATACTCCATGACTATTTGTTGATCTTGAAACAGCTAATCGATTTATTTCTATCTTTCACTATGCTATACCTTTAGCAACAAAGAATTAAGTCTCCCTCTGAGATAGTCAGAAGGACTGCTTTACCAAAAGATCAAAACATCATCTTTCACTCTTTACATTAAAATAAGTAATAATAACTTAGTGTTTCAAGAGGGTCATTTCTTACAACTTTGGGAAAAATTTTGGAAATGATACCAAAGAAGAATTGTTAGTAAAGGGAGGCTCCTTCATAGGAATTCACGTGCCTCACTTATTATGCAACTTGCTCACGAACAAGGACACCCTTCTCTTAAGGAATTCATAGTCTGGTAGGAAAGTTACTGGTTAAAGTCTATGTGTGAGACCCCATAAAGGAGTGTATTAGCCTTGCCACCATCAGGATCTTAATAGACAAGAGCAGGCTGCCAGGGAAGGTTTATCAAGGTTCTGCTCTGTTGAGAGTAACAGCTCTTCAGAGAGCAGCAGTTACTGGGCAGATTTCTATTGTAGTTGGGTTCCAGCTGTATGCCTCTAAAATAAAGGTTGCAAACTGGCAACTTGCAAGCTGAACCTGGCCCACAGATATATTTTATTTGGCTCCTATACTGTTTTAAAAAATGTTACCAACATTTAAAACTGAGAAATTTCACATAGAAACCCAGGTTTCTGCTTCTGCTGAAAAAAAATGAAAGCTCTGGCAACACTGGGCTCACATTCCTCTATAACAACAACTGGCTAGATTTATGTATTGGCTCTCCAAGAAGAAAGGAATGTGCTCATCTACTTACCACAGTCCCCACTATTCCCTATATTCTCCAATTCAGAACCTGAGTGTCAGCTGCCATTTTTCATTATATTTATAGTTTTACAGTGGAAAGTATTCTCTGTAGAGGTCTACATATTTATCAAAGCAGAATAAATCAGATAGAATAAGAGGTCCTCAGGTCTAAAATAAATTGAGAGTATTTCCTTTTAGAGATAAAGAACAATCATACACATTTAATTCCATTGAATTCATAGTATCTGCCTGACCCCTAAATTAAGGGAAAATCCTCAGTGCTCTTTGGGGTTTCATAAAGATGACCTTTTCCCCAACATGTAATACTGACTGTAGGATAGGATTTAGAATATCATAAGACCTCAACCACTTAGATGAATGGGTACATTTAAATAGAAAAAGGCCTAGCACCAAGCCATTTCTCAAACCACACAAATCATGCAGATTCTGAGGTAGGCTTGCTGCCCTCCAGGGTGTGAATGAGATATGCATATTTTAAATCCCTGCAGGGACTGTAGAACCTCTCATCCAGATGAGAACACCTACACAAAGCACTATGGATCTGTATTTCCAAAATACATCCATCAGAGTCTTTCATAATATCATCCAAAAGAAACCGTCAAAGACACATCCCAGAAATTTATGCTCAACCTAGTCCCATTGAATAAACCAGGAATTAATGAAATTGATAAAGTGCTTAACATATTTAGAGATGACAGCATTTTGGTGCATAGAATGTCTCCAAACTAGTGTTCAGATTCAGTATTCACATCTAGAGTGTTACCCACACTAGAGATAGAGTTCACAGCCCACATCACACATTCAGATATATACATTTCATGTAAGGGAAGACATGACTCAACAAGAGAACACTTTAAAATATATATATACGGAGAAAGTTCAATATGAGTGAATAGTATTATATGACTTCCAAAAAGCCTAAGTAATCTTAGAGTATTAATAGAAATATAAAGTTCTAGCCCCTCCACATCATGCACTTATCAGACCTTATCCAGTGTTTATTTCATTATATGTGTGTGTGTGTGTGTGAGGAGAATGGCAAAAGCAGGAAAATGGAGTCAAAGTATGTGCTATGAAGAATGATTAAACAAACTTGGACTAATTAAACTGTAAAAATGATGCAAGAATTCATGTACATATTTAGTTTAAAATAGATGATTATGCTTAGGATAATTGGGTCTTTTTCCTCTAAGAAGTAAAAATAGTACTAAAGGATAAAAGTTCAATGCAAGAAATACTTGACTCACAAAGGGGTCTGTCCCCCACGCCCCAAACAAATAAAATGGACTCTCTCAGGGAAATTCTTTGTCCTTATTACCTTTTCTGTATTCAACTGAACCTTGGATAAATATCAGACTATATGGCATTTAAGAGCCTTTCCATCAGCTATTCATTTATGAAAAGAAGAAAGAAAATAAAAATGTTTGGTCTCCAGCCTTTTATACAAGTCCAGACAGTTGAGAGTTACCCTGACGTCACAGTAGCTCTACCTGGTTTTCGTGGACAATCGTCACTTTTTGGCTGCTCAGCGCTCAGACTTCCTACTTTTGAGATGTCTGTTCTCCTCACCGACTGACAGGCCTGGCCACCCAGCTCCCTGCCTAAAACTTTGATTCTGGAATGGGATACACAGGGGCTATGAACAGTTAAGAAGTTATTCATAATAGCACTACTGCCAACATTGCCAGTCTTGTGGAAGAGATCCTTGTGCAAGGATCAGAGAGAAACCCTGCCTAGATTCCCCTGATCACTGGCCATTTTATGAATCTGGTTCCCCTGCCCTCATACAAATTCTAAGCTCTGCACTTCTCCATGTGATTCTAAGAGAAATAACTTCTGGAGAAATTGACCAGAGACAATTTCTTTTGCTTGCAGGTAAAAAGTTGACTCAGCAAAACAATTGAGACTGTTTTATAGAAGTCTATGCAAATGTATTCAATTACAGGAAGTAAAACTGTAAGGGGCTGGCTTATGGATTGGTTTATGCTCACCCAGACCCTTCTCTTACAAGAGAAGCCTACACTGTAATCTGTTTTCTATCCAGAAGATTTAGGGAACACGGAATTCATGAGTTTTATGATTTATATGGTTACAACAGATCCTAAGATCAAACAATGGGACCCTCATATTTATTTACATTGGCAGAACTCTTCTGCCAAAGAGGCAAAAGAAAAAGGAAACGTAAATTTGGAATTTCTCTAAACTTCTCTAAGTATTTGGACTGGTACTGTCAACTATTTCCTCTCATTTCTAGTTTTCAGTATTTCACAATGATGCATTCTGATTTCTACATTTTAATGTCAGGTTTTTTCCTTTGCTATTTCTCAAGTAATAACAAAACACTTGAACCAAGAATCCTTACTCACTCATTTATATTACTGATTTTCCATAATTGATTTTTCAATACTACAACTTCTTTCTACATTGTGGGACCACTTTGCTATCCATGAGGCACACCTATGGTTAATAATGTGAGTTTAAAAAAACTTCAAAAATACTCAATCTAAGGCATTACAAAAATAAATCCTCCATGTACTGAATGTTTATAAAAAGGAAATGAAATGTCAGTGCTCTTTCAATGCAGTGATTTAGCTCAGCTGTTCAAGATGTGACATCTTTTCCAATTAGCATAATTGTTATTTCTGACAAATATATTACCATATTTTCACCGGTCACACCAATCATGAAGTTTCTTAAATGAATTTTTCCTCCTTGTGCCATCCTTATTTCTTAAGAAATTTAATATAGTGGTACAAATAGTACCATTACAGTATGTCAGTAATCAATTTCTTCTAAAGTCTGTGTGAAAGGAGAAAGTATAATATATTGGGAAAACACGGGTTTTAGAGCATTGTCTTCTATTTATGTTTCAGTTTTGCTACTAAAATTTTCCTTGACATTGTGCAAGTCAGCAAACACAACTGAAATCTAAATGTGACTCTATTTTCCTCTTTTGTATATCAGTATTTGTGTGTGTGTGAAGATCAAATCAGATAATATGTTAAAAGCATTTATAAATGAAAACATTTCATGAATGATAGCTGCACTTATTATAAATTAGAAAAGAATGATAAGTTATTACATAAAACATGTATAAGTGTCTAAATGTCAGTACAATACTTTGGCTTTCTAAAAATTTCACTTCATAAAGCAGACTTTTTTTAACCTGTTATCTGTCATGCCTTGCAGTGTCATTCACAAATGGAATAAGAGTGGTTACCGTATAAAAATACCATAATAAATTCTTGGAGTTTCAGAAATTTCTGTCCTCAGATATACAGTTGCATTCTTAAGGTAAATTTACATACATTATGAAGATAAATAATGGCAGAACAGAGCACAGAGTAAATAGTACCACTATATATATGGGGATTTGTTATGATAACGATGGAAATTTAAAACAGATTTTAGTACCTGAGAGTGAGATACTGCTGTTAACAAATATATAAAAGATATCAAAGTGGCTTTGGAATTGGGCAGAGGGTGAGGATGAATTTTGAGAAGCATATTCAAAAAAGTTTAGAATGCCTTGAACATGCTGTTAGTAGAAATATGGATGTTAATGTCTCTGCTAGTAAAGACTCAAAAGGAAGAGAAAAGCATGGTAGAAAAAACACATATTGCCTTGAAGAATACCTAAAGGATTGTGAACAGACTATTAGTATAATATGGGCATAGCAGGTACTCTTAGGGAAGGTTCAGAGAAAATAAACAATGTACAACTGAAAACTGGAGGAAAGGTTTTCCTTATTACATAGTGGCAGAAATCTTAGCAGAGTTGTTTCCTGCAGTTATGTGGAAAGCAAAACTTATAAATGATGAAATAGAATGTTTAGCTGAGGAGATTTCTAAGCAAAGGGATGAAGAATCAGTCTGCTTTCTTTTTGCTGCTTGTAGTAAATAAAATTCAAGGAGAAGGAGATAAACTGAGAGAGAACAGTTAAACAAAAGGAACGAAGAGGTGATGATTTAGGGATGGGCACTATCAACTATTTCCTCTGATTCATCAAATTGAATCATCAAAAGATCTCAGTACTCAGTTACACAAAAAGAGATTTTAAGAAATTAAGAGTGTGAGTCTCAGATCCCCTCAATCAAACCAGAGAACATCTAGGAAGTTTGCTGGTGTTGCTCCCAGATATCCCAGCAGAAACCAAAAATAAACAACTATCAAAGAAATATATTTGTGGAAGAGTCACTTATCCAATGGGATGAATCTATGACCTACATGGGAGATCCAAAAAGTTCTTGCTAATTTATACAAGACACACAGCAACCAAAGTATCCATCAATAGATGAATGAATAATGAAGATGTGGTTCATATACACAATGGAATATTATTTGACCATAAAAAGAATGAAACCTGCCATTTCCAATAACATGGATGGACCTAAAGGGTATTATGCAAAGTGAAATAAACCAGGCAGAGAAAGACAAATACCATATGATTTCACTTATATGTGGCATCTCAAATCAAAGCAAAACAAAAGAACAAAAGAGAAATAGACTCATAAGCACTAAGAAGTCACCAGTCGTTACCATGGGGAAGGGGTTGGGATGAGAGGGTAAAATAGATGGAGTGGATAAAGAAGCATAAAAATATCAATCATACTATAAATTAGTTGCATAGGTGAAAGTACAACATATAGAATTTATATATAAATTACCCTGTATGACAAAGGATTCTGTAGATGTGATTAAGGATAAGAAACTGGAGATAGGCAGATCATACATGTGGGCCCAATCTAACCATAAGTCTTCATAAGAATAAACACATTCCCAGTTTTTCTGTTGTCACAAAATCAGAATGATGATAATATGAAAAAAACATGACTCACTGCTTACGGCTTTGAAGGTAGAAGTAAGTGCCATTAACCAAGTAATGAGGGTGAACTCTAGAAACTGGAAAAGGCAAGGAAAGAGATTCCCCTCCTAGACCTTCCAAAAAGAAATGCAGTCCGGCCAACATCCAATGATTTGGTTATATTTTAGACCAGTGAGTCCTGTGTCTGATTTGTGACCTGTAAAACCATAATGACCATACAAAGGAAGGACTACCTTTCTCTAAAATGGTAACTATACGTATAGAAACCTTGGGCTACAAAGTGTAAAAAACACTAGTAAAGATGGCATTTGAATAGCTTTATTATCTACCCTGCATTTCCAGTTTTACATCCCAAATGCATTCTTATATTCTAATCACTAAAAAAGATGTACTTTCCAGAACATACCTTGGGTTGATGACATTGTTAAGTTGATCTTTCCATTAGGACATTATTACCATTATTTATCTGGTGAACCCTTACACGTCATTCAACATGTTGTTCAAGAGTCAGTTCCCACTGAGAGTCTACCTTGCTCCTTTCTTCTCATTCTTGCCATCTATGTAAAAAATTATCAGTGTCTTTCTATGTATCTGCTATGGTCTGAACATTTGTGTCCCCACAAATCCACATGCTGGAATCCTAATGGCCATGGTGATGGCATGAGGAAGTGGGGCTTTTGGGAAGATTATTAGGGCATTAGGGTGGAGCTCTCATGAATGGAATTAGTGCCCTTATAAAAGCATTCCCACACAGCTCACTCATCCTTTTCTGGTCATACTAAGATCCTGTTCTCAGACTTCTGGCCTCCAGAAATAAATTTATGCTGTTTATCAGATATCCACTAAGATGTATTTTCTTATAGCACCCTGAAAAAACTAAGACACAATATTTTTATTTTTAATCAGTAGTAAAAATTTCTATGTGATAGCTCTGAGCTCATACCAAGAAGCTATTAAAATTCTAATAAGAAATTGCAAAAAGGATTTGGATTAAAGATGGTGGCGTGAGAGGTGAGACAGAGACCTCCTCCTAAAACCACATATAATAGGAAAATATAATTAATACAACCAAATCTGAAAAAGCAACAGGAAAGAAGGCTGCAACAGACTGCATGCATGTAGAGAAAAGAGCAGACCTCATGGAACAGGGTAACATACCAAAGCTGTGACCTGGCGGGACCCAAGCACTTCCCCTACACCAGCTCACTGGCTGGAGGAAGAGTAACAGAGCAGGGAGGGAGTGGAGGTCTGTGACTGCTGAACACCTAGCCCTGGAGATCTGCTCTGGGAGCATGAACCTACATTGCATGGTAGTTCATGGGGTAATTAGTGGGGTTGGAAAGCGAAGACAGGCAGAATACCTGGAGAAATGGAGCTTCCAGGTGCTTGTGGAAAGCAGGGATCCATATCCGGCTGATCTGGGTGGGCAGTCTGAAAGACTTCCGAAATTAAGAGGGCTGCTAAAGGGGCAAGGCTTGCACAGAGCTTACTGTTCAGGAGAAAGGACTGGTAGACAAAATTGTCTGGGTGCACTCTCCCCAGCAGGTTGGGAAATTAAATAATATTCAGGTGCTCCATCCCCCTAACTGGCTATGCAGCTCCAAAGCCCCCCAAAATGATATGCAGCCTGCTGTGTCTTCCTCCTGGCTAGCCTGCACTTGGCTCACAAACTGGCAGCCCCTGGTGTCAGGCCAGCCAGAGGAAATCCCCGCCTATGGCAGCTACAAACACAAAGCATAGAGGCTTACACCTGTGTGTTCGGCCCACTGGTTCTGGCAGTGGAGATAGGCATAGCAGTCAAGAAGCAGGAAACAGCTCTTTCCTCCCCACCAGGCAAAAGCACCACTCCCCTGCCACCCCCAACATCACTCCAGGGGCTGAGTAGCTCCAGAGAGTAGAGGTTATGTGCACTAGAGGGTGTCACATACAAATATGAAATTTCAAAGGAACCTGGCTCAAAGTAAAATCTCAACACCAGAGAAAGGATCAAGTGAGACTGAAATAATAAATCTTCCTGAGAGAATTCAAAATAAAAATCATAAACATGCTCATGGAGGTACAGAAAATTATTCAGGAACTCAGGAATGAATTTAGGATGGAGATCCAATAGTTGAAGAACACAATGGAGGGTATTAATAGCAGATTAAATACGGTGGAGAAGACAATAAAGGAAATAGAAATTAGAGAAGAGAAATACAAAGAAGCTGAGGCATAGAGAGAAAAAAGGATCTCTAGGAATGAAAGAATACTGAGAGAACTGTGTGACCAATCCAAATGGAATAAGAGTCATATTATAGGGGTACCAGAGGAAGAAGAGAGAGAGAAAGGGATATAAAGTGTCTTTGAGGAAGTAATTGCTGAAAACTTCCCCAATTTGGGGAAGGAGATAGTCTCTCAGGCCATGTAGGTGCACAGATCTCCCAACACAAGGGACCCAAGGAGGACAACACCAAGACATATAATAATTAAAATGGCAAAGATCAAGGATAAGGACAGACTATTAAAAGCATCCAGAGTGAGAAATAAGATCACATAAAAATGAAAACCATCAGGCTTCTCAGCAGAAACCTTACAGGCCAGAAGGGAGTGGCCTAATATATTTAATGCAATGAAGCAGAAGGGCCTCGAACTGAGAATACCCTATCTGGCAAGATTATCATTTAAATTTGAAGGAGGGATTAAACAATTTCCAGATAAGCAAAAGCTGAGAGAACTTAGCACCCACAAACCATTTCTACAGTGTATATTGGAGGGACTGCTATAGATGAAAGTGTTCCTAAGGTTAAATAGCTGTCACCAGAGGTAATAAAAAGGGATACACAAAGAGTACAGAATATGATACCTAATATATAAGGAATGAAAGGGGAAGAAAGGGAGGGGAAAAAAAAGAACCTTTAGACTGTGTTTGTAATAGTATACTAAGTAAGTTGACTCTTATATAGTAAGGAACTTACCCTTGAACATTTGGTAACCACAAATCTAAAGCCTGCAATGGCAATAAGTAAATATCTATTGATAATCACCCTAAATGTAAAAGGTCTCAATGCACCAAGCAAAAGACAAACAGTCACTGAATGGATAAAAAACGAGACCCAACTATATTCTGCCTACAAGAGACTCACTTCAAACCAAAGACTTAAAGTGAAGGGATGGAAAAAGATATTTCATGCAACTAATATGGATAAAAAAGCAGATGTTTCAGTACTTCTATCAGACAAAAAAGACTTAAAAAAAAACAAAGTAAAAAAGACAAGGAAGAACATTACATAATGATAAAGGGGTCAATCCAACAAGAAGATATAACCATTATAAATATCTATGCACCCAACACAGGAGCACCTACATATGTGAAACAATGCATTCATTTTAGGAGACTTCAACATTCCACTCACTCCAAAAGACAAATCAACCAGACAGAAAATAAGTAAGGACACATAGGCACTGAACAACACATTAGAACAGATGGACCTTACAGACATCTACAGAACCCTACACCCAAAAGCAGCAGGATACACATTCTTCTAAAGTGCACATGGAACATTTTCCAGAATAGACCACATACTAGGCCACAAAAAGAGCCTCAGTAAATTCAAAAGGATTGAAATTGTACTAACTTCTCCAAGGTATAAAACTAGAAATAAATTGTACAAAGGAAACAAAAAGTCTCACAAACACATGGAAGCTTAACAACATGCTCCTAAATAATCAATGGATCAATGATCAAATTAAAACAGAGATCAAGCAATATATGGAGACAAATGAAAACAACACCACAATGCCCCAACTTCTGTGGTATGCAGCGATGACAGTACTAAGAAGAAAGTATACAGCAATCCAGGCCTATATAAAGAAGAAAGAAAAATCCCAAATAAATAGTCAAAATTCACAATTATTGAAACTGGAAAAAGAAGAAAAAATGAAGCCTAAAGTTAGCAGAATGAGGGACATAATAAAGATCAGAAAATAAATAAATAAAATTGAGAACAATAAAACAATAGAAAAAATTAATGAAACCGAGAGCTGGTTCTTTGAGAAATAAACAAAACAGATAAATTCCAGCCAGACTTATTAAGAAAAAAAGAGAATATACACACATAAACAGAATCAGAAATGAGAAAGGAAAAATCATGATGGACACCACAGAAATACAAAGAATTATTAGAAAATACTATGAAAATCTATATGCTAACAAACTGGATAACCTAGAAGAATTGGACAATTTTCTAGAAAAATACAACCTTCCAAGAATGACCCTGGAAGAAACAGAAAATCTAAACAGACCAATTACCAGCAATGAAAGTGAATCAATAATCAAAAATCTACTCAAGAACAAAACCCCAGAGTAGATTCACCACTGAATTTTATCAGACAGTTAAAGAAGACATAATACCCATTCTCCTTTAAGTTTTCCAAACTAATTCTATAAACCAGTATCATTCTAATACCAGAACCAGGCAGACACCACAAAAAAGAAAACTACCAACCAATATCCCTGATGAACATAGTAGCAAAAATCCTCAACAAAATATTAGCAAACCGAATTCAAAAATACATCAAGAGGATCATACACCATGATCAACTGGGATTCATCCCAGGGATGCAAGGATGGTACAACATTCAAAAATCCATCAACATCATCCACCACAACAAAAAGAAGGACAAAAACCACATGATCATCTCCATAGATGCTGAAAAAGCATTCGACAAAATTCAACATCCATTCATGATAAAAACTCTCAAAATGGGTATAGAGGGCAAGGGCCTCAACATAATAAAAGTCATAAATGACAAACCCACAGCCAACATTATACTTAACAGTGAGAAGCTGAAAGCTTTTCCTCTAAGATCAGGAATAAGACAAGGATGCCCACTCTCCCCACTTCTGTTCAACATAGTACTGGAAGTCCTAGCTACAGCAATCAGACAACACAAAGAAATAAAAGGCATCCAGATTGGTAAGGAAGAAGTCAAACTGTCACTGTTTGCAGATGATATGATATTGGACATAAAAACCCTAAAGAATCTACTCTAAAACTACTAGAACTAATATCTGAATTCAGCAAAGTTGCAGGATACAAAATTAATACACAGAAATCTGTTTCTTTCCTATACACTAATGAAGAGCTAGCAGAAAGGGAAATCAGGAAAACAATTCCATTCACAATTTCATCAAAAAGAATAAAATACCTAGGAATAAACCAAACCAAGGAAATGAAAGACCTATACCCTGAAAACTACAAGACACTCCTAGGAGAAATTAAAGAAGACACTAAAAAATGGAAATTCACCCCATGCTCTTGGCTAGGAAGAATAAATATTGTCAAAATGGCTATACTACCTAAAGCAATCTACAGATTCATCGCAATCCTTTTCATACTACCAACAGCTTTCTTCAATGAACTGGAACAAATAATTCTAAAATTCATATGGAACCACAAAAGACCCCGAATAGCCAAAACAATCCTGAGAAGGAGGAATAAAACAGGGGGAATTACGCTCCCTGACTTCAAGCTCTACTACAAAGCCACAGTAATCAAGACAATTTGGTATTGGCACAAAAACAGACCCACAGACCAGTGGAACAGAATAGAAAATCCAAACATTAACCAAAACATATACAGTCAATTAATACATGATAAAGGAGCCTTGGATATACAATAGGGAGATGACAGCCTCTTCAGCAGCTGGTGTTGGACAAACTGGACAGCTACGTGAAGAGAATGAAACTTGACTACTGTCTAACCCCATACACAAAAGTCAACTCAAAATGGATCAAAGACCTGAATGTAAGTCATGAAACCATAAAACTCTTAGAAAAAAACATAGGCAAAAATCTCTTGGACATAAACATGAGCAACTTCTTCATGAACATATCTCCCCGGGCAAGGGAAACAAAAGCAAAAATGAACAAGTGGGACTATATCAAGCTGAAAAGCTTCTGTACAGCAAAGGACACCATCAGTAGAACAAAAAGACATCCTATAGTATGGGAGAATATATTCATAAATGACATATCCGATAAGGGGTTGACATCCAAAATATATAAAGAACTCATGCACCTCGACAAACAAAAAGCAAATAATCCAATTAAGAAATGGGCAGAGGATATGAATAGACACTTCTCCAAAGAAGAAATTCAGATGGCCAACAGGCACATGAAAAGACGCTCCACATCACTAATCATCAGAGAAATGCAAATTAAAACCACAATGAGATATCACCTCACACCAGTGAGGATGGCCAACATCCAAAACACAAACAACAACAAATGTTGGCAAGGATGTGGAGAAAAGGGAACCCTCCTACACTGCTGGTGGGACTGCAAATTCGTTCAGCCATTGTGGAAAGCAGTATGGAGGTTCCTCAAAAAACTCAAAATAGAAATACCATTTGACCTACATATTCCACTACTAGGAATTTACCCTAAGAATGCAGGAACCCAGTTTGAAAAAGACATATCCATCCCTATGTTTATCTCAACACTCTTTACAGTAGCAAAGAAATGGAAGCAACCTATGTGTCCATCAGTAGATGAATGGATAAAGAAGATGTGGTACATATAAGATATACACAATGGAATATTATTCAGCCATAAGAAGAAAACAAACCCTACCATTTGCAACAATGTGGATGGAGCTAGAGGGTATTATGCTCAGTGAACTAAGCCATGCGGAGAAAGACATGTATCAAATGATTTCACTCATCTGTGGAGTATAAGAACAAAGCAAAAACTGAAGGAACAAAACAGCAACAGACTCACAGAACCCAAGAATGGACTGGTACCAAAGGGAAAGGGACTGGGGAGGATGGGTGGGAATTGAGGGATAAGGGGGAAAAAGGGGCATTAAGATTAGCACACATAATATAGGGGGGGCGGCATGGGGAAGGCAGTATAGCACAGAGAAGACACATAGTGATTCTATAGCATCTTACTACGCTGATGGACAGTGACTGTAATGGGGTATGTGGGGGGGACTTGATAATGGGGGGAATCTAGTAACCACAGTGTTGCTCATGTAAGTGTATATTAATGATACCAAAACAATAAATAAATAAATAAGAATTACTTAAGCAAATATAAATCCTTGTCAGATTTTCATGAAAAACTCATGCTACTCTGTCTATATGTTTTTTTAAAAATGGAAAAAAGTTTGAACCAGGGAGCAACAGTATGTGTGTGTGTGTTTGTGTGTGTGAGGTGTGCATATACAAATATTTTTTACATAAAAATCACAAGGTTATGAAATATATTTTGATGTGATTAAGGACCTGGCTTAAGAATGAGTAAACTAAAGACTTCATCTTTGGATGAAAAAAATATAAAAATATTCTTCAGAGATAGGTGTTATAGCCAATTTTGTTCCCCATGTTAATTAAATGTCCTCTGGTGTCAGTCAGAAACAAAACACTTGTTTATACAAGCCATTAATTTGGCCCAGTATGACAGTTTATCATGGAACCTTCATAGGGGTTGGGTTGTCAAAAGCAAGTTATACAAATTATTAATCATTTCTTGAACTAAAATCAGAGGGAGTGAGATATTTAGCAGAGATATGTCTCCATTATTAAAGACATATCCATCTGTAGAAATGGATTTGTTTTAAACAAAACAAGTCAAACAATAAATCACACTGATTCTCTACTTTTCAAGTTAATGTAGTGAATTATAATAGTTGACTTGGACTCAGCTTTCTAATTAATTCTACTTTTTAAATCATTCCTCATTATGAACCAAATATAGCACTTCTGTTTCAAAGATATTGCTTAAATCTGAAAGAGTGATATCATATTTTTATGGTCTTTAATACCTCCATCTTTACAAGCATAAGAATTAAATTAATTTCCACTCTTCAGAAGTTCTTATCAGTTTTCAGAATCTCTCCCAATATTAGAACAAGAGATTCGCAATATCTCAATTATATCAAGTAGAGGAAAAATACTTCCCTGAAAAATTATTATCAAATAGACTATTAATTAGGGGGAAAGAAGAAAATTTTTTCTAGTTATTCCTTCTACACTAAATATCAAAATAAATGTCTTAAGTCATTTTCTGCCTTGAGTATTGTAACTGCCAAGATATATCTGCATGGGGTACTTTTTGCATAGACAATTCCTAATAATGGGTCTTTAAAGAGTTTCTCACAAAATCAGTAGTGTAGGGGAAAAAATATTCCAAAATAAACATTTATTCTTCTAAACAAGTTCAGATTATTAAGCAGATGCAAACTATTTGTAAAAAATGTATTTAGTATAATTATATATTTAATAATGTAGGTTTTATAGATATTCAATAATATGATATTCCCAATTATTTATCACTTGCTATTCCACATTTTAGAAAGTATTAAAACAACATTTCTTTAAAATAGTGTGTTAAATTTTTCTTCAAATTTTCTACAAATTTTTTGTTGGTAAAGATATATAGATACATTTTATATTTTTTCTAGACACAATTTCACAGATTGTGAATACTAAATGTAAATCTAGAGACCAAGAACATATACACAAAATGTATCAAGTCATTTTTCAATTATCTATGTTGGTTCTTCTATGATGAATCGAGAACATCATTGAGACTCAGATGAGGGCCATGTACTTTATTAATAACTAATATGAATAGAACCCTCACAGAACTATATTTTATGATAAAGGTAATATATTTCTCTCAAATTCAGTTTCTTTCAATGTACAGTAGACTTAACTGAGGGTCGTAAAACTCTTCTTCTACATCTTAGCTATTTCCCATTCTTTCATAACACCTATGAGTTATGCAAGACTTTATGGCTGTCACTAAAACCTAGACAGCATAAACAGGTCTATACAAGTACCAGTAATGAGTTTTCATACTTAGATGATTTTTTAGGATGATTTTTCCTTTTTCTATGAATGAAAATGAAAAGGAAGAAAATGAACATTTAAGAACCAATTATGAGCCAGGTATATTTCTGACATTGTATATGATTCTTTCCATCACAATGTGAATAGTTATTATAATTTCCATTTTATAGAGGGGAAATCTGGCCCATAAAATGTCTTGCCCCCAACATAAGACATCACGTAGACAATGTGGCTAGAATCTAGTGCTCATTTCTGTGAATTCTAGGCTCTTATATTTTTAATATATTACTTTTAGTGAATTAATGACATGTTTCAGAAACAGTCTTAATCTCCTTTCTTTAATTGTGGTCTCCTGAAAGAGGTAGACTATGCTTCTTTTATATTTTATACAATGTAATATGCTTCCAGATAGATTAAAATGATAAAACTGAATCCAGAAAATGTAAGTCTAGATACATTTAAACTGCTAATTTATAATTTCAGACATTTGAGGCTAACAATAACTAATCCAAGATATGATGATAATGCCAATAGTGGATAAAAACACTGCATGTATAGTGTAGACTTTAACTGTGGAGTCAAAACAAGGAGGATTATATAATCTTGGAATAGAAAGGGAATTTTGGAGCATCATTCCAATTTGTGTAAGTCTATTGGTAGAAAGTACCAGAGCCTGCATATGTTCTCTTCAAATATCTAACATGGTTCTTCTCTAGGGGATGTTTTGTGTAAGAAGGGATGATGTGAACATCTAGAAATAAGATGAATATCTCAGCATGCTGTGGTGGCATATATTTTGCCACCAAATAATTCAAATCAGCAGCTCCAAAAGGAACTTTGTTCTGAAGACTATTATTTGGAAAGACAGTTTCCAATAACAAATAATAATAAAAAAAATCATGGACATACAGCTATTAAATTTAAAAACAAACCACTCCATAGTATATTTAAATTATATACTTATCCGCAAGTGATTAATTTTTAAGCCAACGCCTATTGTTTGAGTTCTTTATTCAAAAAAAGTATATATATATACAAGTTAAAAAATGTATGAATTAACTAGATAATCTTTTCACAATGTATACATATATCAAATCACCATGATGTACACTTGAAATATCTTATAATGTTGTCAATTATACCTCAATAAAGCTGGAACAAATAAAACTGACAGATTCTCAGAATAAACAGTGATTTGTTTCAATACTGTGTATGTGTGTGTGTGTGTGTGTGTGTCTGTTTCTAAATTATTTCTTATTACCTTCTGTCTATTTCTTTTAGGGAGAATAAATATAAGGATTCTGTTTTGTTTTACTTGATGGATGACCTGTCATTTCTTCCATTCATTCTATTAAGGGTAAAGTAAAAACGTGTGTTGTGATTTACAAAGAAAATGGACTTTACAGTTAAGGAAGTAGTAGAAAAGAATAACATATATTAACTTACATAACAAACTATTTAATAGGTATGGTAAGATTTATGTGAAACAAATCACTTTGATTTTATTGAAGTAAAGGTATGCTTCTAGTTGAGGTATTGATTCCTCTTGAAGTTACAAACTCTTGAATAAATGTTCAGGTAGATATAGGAAAGAAATGCCTATGCCTATTTGATTTATAAATAATTGTTTTTATTAGAATGGATGCTGTAAGAATATCTTATACAAATAATTATAATAAGCCACTACTTTTAGATAATATTTCTTCTTCTAAGACTAAAAGAAAGCATTAAAGGTAAAATGAAGCAAGTCCTTCAGGAGATCCATACACAGAACCACCAAATTGTAGGATTTTTTAGGACTGGAAACAATCTAGATAGACAAAAATATAAGGAGCTCACATAAATATTTTATAAGTTCAGTTCAAATATGAGAGAAAACTAAGTTTGTCTACATATTTGAGAGCGAGAGAGAGAAAAGAAAGATGGTGACAACTTCCTTAATTACTGTCACTTGTCCATTTGCCATATAGAAAATGTGTGTATAGTGGCATATGGTAGTCCACATTTATCTCCTCAAGGTTAATTCTGGTCCTCCACTCCTGCTTTTTAAGGAACTGTGTTTATCGGTTAATTGATAAACTGAAGCCCTAACCCCTGGTACCTGACATGCACTGATTTGGAGAGCGGGCCTTTGCAGAAGCAATCAGGTAAAATTAGCTTATTGGGGTAGGCCCTAATCCAACATGACTGGTGTTCTTATAAAGGGGAAAATTGAATGCAGAGACAGACACTCTAGGAGGCAGACGATGTGAAGAGACACAGGAGAAACTCGCCACCATACAAGCTAGGAAAAATAGCCTGGAGCAGATCTTCCCATCACAGCCTCGGAAGGAACCAACTCTGCTGACACCTTGGTTTCAGACTTCCGGCTTCCAGGGCCGTGAGACAATAAATTTCTGTTGCATAAGCCACCCAGTGTGTGGCACTCGGTCACTACAGTGCTCCGCTTTCCTTACCAAACTCCTTCTTAGCACACTACTCCAGTGCGGTGGTACTTGGAGAGTCTCCGGTGCACGTGGTCACGTGGCCCCTGCGTTGTCAACCAGAGAGCCCAGCAGGAGCTCCGTGGACTTCTGTATGAGAACCGCTGCTTCTCATGGGCTTTTGATACTGCAAAAGGGATGTTGAAATGGAGAAGATGAGAAGCCAACTCTAAGGAATGTGGAGAAAAACAGGGTAAGTGGCAGGGAGAGCAGAGGGGCCCGCAGCTAAACTGCTGCTTCTCACCAGGTGTGCAGAGCTACCACCTGCATTACTCAGCAACTCAGGTTCTTCCCCCAGAGCAAGCTCGTCTGAGCTGGGGCTCCAGACCTTTCATTAGAAAGGACCTGATGATCCAGGCCCACACTGTGTATGTTTGACTCAGTGCCTTCCAGTTCCTTGTTTTCAGGAAGATATACATAGATGTCTATAGGTTAGGAAGGGAAACTGTTTTACTTCGTTTGAATTTATATACCTAGTCTGCATGGTCGCATTTCAGAAGATATCACCAGGGCTGAATGTTGGTGTAATTTCAGTGTTGGATTTCTTTCACCTGTGTATCCATGTACGATGCACTCATTTTCAGCTAAGTAACATTACTGCACTTACTGGTATAGTAATTAGTATACTGTACACGCCGCTGCTCAGTGAGGCAGACGCTGATGACGCGATATGTTGCCCCCAGCCGCAGTCTGTGCCCAGAGGGGTCACCTGGGACCGTATGTAAAGCTGAATTGGTGGAGGCAGGGGAGTTCGTGGTAAGCCGCGTCTGTACTAACGTGACAGATCTGCAGCTCAGTCCAAATAGTGACCAGAGGACGACTTTGGGATATTTGGCCTCCAAAAGAATGTGAAGCATTAGCATGCTGCTAAAATAGTTTGCTGAGATACCAAGAGGCAGTATCATATTCCAAAGAATTTCCTAGAGAGTTTACAAAGTTTTTAGCCAAATCCTTATTGACAATTTTTCCCTTCCCCTTTATTTGAGTTAGATTTTAAGAGAAGTTTTCTTTAAAAAGTTCTGCCCACTGTGGAAGGAGGGAAGAAGGTGACCTACTTTTGCCCCTTGAAAACCAAATAATGTATTTTTTTAATATGATTACTTTAGAGACAGGAAAGGGAAGCTCTGGGTGTGTCCTCTCTTATCTCAAGACTAGAGAGAGTATCTCTACAGGACAACTCAGAGAGTCTGAGAAGTGTTTCTTATAATTGGTAGACATGGTCAACTAATGTCAGCCTCTTCCTAAATAATCTCCAGAGGAGAGAGAGAGGTAGGACAGCTCCTGACGGATGAACCAAAGGAGGAACGGCTGACGTGGGAAGTTCACTCCCAGCTTGTCAGTGCGGGAGGTGTGCGTGTGTGTGCTCAGGAGGGTTGCCCAAAGGTCAAAAGACTTGAGTAAAGAAAAACTGGGGACACTGCCAGATTCTCAGGCTGAAAAGAAACAAATGTGGAGCCAGAGAAGTGAGCCTCTTCCAGTTCTAGGCTGAGGAATGGAAAACAAGAAAGGGTCCCCAGGAGAAAAGGGGTCAGCTTCAAACTACTTTCAGGACCAAATGTGTATGATACCACCCCTGCTATGACTCCTTGTCTGACAGCCTTTGTGCACACAGAAACCTCTGTTGCCAAGAATGGAGAAAACAAGTAGAATTATAACGTAGGGAAAGAAAAATATCATCAACTTAATTTTTTACCTCAACTTTTGGCTTCCCTGTCTGTAGCAGATCTGAACAAGGAGAGTTAGCACTATCTTAAACCAGTTAAATCCATACTGTTACAATGGGAACAGAGCATTTTAACCAACCAGGGAACTTTTTATTGCTTGAGTTATATCAGGAAAGAAACATTTATAATGTGAGCAAAAAAATACTACATAAATATAATGGGACAGTGGGAGATAAAAAAGAAAAAAACTTATACATAATTGTTCCATCTACTTAGAAGGAATTGTCTATCTTAAATAATACACTGTGGCTTCCTATTTAGGCCTTACCCAAAAATCAGCAAGAAGGCAGATACCTAATAAATGTCTATTGAGTGATTATGGGTTCTTAGGCAAATGATATTATTACAGTTCTAACCTTGACAAACAATGTATGTATACATTTTGAAAATATTCAATTTTTTAATTTTTTTCCTCAGTTTCCTCAATTTTAGGAAGTTTTACTTTTTCAAGCAATTTTAGTATATTTTATGTCATGTGATTGCTTAACATACATTAATTACAGAGATTGCTGCAAACAATAACTTTCATTTGCAGATTCAAGCATCATTTCAAAACATGTTCATAACAGCTTTAGAAAATAAAATATACCAAAGAAAATGGTAGGATTTTATTCAGTTGCATGACCTTCAGCCATTACTTAATGTTTTGGTTTTTTTTTATTTTTTATCAAGTATGATCTTTTTTTTTATTGGAATAGAGTTGATATACAGTCTCATATTAGTATCAAGTGTACAACACAACAGCTCAACATTTACACATATTATTAAATCCTCACCCCAACTAGTGCAGTTACTGTCTCTCAGCATAGGAAGATGTTACAGAATTATTGGCTATATTCTCCATGTATTGCCATCCCCTTCATCGACTTATATTATAATTGAGATTTTTGTGCCCCTTTTATCCCCCTCACCCTCCCCACTCACCCACCATAACCCCTCCCCCATGGTAACCACCAGTCTCTTCTTAATATCTATGAGTCTATTGCTATTTTGTTCCTTTTGTTTAGTTTTGTCTTTATATTCCACATATAAATGAAGTCATATGGTATTTGTCTTTCTTCTCTTGGCTTATTTCACTTAGCATAATACCCTCTAGGTCCATCCAGGTTGTGTCAAATGGTAGAATTTATTTCTTTTATATGGCTGAATAATATTCCATTGTGTATATGTACCACATCTTCTTTATCTATTCATCTATTGATGGATACTTTGGTTGCTTCCATATCTTGGCTATTGTAAGTAATGCAGCAATAAACAGAGGGGTGCTTGTATCTTTTCAAACCAGGGATTTTGTTTTCTTGGGATAAATTCCTAGAAGAGGAATTATTGGGTGTATGGTATTTCTATTTTTAATTTTTTTTGAGAAAACTCCATACCGCTTTAATGTTTTTATGCTCAGTGTCTTCATGGTAAAATGTGGATAATAATAACTACTTCATGAACTGTGTTCAGACATATAAAAAATTTAGAATAATAACTGATACACAAAAAAGTGTTGGAGAAATGTCAGCAAATATTATTGTCATTGTTTACCTCATTATGCATTTGTATACTATACTAGGAAAATAAGTGTCACATTAATGAGTGGTTAGTGCTTAAGTGTTGATATTTTTCTATTAACAAGACTTTCATGAAATGAAGGTGAAAATGATGATTCAATGACTAACAAATATTGTTATGCAATATCTATTTAGGCAAAGTAAATATTTCCTGAGTAGCTTTTAAAATAAAATAAGAATTAGAGAGATACTACTTAAATCTGTGAGTATAGTACAAATGAAAACATAAGCAGAATGTGCAGATTAAGTACCACTGACAAAGACATTGTCTAGTTTGTAAAAATGGAATGTATTGTAGGCACAGATAATTTAATTACTTAATATTGTACAAATAAAATTATTTTAAAATCTGATATAAATAACTAAAACATCCTTTAGATTTCAATTTATTTTTAAATCAGCCCTAATTTATTTTCCATGAAAAAAAATATCTTTTTAACTTGATCAAGAATCTACAAAGTAAATTGAATAGTTACCCTGTTTTTCTATCCTATAAAAAAAATCTCTTTATATTTTAAGGTTTCTTTTCTCTTCTTTTCTTTTCTTTCTTTTTTTTTCTTTAATAGCATACTGTGGTTTTTTTAAGTATAAAATTTTGATCATTAGATTTTAGTTAATAGCAAGCTTTTAAAATATATAAGCCCTTAACCTGATTATAATAGCAATGATTTTGATGGCTTGCCTGGTTATTAGGGATTTGAATTTTTCTTCAGTTTTTCATTTCTATTTTCCTGTGACCTAATTTCTGAAATATATGCTAATACTCAAGACTTAAAAGCACTAATAGCCCATGATTAGGTATCTCCCTGCTGCAAGTGGGGAAATAATTTAGGAACATTTGTTTTATTAATAATATTCATGGAGCATAGTGACACAGAAACCAAGTCTCATTACCTTTCCCATCCTTTCTAGCTCTTTCCATAGAGATCTCTCCTTTGTGAAACCACACAGAAGGTAACTTCTATGACTAGTCTGTCATGAAAGAAGATGCAAAAATGACAGATATGATCTCAGAATTCTCAACCAGCCCTATTTTGGTAACAGAAGTGGTAGGAGAAGATAAAGATGGTGGATAAACTTTGTTACTAACCAAAGCTCTGTCCAAAACCCTACACAGTTTTTCATCACGTTGCATAGCACAAGATTCTACAATTCATTTCAGATACTTTAGATCCTGACCACACTATATCCTGGGCTCCTTTCCACTGGGCCTGCCCCTATCTGGCTGATGTGGGCTTTTGAATCTTTCACCTGGACACTGAGAGTACTTGAGAAAAGAAACCCAAGGAGAGATTTCTCTTTAAGCCTAAGCAGAACTGGCCTCCGTTACCCAGCCATGTCTTCCTTCTTTGAGACCTCTGCCTGTCTGCCCCAGCTCCAAACCTCCTGAGGCAGGAGACCTCCTATGTGAGCAATTACCCAGGGCCAGGCTTGACATCCAGCCTCAATTACAGCTTGACAGGGAAAAAATAGGGGAGAGAATCACAAAGCAATCCTGAAGGAAAATAAAAAGGTTCTAAGAAAAAGTTCCAAGAGTGAAGAGTCCACTTTCCCTAGTCCTGTTCAATTAAAAAGCACTAGAACATTTTGAACATTTTGAATGCAGTTAACCAGAGAACATTACTCATTTTTCTCTTTTTTAAAGAAACAACTAATTGATGCACTGCATCAAAACTGTGAATAATGCCAACAATTTAATAGAAATTATAGGTAGTATTAGAAGAAAATCAAATGCTCCTCCCTGTGAATCTCTGAGGTTATTGTCTGTTCAGTGATTTTTTCATTTGTTTTGGGAATGTCAGCCCTATCTATTGAGAAACCAAAGCCTGTCTCTCAGTCTCTCTGGTATGGACGGCATTAATCCTGCCTCCTCCTCAGGCCACCGTGATTTCTCCTATGGCTGCAGGCATGGCTAAACAGATGAACACATCACACAGCACTATTGCACTACCTTAGGCTTTGCTAGAACTGTCCAAAAGGAGGTGTTTGTTTTCCCCTGGTGTTATTATGTTTGGCACCTGGAAGCTGGGAGTTTTTCACATCCATTTTGTAAAATACTGCCTGAGAAAAAGTCAATACAGATAGGGGAAATAAGAGTCAGGAAGTAAGCCCCTGGACCCTGCCATAACAAAAGTCAATGCAAAACCTGGACTTTTCAACTGGGTGATCCAATATATTCCTTTTATTTAAAAAAATGCAAAAATGCTTCATCTAAGATAGATTAAGTAGACTGTTCTACTACTAAACCAAGAAGTCCTGACTAGTATCACCTATTTTTACTACTCACTACAACCAAATTCCAATTGAATCTTGTTTGTTGTTAGAAGACTCAAGGTCAAATTGGTTAATTATTATTTGAAACCAGTGATACACAGTACTTTTTGTTCTCTTATATTAAATTCAATAAATTATATTTGTAATGTGGGATGTATTTTTAAGTTTCTGGAAGATTCTGCCCTTTATATATTGAGAGTAATCAACATAAATTCATGTTTGTGTTCTTAATATTTTCTTGAGTTTCTTAACATGCCTATGGTTTTCAGAACATGTTTTTTTTTCTCCAGGTAATTATACTTGAAATAATCCATGGAGCTACAGGATTACAGCTTTACTTGCTTGATAATTATTCTGTAGAAGTCACTTTCTTTTTTTTTTTTTTTTTTGAGTATGTAAAATAATGAATATCCTATGACTTTTCGTGTTTGAAATAAACACTCAAATTACTTATTTTCAAATATTTTGAAATTGTAAAAATAAAAAAAGACTTCTGCCAAACAAATTTTGCTTGAATATATAAATGTGTGTGCTTTTGACGGAAACTTAATCCATGTTTCTCTTCATTTACAATTAACTGACAAAAGCGTTGTTTTGCAAGAATTTGGTATCTGTTATTTTCAAATGTGTGCTTAAATAATTTCCTCTTATCTATAGAATGTTAAAAACAAATTATCAATCAGTAATTTGAGTTTTTTAATTCTATTTGTGGATTTTGGTGACATGTTGCCAACAAATTAATCCAAGTTTACTTTAAGAGATATTTTTTTAAGTGCTAAACAGTTAAAATGATAAAAATTAAGGTAGAAAAGAAGTAATCAAAGGAAGACTGCACAATGTAAATCAGAGAGGGAAATTAAATTAATGGGAAAAATGGATAATGACAAGATAATAGGCAAATGATTCAGCCCCAAGACAATTTCCTAAATAGCTACATGCTGTAAAACTTTGGGGATTAATCAATCTCATACTTTAAAATACGGACCATGAAGCTTTCCTAATTACACAGTAGAGAGCAAGTCCTAGAGTTTTGAGTAGAAGCTGAGTAGATTACTCCATCTTATAATATATCTGAGCCCTACAACTGGACCCCAAGGAGTAGGAACCCCCAAATAGTATTAGCATGAGATGAAACCTCACTTGTGTTCAAAACTATTGAACATATATCCTGTCACTTACTTTTATACTAGTTTTTTACACCATTTAGATGTGAAAATTCAAGAAAAACAATTATCAAATGGCACATTCTATAAGGATCAAATTTTAACAACAACTGAATATCTCATCTGATGAGCAAGCATTTGCACCATTTGAGAAATAATATATTCTTTATAATTTCTCTTCATTCCGAAAATAGAATTACCAGTAATACTTAACAATTATCAATTACTCCCATATGTCAGACTTTCTGCTTGGTGTTTTGCATGCATCATTACTAGCTTTCCAAATAACAGAAAAATTGTTATATGTGTTTTACAAAGAAAAAACTCAACAGGATCACCCTTCCCATAAATTCCCATTGGCTAGTATTTTAAGAGCATTGTCATCAGGAATATTTCACACTCTCTCAATGTTTCTGAACTATTTGCTCTAAGGAGCACTTCTTGATACAAAATTAAAAGATATGTGTTTATACTACAAATGTCACACACACATATACACATGCACACACAAACATATATATATAGTGGTTTTTTAAAGACCTTTCCAACAGTTTATTACTGTGGTCTCCAAACTATTTTAGTTTCTCCATGTACTGAACATGTTTGCTACCTCCCAAAAGAGTCAGGTCCATAGAGTCCTATCTCGTCAATGCTGTGTCTAAAGACCAGAATTATCAGGATTGTGTAGTAGCCTCTCTCCATCTGGATATGGCCCTGGTTGATCTAATGACCTATTAAATAAAAGGAGAAGTTGTGTGTACCCACATACCTGATATAGGAAAGGAATTCCTGCAATAAACACAATCAGAAAGATAAAAGTGGAAGGCATACATTAGTCATGGGTCAGTAGAAATACTGAAGTCTCACTGGGTAGCTGTAATGAAAGTACTTTATTCTGGGATTAGGGGAGATTCTTCCTTTCTCTGGGGAAACAATTCTCTTACATATGTCCTCCTAGACTCCAGGTTCTGGAAAGTTACTTCTTGGCCATGAATCATTTGTCCACATATGAAATGAGAATTCCTTAGGAGATGCCTGCTTCTTGAAAATGGAAACCCAGTTATGATTTTAAGTGTTAAACAATCAGGTTTCTATGTTAATACGTTTCTTTCAAAAACTTAGTAAGCTTTATTTCCTTCTAGCCAATTCCCTTTGCCAGAAGTCATATCCATGTTCTTTCCTTGATTTAAATAATAACCAAGAATAATTAATTTCCTTGTTCTCATCACCATGTTTGTCTATCAACTGAATGGTGTTTATTTAAGATTATTTTGATACACTGTATAGAAAGAAACACCTCCAAACTCTTTTCCTCAGTTCCTCTATTCAGCTACTGGTTGTATGAAACACTAATAGCCTCAGTCTCTTCTCCATGTGAGTTTATCCCAGTGGCGACCATAATTTACTTTGTCATTCAAAGTCTTTGTCATCCAACCCTTTACTTTTTGAAATCTAAAGCTTCAAGGGGTAAAATCTCTGTGTTGTCCCTATTTTTCTTTCCTTTATGCTCGTGCATCTGTCAGTTCGGAGCTTACCTTTTTCCTGTAACAAGTTATGGAGTGCTGTCAATCATAACTGCTACACTCACGCTTTCTCTTCATCCACCCATGCCTCCATGCTTTAGCTTTCCTCCCGAGCACTGCATTTCTCATCATTACTAAATGTTACTCTATAATAGTTACCACCAGCTCTCCAGCCGCTAATATCTGATTCTTTACCATCCACTCTTATAGTTTCACTTTTGCCACATATTTTAGGGTTTTTTATATATTTTCTGTATGAGCCAGACGAGACAGACTATAGTGCAAAATATATATATATTTCAGCATCTCACTGGCTTACTGCAAAACAAGACTTATTTTTTGCTTATGTTACAGTCCAATATGGGTTCTCCCAGCTTTACTGAGCACCTCTACTTTCAACACTGAATCAGGAACCAGGGTGCTTCCATTTTATAACTATGTCTTTTAGTGCAAGAAGCCTCCAAAGTCACCATGGCATGGGAAAAGAGAATTTGAATATCACATGAACTTTTTCTTTTTAGGGCCACGCCTAAAATCATCTTCAACATCTCCTGCACACCATTGGTCAGATGATGGTCACATGACACCAACACATACTGAAGGAAACCCAGGAATTACAGCCTTTCTGTGCCCAAGAAGAAACCGGATGAGGAATACATAGTACTCATTGCCGTATGACAGAGAATGCTAATTAAAAACAGAATTCCTCCATCTATCTGAAACTTGCAGTTAAAATGAGAAAAACCTGCTCCACATAAACTTCCCCTATGCTCTCTACTGCCCTATCACATTAACATTGAAACAACCACTACCAAAAAGTGCCAAGAATATTTTTTCCTTGAAAATGTTATGAAAAATTCAACTGTCCCTGGGAAATATGGAGTTGGAAAGAAACGCATTGGCAGAATTCATTTAATTACCACGTCTTTTGCTCCACCTACAGCCTCCAGGCCTGTCTCCTTGTCCTTTCTCCTTCCTTCTCTTAATGGCTAAAAATACAATGTTTCTGGCTTCAGAAATCACAATATGGGAAGTGTCTAGTGCTTTAAAAACTTTTTTTTCATGACGTGGCACTTACAACAGCTGTTAATATTTTTTTGATGCATTTAATCATACTTCATTCTAAGTCATATCAGATTTGTTTCTTAAAACAGGCTCTGACGTACATTCTAGAGTGGACTTGACCTATTGGCCACTTAGAAATGCCACTAAGTTTTTGCCTTAGATAACTGTTATTTGATTTAAACAAAGACAAACTAAAGGTTATTGGTGAATCAAGCTCTAAATCTTTAAATTTATAAATAGGTGAGCTCACCAGCCTTCATAATATAAACAGATAGTTGTGATAGTATGTATCTACCTGTGTGTGTTTTGTAAAGTCTGGATTGATACTTGGAGAACAAACTATCCATTTTTGTTTATTCATTCATAACAGTACATCCTTAATCCAAAGTATTAATAAGTATTTGAAGCTATCAGCCAGATTTTAGTCATATTATTGCACCAGCATGCAAAATAGGATGGTAAATATAGTCTTCAACTGGGTCAACATGTGCTCTGCTTAATACTTTGGAATTCTATTACTGAGCGAAAGAGAGAAGCATAAAGGTTACTAAACCATAGGCATACTCTTCTATAGAATTATTAGTAATGCAGTGTTTCTAAAAGTGTAGGTTGTAGACCACTGATCGATCAGAATCTTTTCTTTTTCTTGGGGGGAGCGTTGTTTTATGCTGCTAGGTTAGTATATTTTAGCAAAACAGCAGTTCAACAGGACACTTTATTATGTAAAGTTTTCCCCCTACAACACACACACATACACACACACACACACACAGAGTTTCAATTTTCATGAGAAAAACAAAGAAACAGTTCTTTGAGGGCTTGAAGGACAGGCATGAGTATTTCTATCAAAATACTTCATAAGTTAAAATATATTATTCCTGAGCACTAAGCCACATGAAAAAGAGTGGAGCTAAGGCAGATGGGTGAAATTGTTCTCCTAAGCAAATCTCCTGTTTAAATATATCCCGAGCTCCTTAGCTTCAATTCTGGAAGGAATCAAAGACCAACTAATAACCATTAGGAGAAACGATTTGAATGTGTCAAGATTAGATCATTTTATTTACATTGATAAACCAAGGTCCAAAACTGCCTCAGCTAGACAGGATGTTATAACTTGTTACATTGTTGCCATTATTTCAAAACCTATCTCTTCATCCTCTGTGTGTTTGATAGTGGTAGCAGTTACTCCGGTTTTGGGCATCTGAATACAGAGAAATTTTCCTTATATTTTCCTACTCTAATAGCCATTATTTACAAGGAATAAGGTACAATGTTAAATTACTTTACAGTCATTATATCCATAACGTGATGGTAAGATATGGCTATCTTCTGAAAGTTATAAGTACCATACTGAAAACTTGTTAATATATTTTTTAAATTTAATTATTTATAGCCATTTTCTGTCTTCAAGACAAATGTCAAAAGCAGAAAATCCACAAAAGACACCAGAAAGCACTGACATCTTTCAAAGCAGCCAAGTTCTGCAATTTCTTGTTAAAGTTTTGTGAGGTGAAGTTGGCCTAACACAGATATTTTCCAGAGATGGGGAATTGGCAGATATGATGTACACTGGCATTTTACTAAATGAAAAAATAAACTGTTTCAAGTGATTGGAAAGAATGCAATGTGTTTATGTATTATTACTTATTAAAGATGTGAGTGGTATAATTGAAAGCTACACATGACTTTCACAATTCAGGAGTAAATGATGTTCTTCAGTCACATGTGTTACATCGTGGTAGCCGCTGAGTTTACGGAGCCTCCTCCTACTTAAAAATATGAGCATTATAAGAATATGGAATTTAAAGACTAAGGTGGAAAAGTCAATGGGTGTTAAGACTAAGCATTAAAATGTACATAATTATGACACTTCTGTCCAAATATCCTGTGAAAGAAAATGAAAAGAAAAATGATATTTTTATTGCTCTTTTTCATTATGTTAATTTAGATAGAAGTTAAATCTTCTATGGAGTTAGTCAAAACTAGAGAGTCCTTTACAGGCATTTGACTTCAGTTATACAAAATTGTTATAATAGCTTCGAAAGATATACATTTTTGAGTTCAAAGAATTTTTTTTAAGACATATTGTATGTTGGAAAACTGATGACAACTTCAGGCCCATTTTTAAATGTTCTTAAAATGCTCAGAGATGTTTCTATTAGCTACAGAAACAGAATACATATAACAGATTTTCTTTTATTTCATACAGTTTTAATGCCATACACACACACACACACACACACACACACACACACAGTTGACATTTGGTTTCCCACTTATTGCCAGAATTAACGATGCCTGAGTATATAAACATTATCTTGTTTTTTGGAAAACATCAATAATGAAGTCCTGTCTTTCTCCCAATGGGTGGATACTGCTTCTATGAAGCATGACAATTATACTTAAATCACATGCTTGTGAGTTTAAATAAATTACAGGACAATGAGGATTAGTTAACCATGGTTTTCCTTTCTAGAGAACAAAAATCTTCATAGTGGGTAAATGACTTAGCATTACTCTCACAATGTTTTTCAGTTTTAGAAGAGAAAAGATAAATACTCTTTCATTAGGTATCCCCTCCTTCCAGTCTTTCAGTGACCAACACGATAAATTCACAGGATTGAAAATGTACCATAAGCAAGAAAGTTACAAAGCCAGGAAGCTTAGAATATCCAAGGGGTTCAATGACTCTTCAAGCATTTTCAGAGACCTTATCACCTAAGCTCATTATACTGCTACATAAAATAGAAGGAAAAATGCTTGGCACTTCTTGCTGGAATCCATTCAAAAGTCTGAAGGAGAGGATCTAGGAGTAGCCACAGTTGGAAAATGTCAAGTTTCTTTGTCTCAAAGTTAAGCAGACCTAGGAAGATTAGCTAACCTTATTTCCATTTCAGTACTAATAGTTTCATAAGGTAAGAGTTCTAGATACAGTGATTACTTCTACTAAGAAGAAATGTAGAAGACAATACACATGGGAAAGTTTCAAACTCTGACTCTAGGCAAAAAAAAATTAAAGAGGTACATTTTAGGGATTCAATTATTGATATTAAGGCTCTCAGGAAGCAAAAAAAAATTCCTACTGTGATATGAATACATAAGAATGCACTAATAAATATTTTTATTAATTTACCATCCTCTGTCCTTTACTTCTACTTAGTACTTACTTTGTAAGTTTATATGTGAAAAGAAAAACAAAGAAACATAGACCTGCCACAGCTTACCCTGGCACAGTTACTCTTTCCATGAGTTTTGATTTCCAAAATATGTAAATTCAAGGCTGCTTTTCAAAGTAATTTAACAGTGATGGCCCGGTTGTGTTTCTGTAGCTATTTCGTAAAGATAATGTGTTTCTTCTATTTAAGTCTCCTTTAAAATGAAATCCAAACTCTTAAATCTTTGATTTTATTTTTAGTAATAAGCACACAAGAAAACCTTCATGAAGCCAAAAATCATTTGGCAATCTTGTTTATGGGAAGCAATAGAAATATCAGTTTTGATGACAGGATTTGAGCTTTAATTTACCGAGTGGTTTTAGTGCCATGCAAAGATATGCGATATGCAAAATTTGCACTTTGGATGCTACTATTAACTTCCTTCCCTTAAAATGCAGGACTGTAACTGTTGCTATAATATTAATGTGATGATAAGGAAGGAGATCAATGAATACAGCAAAACCAAACCAGCTCAGTTTGGGCTGCAGAAAATGCTGTTTGCCTTTGGCTTCCTCATAACCATTTTATTAAAGATCAAATTTTTAAAATTATAAATGGTTAAAAAAAGAAAAGAATTATTTTCCTTGACTTCACAGAGTATATAAATATAGAATATATTTTCAAAGACATAGATTCAAGGAATTCACATTCCACTAATTTATTATTATTAGTGCTATTATTATGAAATTCATGAATAAATATTTATATAAGTTCTTATGAATGTAAAGGTTTTATACAAGAACATTTTATCCTTTTAAAATTTAAACTGTGTTCACACTCAGAAATCTACATTTCTAGGGAGTATAATCCGCCTAAATGTTGGTGGTACCTTGGTGTAAATGACTCTTTTTTTTTGGAGGCTACAAGACTGTATCACCTCACTGTATCCTCTCTTGGGTTTCTCTTTCTTCATCTTCTTTGTGGATGACTCTTTCTTTGTCACTTGGGCATTGGACTTCTTTATTGCTTTCCTAAGACCAATTGTCCATTTCAGGTCTCCTGCCCAGTATTCAGACCCATGTAGTCAGCTCCTTACTGTACAATTTCACTTTTTGAAAACAAACAAACAATTTAAAATTGTAAAAATTAACAGGTTATAGAGAAACAGAATGATGGGGGTAGGTGTAATTTCTTCAGAAAGAGTGATAAAAGAAATGCCTCTCTGTGAAGGGCCACTGGATCCAAGGTCAAAGCTGATGAATAACTTTTCTGTCTCATGCTCATAGGAGAATTAGAAGCAGAGAAAAGAACATGAGCAAAATTCCCTTGGTAAGAAAGTACATGGTGCATCTGAGCCTAGTGACAAAGAGTGGCGTAAGAAGTTGAAAGATAGACAGGACCCAAGATTGTGAAAGACTTGGTAGAATATGAAACGTCATTTGGCTTTTATTCTACCAGCACTAGAAAGATATTGAAGGGGTTAAAAAAGTGTGACATGGTGGGCCCATTCATTCATTCACTCATTTAAAGGTATTTGTTACATGCCTACTATGTGCCTAGCACTGTGTGCTAAGTACTGGGTATATGATGTAAAGAAAATAAAGACACCATTCTTGCTCTCATAAAGCTTACAATGAAGACTGGAATATTGATCAAATAGAGTATGCAAACCCAAAGTGGTATTTGCTTTGAAGGAAAGAAATGTGATCCCCAAAAGGTTATAATAGAGATATCTGACATAGGTTGGGAAGGCAGGGGACGCTCTCTAGAAGAAGAAATCATTAAACTGAGATGTAAAGGATGGGAGGGCCTAACTGGGCCAAGTGTAAGGAGAAATGTGCGCCATCACTGCTGTGGGAGCAGGAACATAGCACGACCAGAACGCTAAAATGAGGCAGGGTGGCTTGACTACACAATATAAAGGTGATTGCAATGTGAGATGAGGCTGTAGAAATAGACTGAACCAGAACCAGAACATGCCTTGTAAGTCCTATGAGAATTTGGTTTATAGCCTAAGAGTAATGGGAAACCATTGAAAGATTTTCAGCTATGGGTGAGATGATCAGATGTAAAAATGTTACTCTGGTTACATATTCAGAAGACATTAAAAGGCAAAGATTGGATGATAGGAGAATATGATAAAGTTATTATTACCAAATTCCAGGCAGGAAATAAGAGCAACTTTGTCCAAGATGGTAGCAGTGAGGATGAGATAAATGGACAGATTTTACATAATATGTTGGACAATATTTCTCAGCTTTATTTTTAATCACCCATTTTTAGACATTTTAATAGCCCCTCCTCTATGAAATTTCAAAAATTAATACCACAGGTATATTGTGTGTCTGTATACATATGTATACATGTTCTTTACACATAAAAAAAATGTTTTGCCCTCCTGGTAAAGAAACTATCTTTACCCCCTTGAGGACAATCTGTAACTCATGATGAATGCATAGTGTAAGAGTTACAATTCAACAGTCACAGTAGTGGTTTAGATATAGGGAGGAAAGAGAAAGGAGTATCAGAGTTCCTAGCTCGCATAATACAGTGGTATCCTTTTTTGAGAAAGGGGACACTGGACATAGACCAGAGGTCAGGCAAGATCATGGGTTTTCTTTTAGCGTATCAACTCTGAATTATCTTTGAGAACTCCAAGTGCAAGTGTTAGCCCAAGGAGTTGGTGAAGTGAAGTCTTTTCTAAAGGTAACTAATAGTTTCTTTTTTATAAAATCTGGTACCAAAAACCTGCTGATGTGGGTAGGCTTTGAGGTGGAGTGGAGCAAAAAGCAAAGAGAATATGTTAGGCGAACCAGTCAGACTCTGAGTCAGAGAAACCCCATGTGTATCCAGGGAGACTTGGGGGAAGGATCATTTTTTTTAACTCTCTTGACCAAATCTTGCTGCCCATTGGAAGAATGAATGAAGAAGTTAAAATCTTTTAGATAACTTATGCTGGGAGAAGAGAAATAAAAGTTGTAAAGACTTCATCTCAATTATGTGGGAAGGGTACAAATTAAAGCATCTTAGGAGTTGTCTTATTTTCACCTAAGAATAGAGAACATATTTAATTTGATTTTTAGGAATAAGGAAGATTGTCACTCAAATATTCAAATGCATAGTTAAATTTTAAAAAACAACAAATGTAAATGGACTTAATTGAAATTAATCCAGAAAATATTATGCACAAGAAAAAGAGAAATTGACAACATAGTAAAATAAATAATAAACACTAAGATAAAAAGAACAAAATATTCTGTTATAATTCAAATGAAAACAGGTTGGATTCTCTAAACAGTGACTTCCAGACTGTAATTTTAAAATACTGATATATTTCCTGTGACCCAGTGTGTACCTGTGTTTGATTTCTATCCATTAGATAATTCTACACCTCTGGTCCAATTTCAATACAGCTAAATATCTTTAAGGAGACATGCAGTTAATTTATAATGAATAGAAACAATAACCTCAAAGGTTGTCTTTTGGGTACTTCCTAATTGTAGGTTATTACAAATTGTGCCCAAACAGCCATCTAAAGAAGAAAAGATATATAAAATTATTGTGGAATAGTCTGCAACTACTGCTACGTGTAACAACAAGAGTGGATCTCACAGATAAAATGTTACGTGAAAGAAGTCAGACACAAAAGAGTACATACTGTAATATATATACATACACACACAAACACACACATATATATATTCAAAAACAGACAAAAGTAACCTGTGGTCATAGAAGCCACAGAAGTGAATACTTTGAAAATTAATGACTGGGAGGGAGCACCAGGGAGACTTGATGATTTATTTTTAAAGGAAACTACTCATATAATTAACATAGGCAACAAGATACAGACTATTACTGTTGGCTATTACAAATAATTCTTCCATGAGATTTTTGTACATAACTTTTGGTATACACATGGATACATTTCTGACAATACAGTTAAAATATAACTTAAAAAGATTAAAAACAGCATTCTCATACTAGTAATAAAATGAGCATATATCAATGATTTAACAAGTAACTCACTAATGAGAGAACCAGTAATATGGTAATTCTGGTTCAAAGAACATTTGAGAGACAAGAACTTACATAGTTCATTAGAAAAAGAACAGTAAAATAGGTTTATTTGTCCTTTTTTTTTAATGAGATACTTGTTTAGTGCAATTCACAGTAAGGCTATAGACTGTAGTGTTTGGAAATGCTTACATTTCTGTACTCAGGGTGTGGAAAATAGAGATAATTAATACTTTCTATAGGCATCATTTATTGTTTGAATGAATTTGAAATGAACAAACACTAATTTTATAATTAAAATGTTTTATGGGAATGATAAATATTTCAAATACTTTGCATAAAGGAACATGAAGTTACTGGACAAACCAGGTAATTGTTTTCTTTGCATTGTGCCTAAGAAATACCATGATTTTAAAAGGAAGTGTGACACCAGAAGGAATCAACCAGGATAACTGCAGAGTCTGAATATCAAAATAATAATTCATCTGCCATCAGTCAATGAGGAAATTATTGAAAATGAAAAGTTAGGGCAGAATTTTAAAGTCTGCTTTTTCTCCTTGAGTTCTAGATTCTTCTACATGGAAAAGGAAAAGCATATTGTATCAGGATGAATGTTCTGGGATATTATCAGGCTCCAAAGCTAATATTTCTTACTGATTTCCTTTGGCAAATAGCAAAACACAGGGGGAGAATAGAGCAATGTAGGAATCAGAATGGATCCATTGCTACCTACCATTTCCTATGGTTACAAATTTTGTATTTCTAAAATTCATATAGAAAGAATCTTACAGCAATCTACCCCTCTCTAAATTCAGGTCAGTCAGTAGCCAAGCCAGAATGATCATTCAATACCTCAATAAAATCCCTGCTTCAAGTTGTCCTATAAGAATCTGTGGTTGACCCAATATTTTATAAAAAATTATTTAAAAAAATAGGCCAATCTTTAACATCAGTTTGATGTGATGATTTATGGTCACCGCAAAAATTTCATTATTATCAAAACCCCATACCCCTAGGAAGGCCAGATCCTAACAAATTTCATACTAATCATCCAATATGGATTCACATAAAACTTTCTACCCTCTGCTTGGATGGAAGAGGAATCTTATTTTTCTCTGAATTGCTTCTCTGATGCATGAAAGAGAACAAAACCACTAAGAATAAATTCTCTTAGCAAATCTGTTACTTTTTTGGGCTATGGAAATGGGGTTCACCATTAATACCAGTTTTATGTGTCCCACTGTTGGATGCCCTTTGTGGTTCAACTAAATTCTACAAAAACAAAAAGACAGAAAAGAAAAAATAACAAAAACAAGTTAGCATTGAAGGAGTTAGCATAACTAAAGAAATGTTATCTTTATTTATTTTAGAGAGAGTTGCATTCATTGTAATGCTCCAAAACAGGAAGGATTTGGAGTTGGTGTCACTTTCGAAAAATATCCTAATATCTGAAATGTAGCCAAATTTCTAGAGATTTGAACAAAACAGATACTACAAAAACACACTTTTATTATTGAATATGGATGATTCCACCATTTTCTAATAAAGAATTAAAATCTGAGAATTTGGCTATCATGGGCCACTCAGTAGCCATCACAACAGTTGTGTGTATAGTTGTGAAACGTGTATAGCCCTGATATTATTCTGACTTGGATGTCGCTGTCTGTTGACTTTTTTTAAGAGGACTAGCTCACATGTGTAACAAACACCACAATGTTTGAGTATGAGCTGATTTAAGAGGCACCAATATGCTTCTATTATTCAAGAAGACTTCAAGTTCTTCATGACACATACGAGAAAAGATGGAAATATAAAGACTTCCTATGTAAATAAACACAAACCTTTATAGCAGTATATATCATTTGTAAAAATGATTTTACTTGAGAAGAAACGAAGATTATCTTATTGTCATATTAAATAGTTGCTAATGTTCATATATTTTTTTCTTTTAATCTGTACCTAAAAATCCAGACTCAATATTTGACAACTTAAATATTCTACAATATTTGGAGTTTTTTGTTTTTGGTCAAATCTTTTGAAGATTTATTAGGAAGAACATAAAAAATACAAACTGTAAAAGAAAAAAACAATGAAAAAAGATAAATAAGACAATTAAAATTAAAGATTTCTTCCTTCTGTAATAAAATGGAAAGACAAGCCATAGACTGGGATAAAATATTTTCAATATTTGCCAAATATATTTGACAAAGCACTTGTATCAATGATAGAGTTCTTAAATTCAATGATAAGAAAACCCAGTTTTTGAAGAAATGGATAAAAGATTTTAAAGGACACTCCCAAAAGATAATATACCAGGAACAAATAAGCAAATGAAAAGATGTTAAAATCATTACTCATCTGAAAATGCAAATCAAAACCTAAATGAGATAATAATAAAAACCTGTTAAGACAACAAAAATTTAAAAGATTGACAACACCAAGAATGGGTAAGAATGTTAAACAACTGGATTTCTCATACATTGTTGATGAGAATATAAATAATATAACCATGCAGGGAAACAGTTTGGATAGTTTTTTATGGTTAAATACATGGGTATAGAAAAATATAACCCAATCTAAGCTTACTTGAACCTCTTGGAGCTTTGCATAAAAGTTATTTGTGGGGAGCTCAGTGAAAGATAATTGTGTCTTGTAATGAGGCACTAACAATGAAATCAAAATAACAGGAGAAATTGAGAATATTGTCTGTTGATAAATATGACAGAACTGCTATTTGTTTAGAAAATTACTTTATGTATTCTTATATAATTTTGTGGTATGCTTTTGCCAAAGACTATGGGATTAATTTTATTCATTAGAACAAACAAAAGTAGCTGTAGGCACAAATCTCTGACTAAATGGTTTATGACCTTTACTAGGTTGCTTTAACTTGTTGGCCATGAGTTTCCTCTTGTGTAAAATAGACATTTTAACATCTTTCTTATCTTTTTCATAGAGTAGTTGTAAAGATAAGATGAATATGTATGTATGTGTAAGTGCTTAGGCAAGTGTGCAAAGCTGATTAAATTTGAACTATTATGCTCAACTATTAATTGTATTAATTCCATTTATATCAGTGTTATGGATATTAAAAAGTCTAAAATGATTATACTGGATTCCTGCAATTTGTAATCATCAATCACTAGGTAATAAACATCATAAAGACTAAATAGCTCCATCTGTAGAAATAAAAAACAAATAGATTTACTCAAATAATTATGAAAATGTTTGCTTTGACTTTATAACAGTCATCCTGAAAAAACATTCTGTAAATTATTACATATAGTTACATTATATTTATAATAGGGTAAAGTTGCAAGTATTTTTTTTAACTTGCTTTATTAAAGTACCTTAGGGCTTTCTTCTTTAAACTCTGACATTTTTATTATATAAATACCAGATTTAGTCACAGTGACTAAACCGGGTATTTACATAACACAATATAATCATTATATTATATTGATTATAATATTATTATTATTATTATATTAACAATAATTATTGATTTTGAGTTCTGTAATACATACCATATGAAAAAATAGGATGTGTCAGAGACACAATTCTTCTCAAAAAGTGATTTTTAGATGAATCTTTTTTGAAATCATGTTGCAATATTTACCCATACTCTTCAGAGAAAAATGTGGCACATTCATTGCAATCAGTGCAAGAGGATCACCCTCATTTTAGATATGCTGAACTAGACTTTGTAGTTTGCCAATAGCATGAACTCATAATTAGCAAAAAATAAGAAGAGATCTGCATTGTTTTAAGAAACTCAAAGATGCACAAATGTTGAAGTAACTTAACTGGAAATTGAACATGAAAATGGTTCTCAAATTACGACAATGAATTATGTTAATTGTTCAGTTTTACTCAGACGGAAATTTTTCAGCTTCTATTGGAGACTGATTTTTCTGAAGTTTCCAGATGCAGAATTTTGAAAAACCCAGGGCACATTTACCATCTTCCAATAAATTCAACACAAGCATGTTAATTTTTGAGGTAATGGATATATGTAGCATAAAAATCTCTAACTCCAAATAAATATTATGTCCCATTATTATGTCTTTAAACTGCCATGTCTTCTTATGCAGCTATGCACTCCAAAAACAGGAATAATGCCCTATTCATCTTTGTATCACTATGCCTAGAAAAATTTCAACAATTGGCATATTCCCAGTACAAAATATTTTAGTTAACAGCCATTCAGAGCTTGAAGGTGCATCTCTTAATATTTGACATACATTTCCTAATTTTATCCTCATATAAACAATACAAACTACCTGTTCTGCTAATTCATTTATGATGTCAGGTAAACATGTACTCCAAGTTAAACTTTAATAAAAGATTAAACATTAATAGTTTAAAACTCAGTACATTTGACACTGTGGGATTTTTTTTTTAAGGATTCTAAGATCAATTTGAGCTATTCTTACAGAAAGTAGACAAACATGACAAAATCAAAGGATAAAAGATTATGCAGAAGGTAAGGGAACAAAGACTGGTTTTAAGAAGTGTTGGTGATCCTGATTTAGACAATAACAGGAAAAAAGAAGTAATAATCTGAAATAACTGAAAAAAATTTTTTCTGGATTAAAAACTATAACTTGATGTAAATGTGCATACAATATCAATAACAAAACAACTTAGGATTTACTATGCTCTATGCAAATATCTATGAAACATACCCTTCTGAAATAATTATTTGATAGAAATGAAATATAAGGAAAATACAAAAACTTCCTATGAAAATCTAGTAAGGAAATACCAACTTTGTCCAAAGGAACAATATTTTTATTGGTATCAGCTATCTCCTTCCAACATTACATTTAAGAATATATGTAACAATCACTGAAGGATTTTTAAGAAGACAGGGTTTTATACTTGACTCTGCTAGAAAAATTCTATGTATTCACTGAATAGTTCCCTCTTTCTGTATGCAAACTATGTTTCCCAGACTCTCTTACAGTTAGATTAGGGCCATATGATGGAATTCTGGCCAGTAGGAGGTAGAAGAAATATACATAATGCAAATCTGGCTCATAAAAGACTCCTATAGAATTGGTCAGTCCTCTCCTGCTTTCTTCAACAAACTAGGAATCTGTTCATATGACTCAGCCCCAGGTTGGAAGAGACACAGAATCCCTGATCGTTTCTAGGAGAAAGACAGTCAGATTTGCAACTGTGTTGTAATGTTAATAAATAAACCTGCTGTACTTGTTTCCTATTGTTGCTGTAACAGATTGCCATAAATTTAATGTTTTTTTTTTAAAGATACAAATTATCTAACAGCTCTGAAGTTCCAAAGTCTAAATGGTTCTCATAGAACAAAAATCAAGATGTTGGCCTATCTGCATTCATTTCTGAAGACTTTAGGGGACAATACATTTCTTGCATTTTCTTACTTTTAGAGGCTGCCCACATTCCTTAGCTTACCCCCACATCACTCCAACATCTGTTTTCATAATCACATTTACTTCTTGACTCTGACCTTCCTGCCTTCCTCTTTTAAGAACTCTCATGATTGTATTGGACCTACTCAGATAATCCAGGATAATCTCCCCATATTGAGTCTTAAATCATATCTGCAAATTCCCTTTTGCCATGGTAACATAGTCAACAGGTTTTGGGGATTAGGACATGGACATCTTGCAAGACCACTGTTTACCAAACTAGGATTTATACAACCACTATGATTTGAAAGCATATTTACTACTGCAGCAGAGCCTAGCTTATTAGGACCAATAAACAAAACAAGTTTTTCTGTGGCAAAGTGTTAACATGAGAACTTCCACAGATGTGCATTTGCTCAAATATGTCATGCATAGTCCCTCTCTTTAAAACAAACTATTATAAATATATTTTTTAATATGAGAAATAAAGTAGAATTCCCAACTCAATACTGCAGCCACAGTTTAAATGGACTCCCCTTATCAAGCATGGACTTTAAATTTAAGAACTTATGTGCTGTGCCCCAGCCAATTGCTACTTTCTGTTTTTGTTGCATTCCCCAAATCAGTAATGTGCCTGCTAGGATACATCCTTCTGTTCATAGTTTACTCTAAATTTCTTGTTTTGACAGTTATTAAAAAACAAACAAAGTTGGTGATTTCCTGTACCTATAATTGCTAAATCTGGTTCCGCTTTTCACATGATTGGGATATTCTTCTTGAAGAATTTCTAAATTAAAAAAATTTTTTTTTTCCTCACAGAGTTCCATGAAGTAACATGATGACTATCTCCTTTGTCAAAGAACCGGAGTGATAATATTCTACACATTTGAGGCCCCTGGTGAATCTCTTGCTTCACTGGGTTCCTGGCAGCTACCATGAGTCCTTTTATTATTTATCTTTCCCCATATTTTCTTCTGTTTACATTTTAGTCAGAGTAGGTTGGTGGCTTTAGCAAACAATTATAATTTTTACTGTCTTAAAACAATATTACTTTTTTGTCAGTTCATGTCATGATCCAAAGCAGATTGGTACCATGGGAGGATGTATTAGTCACCTCTGGTTACTATAACAAGTACTACATATTGGGTGGCTTAAACACCCAGAAAGTATTTTCTCAGAGTTCTGGAGCTTAGAATGGTTTCTGATGAAAGCCGTCTTCCTGGCTAGCAGACGGCCACCTTCTCTCTGTCTTTATGTGGAAGAAAAAGAGAGATAGCTCTGTCTGGTCCTCTTCTTATAAAACCACTAATCCTACTGGATTAGGGCCCCACCTTCATGGACTCATTTACCTCAACTGCCTCCTAAAAGCTCCATTTCCATATACAATCACATTGAGAATTAAAGCTTCAGCATATGATTTGGGGGGGACACAATTTATGCCATAGCACTGTATCCCTGACCCCCAAATTCATGTCCTTCTCACATGGGAAATACATTCATTCCATCCTAATGGCCCCCTAAGGCTAAGTGATTCCAGAATCAATCCTAAAGCCTAAAATCCAAAGTCTCATCTAAACATCAATTAAACCAGGTATGGATGAGACTGGAGATCGATTCATCCTCAGGCAACATTCCTCTCTAGCTGTGAACCTATGATACCAGACATGTGCTTCCAAAATACAGTGGTGGGCCAGGCATAAAGTACACATTCCCATTTGAAAAGGAATAAATTGGAAAGAAGAAAGAGGTGATAGGTTCCTAAGCAAGTCCACAATCCTGCAAAGTAAATTCCATTACATCTTAAAGTTTAAGAACAATCCTCTTTGGCACAATGTTCCACTCTCCCTACCCACTGAGGCAGTGGTCCTTCCTGCAGGCACTACTGGGGCAGTGGTTCCATACCTGGGGCTCGGCCCTCTTGTGGCCTTGCCCTCAAAGTCCTGTTAGGCAATACCAACTCCACGGCTTTGGCCTCACCCCACAGGGCTTCAGTTGAAGACCATCTTCCCTGTTGATCCAGAAACAATGACCCCACCCTTTGAAACTAAAGAAGCAGCCTTGGTTCTTAGGAACCGTCTCCATCATGCTAATCATTCTTAGATTTTTGTGAAGAACATTTGCAGCCAAATGACTCTTTGGTCCAATACTATAGGATCTAAGAAGTCTGAAAGTCTTCCTTCGTTTTGTCTCATTTTTTTCCGTCCACTTTAGCACCAACTGGCAGTGACTCTGCTGGCAATAATCCCATCTCTATTCTTGGCTTCTGCTGAGATGGCTGATTAAGTCCATGAGTCACACACATGATTTCTTTATCAAATGGTCGTTCAGCCACACCCTTAGTGTTCTCTCCAGAACAAGCTTTCTCATTTTTTGAGTATTTATAGATTAAGGATGTTCCAAATCTCCAAGTTCTGGTTCCTTTTTGCCTGACAATTTCTTCCTCAATTCATCTCTCTTTTGTTGCATTTGACTATAAGCAATAAGGAATATTCAAGCTCCACCTTCAATATTTTGCTTAGAAATCTCCTCTGCTAAATATCCAGTTTCATTGCTTGCAATTTCTATTTTCCACAGAGTACTAGAACATGATTCAGCCGAGTTCTTTGCCAATTTATAACAGGGATCACCTTTTCTTTTCAGAAGACTTCTCACCCCCTTTCCACCATGTGAGGACACAAGAGGTCTTCAAGCCAGAATAGGGCCCTAACCAGAACCCAACCATGCGACCTTGATCTCAGATTTCCAGTCTCCAGAACTGTGAGAAATAGATATTTCCGACAGTTATAAGCCACCCAGGATATGGCTCTTTTTTATAGCAGCCCATCTGAGTAAGATAGACTGAATGTTTTAAACAAGAGAAATTTATTTTCTCATGGTTCTGGAGGTGAGTAGGCCAAGGTTTTGGCTGATTCAGGTTCTGATGAGAGCTTACTTCCTGGCCTGTAGATTGCTCCCTTCTTTCTGTGTCTAATCTTCACATCTCCCTTCCTCTTTTTATAAGGCCACCAATATTATTGGATTAGGGTCCCATCCTCATGACCTCATTTAGCCTTAATTACTTCCTAAAAGTTCTCTCTAGATACCGCACATTGAGAGCTTTAACACACAAGCTGAGGAGGGATGCAACTCAGTCCATAGCAGAGCAGAAGTGTCTAATTCACACAGTTAATCAAGATTCTGGCCCCTTTGTCCCATCTGCCATTTTCTCAGACCTATGAGTCCTTTACTGCATCTTCACCAGTGACTGCAGACAAGGGAGGGAATGACCCTACAGGATAGCTTGGAAAAATTTACATCCTAACTGAAAACATTGTATATCACTTCTATCTACATTCCATTGTCTAGAGCAAAGTCTAATGAAATCTGGGGAAATCTTGTTTAGGCATGTATTCAGGCAAAAGAAAGAAAATAGATATTGGTATACATTAGCAGTCTCTGCCTCCATATTCCTTCCTTAAAATTTTACGCTTAAAAATCTACTAAGAAAAGATTAGTACTAAAAAATGAGTGCAAGTTTACAGAATATAAGGTCAATAAACAAAAGTCAATTGTATTTCTGTATACTAGCAATGAAAAATAAATATGAAATTTTAAACATTCATTTAAAATAGCATAAAATAAAGTAGGAATGAATTTAATGACAGATGTTCAAGATCAATATAGAAAAATCAGTTGTGTTTTTATACATTAGAAATAATAGAAAATGGTACTTGAAAAATAATTTCATTTACAATAGTATCAAAAAGAATAAAATAAAATTAGAAATAAAAGTAACAAAAAAAGTGAAAATGTACATTGTGAAAACTACTTAACTTTACTAAAAGAAATATTGTTAGAAAGACTGAAATACTGACACATGCTACAACATGGATGAACCTTGAAAACCTTATGCCAAGTGTAAGAAGAAGACAGTCACGAAAAACCACATATGGTATGATCCTGTTTATATATCCATAATAGATGATACTATAGAGATACATATTAGGTTAACAGTTGTCTAAATTTCCCCTGGGACTCAGGGGATGGGATTGGTGGCAAGTGGGAAATGACTGCTAATAGATAAGGGGGTTAAGTTTTGAGTAATGTGATTTTTTTTAACTTACATTTTTTGTATTTATATAAAAAGAGAGCTTCCAGGTAGAACTGGTCTGAGAAAAGCTTACTCTTACTTGGTAATAATGTGGTAACCTTGATGACTAAAGAAGACATGTTCTACTATTTCAGGAAAACGCAGTTCATATAGGAGTAAGGATTTTAACCCCTCACTGCATGTTAGTGGGTCAGTGAAAATACTTAGTATCATGTAGTTTTATTTTAGTTGCATCACATTCTTTTATAAAATTTTAGGGTTTGTCTTTTTTTCTATTTTTGAAGAAATGAGTGCTTTAGGCATTATAGAAAATTTGGGACTTAAAGAAAAGTTTAAAAAAGAGAAGTGCACCCAACATTTAGAGATAACTGTAATGGATATTTGCTCTAATTCCTGCCATTTTTAAATGTGCATATAACATTTAATTATATAATATATGAAAAGATATATGTTAACTTTAAAATTTGCAAAAGTTTCTTGCCTTCGTTAAATAAGGTTTGCTTATTGTAAAAAAAAAGTCTAAATAATAAATCATGAAGAAGGACATAAAAATTACCCTTAAATTCCATGAGGCAGAGAGAAATGGTACAGTCTAGTGCAGATGCAGAGGGTGGCCACATGCAGACATTTGCCTATTTTCAGTCCCTTTGGCGGACGTTCTGTCATCATGCATTTCTCCTTGCTCTACTCCAAAGGTTTTCCTCACAGTCCACACTACATTAGATGCTGATGTCTTCCAGATTCCAGGTTCCACCCCTGCCTCAATCTTCCTCACTTCTTTCCCCATTTGTTGCTGTTTCAGTGCTCGGTATGGTTGTCTCTCAATTGCTTCTGTCTGTAAACACTTTGCTTAGGCTCATTTTTTCCTCTGATTCCATGGTATGCCTGAAATTATACTTTCTTATTTGATTTTTCTGCTTACCAAGCTTTCACATCTCTGGGATTTTTCTTCCCCAACCACACTCTTCCTGACAACACAACTCTGATGAAAAAGTATCACTTTGTCTTATACGGGAGTCAGCTGAACAAGTGACATTCCTGACTTTTCTAAAAGAGTCAGGATTTGGTGTTAGGTTAGTTCTCACAAGGGACTGAATGCTGTTTCTTGCTTCAAAGGTATTGTTACACATTTAGATGTATTTAACTATGTTTAAAAGAGAAAAGTTTCTTCATGACATTTTATTTTAAGTACAAAGATTTATAATTAATTGAAGACAAAATTTGTTATTAGCAAAAGGTCTTGTACTCTATGTAAAAATGTATTTCAAGCTCTCATTATATCTTAAACTGACATTAATCAACTTAAGGAACATAATTTTTTATACATTTTTTAGTATTGCCTGCATAGTGCAGATACAAATTGTCTAGGAAGTGTTTCTACAGTTATTAATATGTTTTCAAAGATGAGTTTAACAAGTTGGGACATCAAAATTCACATGTCATTTACAAAGAACCCCAATCTCTCCCTCAAAGTATTAATATTAAATTAGTATATTAAATAAAACCATATCATGTTAGGTCTCATATGTACATGTGGTAAAAGATATACTGAATCACATTAAAATTTTCAAGAGTATATTTGAGCAGCTACTAAAAAAAAGATAAGTAGCACCAACAGGAGCTAGGGGCAAGGTATTTATAGAAAAGAAGTTGAAGCAAAGCAAAGCAATCATGTGATTGGCTATGGCTTAAGCAGTCGTACTATTTGGGAAATCCCATGTGGTTGTTCATGATTGGTTTTTCTGTTTCATTTTCCAGATTTGGGTGCATTGACTCCAGTGTAGGTTTTCGTTTGTTTACGTAGACACCTGAGGCATTAGCGCCCCCTCAGTCTAACAGCCCCCTTGTTTAAGCACTGTAAATATAATATATAATCACGTATATGTGAGCTTAAAGTAATATATATAAAATCTTAAATTCCAGCATTAATTACAGATAATTATATCTTTTCACAATTGCAATAAAATCATCAATAAAAGTTTTCCCCAATCACATGGATTGCAAAATCAACCCTAGAATATATTTACCTTTGTATTAGAAATGGTTGTCACAACTCATTTATCAGTAGGGCAAGAACTTTTATGGTTTGCTGCATACAAATGAAGTGAAAGTTTGCATTTATGTTAAGCCTTATCATATAGCCAAAGAATTCACTCTTGCTACCTCCTTTGCTTTTCTCAGAATCCTGTGAGGCAGGAATAGCATGGAATATTTTTATTTTCTACATAAGGAAAGAGTTTCTTAGTAGTTTTTATGGAAAGCCAGAGGCTAAATTGGGCGGACTGGCAAGGAAGGAGGCTACGGGACCGTCTCCTTTGTGATCTGTATCCTGCCCTTTAGTTGTGCTCATTTTACAGGAAACCCATTTTGTAGGACTCCTACAAGGTAGGATCTGCAGCAGGAGGCTGGAATCGATGACTGGAATGCCGGAGGAAGAAGAACCCAGGGTGTTTCCCCTTCTCTCCGCAGCCGCGGTGTCTGGTTGTAGTGGGTGCCTCGGCGCCCCCGACTCCCGGCCACGGCTCATTCATTCGTCATGAGTCCAGCAGCTGTGAAGCAGCCGTGAGTTCTGGATGCTGGTAACGCCACTGTCCTCAATGCCCTTCCAGTCCTAAGATGGTAAAAGCTTCCTGCAGTTGCTCATTTGTGGATAGCTTCACTCTCAGCTGTCCAGCCGCTTCCTTGTATGGATTAGCCTAAAGTGGTTTGATTTTTCTGCCTGGACCCTAATCGTCGTTATTTGAGGGATACCAACAATTCCGTCTGTATAAATATTAACCCCAACCCAATTTTTTTCTTTCATAAAATAATATTCTCTCTCCTTTGCTTAAAGTGAGGAATAGCTATATTTGATTGTTCACTATGTATTATGGATATAAACTGCATGGTCTTATTGTTCCTGTATTTTAGTTTTTTTTAAGTGTTTCCCATTACAACACTTTGATAAAACAGTTAATATTTAAAAAAAGGCCAGTATAATGATTAAGATTAAGGAGTTATTGTAATCCTTCCTCTACCTTTCAAAAGCTGTATGACCTTGAGCTACTTTGTCTCTGAGCCTGGACTTATTAGGGATAATAATTCCTAGGATCTAGGATTCTTGTGAGGAATGAGTGAGTTAATATGTGGGAAGGACGCAGTTTATTGCCTGATTCACAAGCACTAATAAAAGAAACAATTTTTAAGGTATTCTTTGAGAATTCAGAGTAAAACAAAGATTATTTTGATTGACATAAGTATAGATTTAAAGAGATTTTGGATTATGAGAATTTCTAAATCATTTATATATGTGTATGTATGTATTATATATGTGTATAAAGAGCTGTATATAATATATACACAGATACACAGTTGCATCATGCAAGTTAAATATACTTTAGATTTTAAACTTTAGGAACTTAAGAAAAAATATGTCTAGAATTTTAGTTCTTTAAAAAGACACACTTCTTGATTATTACAAAATTAATTTCAAGGTGTTTGCAAAGAAACATTTTGCAAATGCAAAAGGCATTCCTGAAGAATATATATACAAAAAAAATAGCAGTAAAAGATTTCATTTCATTACTTTGGGTCTACATAAGAGAATGCTAGGGTCTTCAGATATGCAGAAAACTCTTTGGGAAATACAAGATAAATTAGGTAATTATCTTTTTTTGTAACTAGTTTTGAAGATGAGCTAAATTACTGCATAATGGTATTAATTTGCTTATCTGTAAAGTTCTAATTTATCTGTCTTCCCCAGTATTGTGTCTTTAAACATCCTTTTATAATCACCTGTAGAAGGTTGTTTAAAAAAAACCCATATAAAAACTACACAAAATACTGAAGATGGTAGATGAAAAAGGATGCCTTTGATCTACAGCTGTGGAAGAATAAAAGTGCCACATCAAAAGCAGAGTTAAACAGAGGTTGAGGGGAATGAGTGTACAGGTAGAATTGGACAGAAGTAAATTCTATTCTTCCTGTGTCAAACACAAAAGAAAGTAAAAGCGAGAAAGACAAGGATCTTTGTAATTATGAAAATTCATAATAAATTTCAGGAATTATTACAAAAGCAAATTTGAGTTCTGAATAACAAAAAAATTAGCAGTCTGTTGGGACCCTAAATTGATGAAAGGTGCAATTATTCCAACTACAGCTGACTTTCCCATTGTGGAAGCATATCCTTCTGACCTGTTCCAAGTATACATTTTTCTAAAATCAGATTTCAAAAATTAGCCAAAATGCAACTTGAAAGAACATCATATAAATATCACTTCTTGTTTAAATTCCCTCAAAAATCCCTGGGATCTGTACCAGTAAAGGATACATATGTGGGATAAGGTTTTTGAATATATATAAAGCACAAATATGCACTGTAACAATAGTCATCCTTGAGTTGCCCTTTTATAATGTACCCACTACATTTATGCAGAAATATAATGAGGCTTTGTAAATCACCAACAAAGTCCAAGGGTAGGAGTCTGTGTGTGGAACTCAAGATGTTAATATTTCCTTTCTAACCAAATGAACTCCACATGTTTTCTGCTGCAACTAATCTCTTTCCTGTGGAATTAGGCATGGTCTGACTCATTCTTTATTTTTTTGAACATGACAATTTACTCCAGAGTATTCCTCATTTCATATAGCCTCTGCTCCCAGCCATTGCTCTGCATTCAGCATCCTTGCTGATCTTGTAGGAAGTATGGTTTTATGGTAGAAATCGTAACATCACTAGTGTATAGGCTAAGGAGACTTGGCCAGTCATGTCACAAATGACAGGCTTTAAGTAGCACATGTATAAGAAAAATACTTTCTTAGTCATCTACAGAACTTTAGGATGAAAAAAGTGCTCCCAAACATATCTGAAAATAATAAAAATACAGTTTATATTAATTGGTAATGTCCTAAATGTCAGGCCTGCCTTTATCCCTACATACAACATTACTGACCTTAACAAAGATAATCCCATTCTTGGACATGAGCAGACACAGTCACATAGCTAATAAGCAGTAGAGCAGAGATTCAAAACCAACTCTTCTGGTTCTAAAACCAGTGACTCTGAAATGCAGCATCTCCGTCATTTGCTTCTCAAAGTGGCCTATGCAGAGGCAGAGAAGAGCTCATTATGGCTACTGACATCTATGAACCAATGCAGAGAAAGGTCACATGACTATTAAGGCCTCAAAGCTTAGTGGCAGAGTCTGAAACACAACCTGGCTATGGGAATGCCCAGTCCTGTGCTTGGTTTCCTCCATCTCTCCATTCACTTAGAGGATTCAGCTGAAGACCCATGTGAGAGAGCTCGTTATGTAGAGAGGAGGATAAAGGAGAAGGGGAGAGAAAGGAGACGGGTAAGAACTGAGGCATGACTATTTGAAGGGCAGAATCCACATGCTATTTGCTTTTGTAACCTTAACACCTAGCATGGTGTCTTGAACATAGTGTTAGTATTTAGTAATATTTAATGCATAAATGAGGTGAATAAAATAATAAAAGAATCATTTGTAGTGTTTTTCCTTCTTTTGGTTGGTTGGTTTGCACACTGAAGTTCTTATTATACTGTTATAAAAATTATGTGACTGTCTGGACAGATTGGTTCAGTCACCTCTCATTTCAGTTTATTCTAGGACAGTTCCTTCACCTCTAAGTGCTTGATTTCTCTCATGTATATAATAAAGGGATTACATTAATTAAGTTTCAAAATGTTTTCAAAATAGAGTGTACCATCCATGGATAACCTCTTCTTAGAGGACTTGCACTTACAGGATAATGATCTGGTCATAGAATTTCTGGACTTATGAGGATATCAATTATGTGTGTGATCGCAAAGATTTTCAGTCGCCTGGTGGAAGACAGCAATAAAAATTCCACATCTTTGATGTTTGATATGTAGCTATTTGTTTTGCATTCATTCTTTCTCTCATCAAGCAATCATTAAAGGACCTCTATGTGAAACTGCTGGGTTAGCAAGAAGTTCAAAACAGTAATAACTGTTGTGGTAATAGAGGTACATACCAAATTTCAGAGAGAGAAAAAGGAGTGTTCATGATTTCTCTCAGTAAATTTGGAAGTTAACATTTGAACCTGATGAGAGAATAGAGTTCACTGAACTGCAAGGGGAAAGCGCTGCACCCACCAGAAAGCAGCATGCCATTCGGGTCCTTGGGAATGCCAACCCTCTCAGCACAGCTGATGCAGAGAGGGTCAAGAAAGTGGAGGCAGATAAAGCTGAGTCCTAAAGCCCTAAATGCCAGTCTAAGTTTTTCTATTATCTTGTGGGTTTTAAGTAATCACTTAAAAGATTGACATTTTTAAAAATCAATGTAGCAACCAGTAGAGAGGAAAGGGTGGATGACTAGATGGAAAATAGCCCACTTATTCAATGGACAAGGCAAGAGACACTGAAGACCTAAACTGAAAGAGTCCCACTGGGGATGGAGTGCTCCATGAGACTGATCCACATTCAGAACGATTCGAGTTTCTTGTCGGTTGCTATTCAAAAGATAACTTGGTATGTTTTATATTGACATAAGTTTCCTGAAATAAAAATGAATGTGAGAAAGTCAAAAATGTGAGTAAATAACAACTCATCCAATTATACCAATGCTTTTGAGAAAATATTTCTATATTGTCTTCTTGATGACAGGGAACATGTGGTTGCAGATGTCTTTAACTAGAATAAAATGTAATAGAACTCTCCCTGGCAAGGTGCAGACTCAGTGTAAATACACTTCTCTGAAATAGTCGATGTGTCATTCTTCACTTGGCCTTTAAGGTACTACTTACCTTGCTTGACTTGGGAAAAAACAGAGGGGAATTCAGTATATCATTACAGAGCTTTTTTAATGAAAATGTCTCCAGTTAAAATTAACCAATTATTAGATTCTACACAAAATTACAGGAATGTATTTTTCCTTCGAATTCAAAATTTGTTGTTTTCTAGTTTGTGCTTGAATGTTAATCCACTGGTTTTCTTTTTCCCTCTCTCTTTCCATCAGCACCAAGGTTTGTATTTCACTGCTCTGCCCATGGATCAGAATCTCTAAAATATGTACATTTTTCCAGTTTTAAGAAGTTTAGACAGAATATGATTTAAAATACATATAACATATCTTTTTCTTGCTATTTTTTTATTAAGGTATTATTGATATAAACTCTTCTGAAGGTTTCATATGAAAAAACAATGTGGTTACTACACTTACCCATATTATCAAGTCCCCACTCATACCCCAATGCAGTCACTGTCCATCAGTGTAGTAAGATGCCACAGATTCACTATTTGCCTTCTCTGTGCTACACTGTTTTCCCCTTGATCCCCCACACCATGTATACTAAACAAAATACCCCTCAATCCCCGTCTCCCACCCACCCCACTCACCTTCCACACCCCTCCCCCTTGGTAACCACTAGTTCCTTCTTGAAGTCTCTGAGTCTGCTGCTATTTTGTTCCTTAAGTTTTCCATTGTTGTTATACTCAACAAATGAGGGAAATCATTTGGCACGTGTCTTTTTCTGCCTGCCTTATTTCACCGAGCATAATATCCTCCAGCTCCATCCATGTTGTTGCAAATGGTAGGATTTGTTTATTTCGTATGGCTGAATAGTATTCCATTGTGTATATGTACCACCTCTTCTTTATTCATTCATCTACTGATGGACACTTAGGTTGCTTCCATTTCTTGGCTATGTAAATAGTGCTGCGATAAACATAGGGGTGCATATGTCTTTTTCAAACTGGCTCCTGCATTCATTCTTAGGGTAAATACCTAGGAGTGGAATTTCTGGGTCAAATGTTATTTGTATTTTTAGTTTTTTGAGGAACCTCCATATTGCTTTCCACAATGGTTGAACTAGCTTACATTCCCACTGGCAGTGTAGGAGTGTTCCCCTTTCTCTGCATCCTCGCCAGCATTTGTTGTTCTTAGGCTTTTCAATGCTGGCCATCCTTACTGGTGTGAGGTGATATCTCACTGTGGTTTTAATTTGCATTTCCCTGATGATTAGTGATGTGGAGCATCTTTTCATGTGTCTGTTGGCCATCTGAATTTCTTCTTTGGAGAACTGTCTCTTCATATCCTCTGCCCATTTTTTAATTGGGTTATTTGCTTTTTGGGTGTAGAGGCATGTAAGTTCTTTATATATTTTGGATGTTAACCCTTCTCGGATATGTCATTTAAAATATATTCTCCCATACTGTAGGATGCCTTTTTTGTTCTTTTGATGGTGTCCTTTGCTGTGCAGAAACTTTTTAGTTTGATGTAGTCCCATGAGTTCATTTTTGCTTTTGCTTCCCTTGCTCAAGGAGATGCATTCAGGAAGAAGTTGCTCATGCTTATATACAGGAGATTTTTGCCTATGTTGTCATCTAAGAGTTTTATGGTTTCATGACTTACATTCAGGTCTTTGATGTATTTCGAGTTTACTTTTGTGTATGGGGTTAAAAAATAATCCAGTTTCATTTTCTTGCATGTAGCTGTCCAGTTTTGCCAACACCAGCTGTTGAAGAGGCTGTCATTTCCCCATTGTATGTCCATGGCTCCTTTATCATATATTAATTGACCATATATGGTTGAGTTTATAACAGGGCTCCCTACTCTGTTCCATTGGTCTATGGGTCTGTTCTTGTGCCAGTACCAAATTTTCTTGAGTACTGTGGGTTTGTAGTAGAGCTTGAAGTTGGGAAGCATAATCCCCCCAATTTATTCTTCCTTCTCAGGATTGCTTTGGCTATTCGGGACCTTTTGTGGTTCCATATGAATTTTGGAAGATTTTCTCTAGTTCATTGAAGAATGCTGTTGGCATTTTGATAGGAATTGCATTGAATCTGTAGATTGCTTTAGGCAGGATGGCAATTTGACAATATTATTTCTTCCTATCCATGAGCAGTGGATGTGTTTCCATTTACTGGTATCTTCTTTAATTTCTCTCATGAGTGTCTTGTAGTTTTCAGAGTATAGGTCTTTCACTTCCTCAGTGAGGTTTATTCCTAGGTATTTTATTCTTTTTGATTCAACTATGAATGGAATTGTTTTCCTGACTTCTCTCTAAGTTCATTGTTAGTGTATAGGAATACCACAGATTTCTGTGTATTAATTTTGTATCCCGCAACATTGCTGAATTCAGATATTAGATCTAGTAGTTTTGGGGTGGATTCTTTAGGGTTTTTTATGTACAATATCATGTCATCTGCAAACAGGGACAGTTTAACTTCTCCCTGCCAATCTGGATACCTCTTATTTCTTTGGTTTGTCTGATTGCCGTGGCTAGGACCTCCAGTACTATGTTGAATAGAAGTGGGGAGAGTGGGCATCCTTGTCTTGTTCCCAATCTTAAAGGAAAAGCTTTCAGCTTCTTGCTGTTAAGTATAATGTTGGCTGTGGGTTTGTCATATATGGTCTTTATTATGTTGAGGTACTTGCCCTCTATACCCATTTTGTTGACAGTTTTTATCATGAATGAATATTGAATTTTGTCAAATGCTTTTTCAGCATCTATGGAGATGATTATGTGATTTTTGTCCTTTTTGTTGATGTGGTGGATGATGTTGATGGATTTTTTAATGTTGTACCATCCTTGCATCCCTGGAATAAATCCGACTTGATCATGATGGATGATCCTTTTCATGTATTTTTGAATTTGGTTTGCTAAAATTTTGTTGAGTATTTTTACATCTATTTTCATCATGAATATTGGTCTGTAATTTTCTTTTTTTGTGGTTTCTTTGCCTGGTTTTGGTATTAGAGTGATGCTGACCTCATAGAATGAGTTTGGAAGTATTCCCTCTTCTTCTACTCCTTGGAAAACTTTAAAGAGGATGGGTATTAGGTCTTCACAAAATATTTGATAAAATTCAGCAGGGAAGTCATCTGGTCCAGGCATTTTGTTCTTAGATAGGTTTTGGATTACCAGTTCAATTTCGTTGCTGGTAATTGTTCTGTTCAGATTATATGTTTCTTTCTGGGTCAGCCTTGGAAGGTTGTATTTTTCTAGAAAGTTGTCCATTTCTTCTAGGTTATCTAGTTTGTTAGCATATAATTTGTTATAGTATTCCCTAATAATTCTTTGTATTTCTGTGGTGTCTGTAGTGATTTTTTCTTTCTCATTTCTGATTCTGTTTATGTGTGTAGACTCTCTTTTTTTCTTGATAAGTCTGGCTAGGGGTTTATCTATTTTGTTTATTTTCTCAAAGAACCAGCTCTGGCTTTCATTGATTCTTTCTATTGTTTTATTCTTCTCGATTTTATTGATTTCTGCTCTAATCTTTATTATCTCCCTCCTTCTACTGACTTTGGGCCTCATTTGCTCTTCTTTTTCAGGTTTCATTAATTGTGAGTTTAGACTGCTCGTATGGGATTGTTCTTCATTCCTGAGGTAAGCCTGTATTGCAATATACTTTCCTCTTAGCATGGCCTTCACTGTGTCCCACAGATTTTGCGGTGTTGAATTATTTTTGTCATTTGTCTCCACATATTGCTTGATCTCTGTTTTTATTTGGTCATGGATCCATTGGTTATTTAGGAGCATGTTGTGAAGCCTCCATGTGTTTGTGGGATTTTTCATTTTCCTTGAGTAAATCCCATGGTATGTCCATGGCTCCTTTATCATATATTAATTGACCATATATGTTTGGGTTTATACCAGGGCTCTCTACTCTGTTCCATTGGTCTATGGGTCTGTTCTTGTGCCAGTACCAAATTTTCTTGAGTACTGTGGCTTTGTAGTAGAGCTTGAAGTTGGGAAGCATAATCCCCCCAATTTATTCTTTCTAGTTTCATACCACTGTGGTCTGAGAAACTGGTTGGTACAATTTCAATCTTTTTGAATTTACCAAGGCTCTTTTGTGGCCTAGTATATGATCTACTCTTGAAATGTTCCATGTGCACTTGAGAAGAATGTATATTCTGCTGCTTTTGTGGGTAGAGTTCTGTAGATGTCTGTTAGGTCCATCTGTTCTATTGTGTTGTTCAGTGCCTCTGTCTCCTTACTTATTTTCTGTCTGGTTGATCTGTTCTTCAGAGTGAGTGGAGTGTTGAAGTCTCCTGGAATGAATGCATTGCATTCTATTTCCCCTTTTAATTCTGTTAGTATTTGTTTACCATGTGTAGGCACTCCTGTGTTGGGTGCATAGATATTTATAATGGTTATATCTTCTTGTTGGATTGACCCTTTTATCATTATGTAATGTCCTTCTTTGTCTCTTGTGACTTTCTTTGTTTTGAAGTCTATTGATACAAGTACTGCAACTCCTGCTTTTTTCTCCCTATTGGTTGCATGAAATATCTTTTTCCATCCCTTCACTTTTAGTCTGTGTATGTCTTTGGGTTTAAAGTGAGTCTCTTGTAGGCAACATATAGATGGGTCTTGTTTTTCTATCCATTCAGTGACTCTATGTCTTTTGATTGGCGCATTCAGTCCATTTACATTTAGAGTGATTATGGATAGGTATGTACTTATTGGCATGGCAGGCTTTAGATGCGTGGTTACCAAATGTTCAAGGTTAACTTCCTTACTATCTAAGAGTCTAACTTAAATCACTTACATGCTATTACGAACACAATCTAAAAGTTCTTTTTTTTTTATTCCTTATTTTTCTTCCTCCTGCATTCTTTATATATTAGGTATCATATTCTATACTCTTTGTCTATCCCTTGATTGACTTTGGGGATAGTTAATTTAATTTTGCATTTGCTTAGTAATTAGATGTTCTACTTTCTTTACTGTGGTTTTATTACCTCTGGTGACAGCTATTAAATCTTAGGAACACTTCCATCTATAGCAGTCCCTCCAAAATACACTGTAGAGATGGTTTGTGGGAGGTAAATTCTCTCAGCTTTTGCTTATCTGGAAATTGTTTAATCCCTCCTTCAAATTTAAAGATAATCTTGCCAGATAAAGTAATCTTGGTTCGAGGCCCTTCTGCTTCATTGCATTAAAACATCATGCCACTCCCTTCTGTCCTGTAGGGTTTCTGGTGAGAAGTCTGATGATAACCTGATGGACTTTCCTTTGTATATGATCTTATTTCTCTGTCTGGCTGCTTTTAATAGTCTGTCCTTTTCCTTGATCTTTGCCATTTTAATTACTATATGTCTTGGTTTTGTCTTCCATGGGTCCCTTGTGTTGGGAGACCTGTGCACCTCCATGGCCTGAGAGACTGTCTCCTTCCCCAGATTGGGGAAGTTTTCAGCAATTACCTCCTGAAAGACACTTTCTATCCATTTTTCTCTCTCTTCTTCTTCTGTTACCCCTATAATGTGAATATTGTTCCGTTTGGGTTGGTCACACTGTTCTCTCAATATTCTTTCATTCTTAGAGATACTTTTTGTCTTTGTGCCTCAGTTCTTTGTATTCCTTTTCTCTCATTTCTATTTCATTTATTTTCTCCTCCACCATATCCAATCTGCTTTTATTACCGTCCATTGTGCTCTTCAACGATTGGATCACTGACTGGAATTCATTCCTGAGTTCTTGAATATCTTTCCATACCTCCATGAGCATGTTAATGATTTTTATTTTGAACTCCCTTCCAGGAAGAGTCATGATGTCAATGTCATTTAAATCTTTCTCAGGAGTTGTATTAATAATTTTACTCTGAACCAGGTTCCTTTGGCATTTCATACTTGTGTATGGCGACCTCTAGTGCCAGGAAGGTCTACTTCCTGGAGCTGCTCAGCCCCTGAAGCAATGTCAGGGGTTGCAGGGGAGTGGTATTGGTGCCTGCGGGGAGGAAAGAGCTGTTTCCTGCTATCTGGCTGCTATGCCTGTCTCCACTGCCTGAATCAGTAGGCCAAGCACACAGGTATAAGCCTCTATGCTTTGTGTTTGTATTTGCTGTAGACAGATCTTTCCTCTGGCTGGGCTAATCCCAGGGTAGGGTTTGCCGGTTTGCAAGCCAGGTGGGGCTGGCCGAGAGAAAGGCGCAGTAGGCTGCGTATCATGGAGCGGGTCCTTGGAGCAGTGTAGCCAGCCAGGGAGCTGGAGCACCTGAGGATCATCTAAGATGGAAGATTTCTTTTTTTTCCTTAAATATGAGAGTCTATGTGGCAATGCTCCCAAACTGATGGGCAGAGTGCACCCAGACAATTTTGTCTACCTGTCCTCTCTCCTGAGCAGTAAGCTCTGTGCAATCCTTGCCCCTTTAGCAGCCCTCTTGCTAAGGGCTTCCTTGTTAGGAAGTCTCTCAGACTGCCCACCTTTCTTTTGTCCCAGAGCAGCTGGATATGGATCCCTGCTTTCCACAAGCGGCTGGAATCTCAGTGTCTCCTGGAATTCTGCCTCTCTTAGTTTTCCAACCCCATAATCACAAAAGCATCATGCAAGCACCATGAAATGTAGGTTTGTGCTCCCAGATCAGATCTCCGGAGTTAGGTATTCAGCAGTCCCAGGCCTCCTCTCCCTCTCTGTTCCATTTCTCTTCCTCCCGCCAGTCATCTGGGGTCGGGGAAGGGCTTGGGTCCCACTGGGCCACAGCTTTGGTACGTTACCCTGTTCTGTGAGGTCTGCTTTTTTCTCCAGGTGTACGCAGTTTGGCACAGTCCTCTTTCCTGTTGCTCTTTCAGGATTAGTTGTATTAATTATATTTTTGTATTATATGCAGTTTTAGGAGGAAGCCTAAAGCTCTCACCTCTCATGCTACCATATTTAATCCAATCTTCTATAATATATCTTCAAAAGGTATTTTATCAATAAATATTTTCTTGTCTAGTTAACTTTTCCCCACTTTATTCACAACCAAATTTCTTAGCTAATCTTATTCGTTTTTCTCTTTGACATTAACATTTCATAAATTTTTTATCAATTTCTTTCCCCAAAATATACTGATCTATATGTTCTAAAGCCCTATAAAATCTTTTTAATATTCATATTTATCTATAAGTCCTTCAAGTCCAACAAACTTCTTAAATATTCCATGCCCTTCAGTATACTTTCATCATTCCACTAATGAGACTCACAGAATTTGAAAGAACATTCTGGTTGGTATTAAACTTAAATGAAGAGATATTCTTTCCATTATTTCCTCATACAATGACTTTAAAATTATCTTTTTTTTTTAGTAACTACCATTTTAACTGGCAATTCCAAATGATTTAATTTTCATTTCCCATCACAGGTAGACCTTTGATGGTGTAACCATATTTTAGGTTCTCCTCTCATTTGAAGTTGGTTATTTTCATCTGGTAGCATCCATTTAGTAGCTCTGAAGTCAAGGTAATGGATGAGTTTACTGAAGGCACAAGTCTTTCGTTCATTCTGCTAGCCAAAGTACACTTCATGATCATAAACAGAAAACTCCAGACTTCAACCTGCTTCTGGAAAAGCAAGATGAATGTGCCCGTGGGACCAGGACACTCAGCAATACAGTAAATTACCTTGTTCAAGCACTGGTCCGGTGGGAAAGTTCCAGGAGCATAGGAGCTACATCTTTGGCTCCCTTGGCCTTGTCTCTGCATGGCTTGGCTGTGGGCCTGCTAAAGAGAAAGAGAAATCGTGTTTCTTACCATCTCTCAAAACTGCACACATTTGCACTTTTGAAATCTTGCTTCATTTCCACTTAGTGGTTATCAGAATTATTAACAAAAGCCAGATGACCATTCTATGTATTCCTAAAGTCTGTGTTTAATTTATTTTTATAATATACATATAATTTTCTATATTACACAATCTTTGGATCAGTTTTTTAACTGTCAATAATCAGCCGTGTTCCCTACAAAATAGATTTTTCATATAGTGTAGCTTGCTATTGAAAGAAACCAAAAGGAATTATGGAGGCCTTTTTTGAGTTCATAAAATACTTATTTGATATTCCTAGCCAGAGAGCTAAAATAAGTCATTTTTAGATCAAGTAAAATAACTCATTATTTTAAAGTTTTTGTTGTTGTTTGAAGAAAATATTTGTGTTCTATTTTTTAGAAGAATAACTTTGGACTTAAAGTCAATGATACACTTAATTTATATATAACAGGATTATATGCTCTATCATTTATTTCTTCAATTGACTTCTATGTGTAATTAAAAATAAAAAATGGTTTCTTATAGGAACATCTAAAAATGCTTAGGGATGTTCCAAGATTCCCAAATCTGTTTATAAATCAGGCCTTACAAGAGATATGAAGTAATTCCAGCATTGTTTATCATTCATACATCTGACTTTGAATCAGATACTGATCAGACCCCAGCCTGACCTATCCTGTAATTAAGGATTCAACCCTTAGGCAATAAACTGGGCTCCAAACTCCCTTTTTTCCAATGCCTTACCATACAAAATGTACTTAATGTGTCAATTGTCCATTATACCCAAGATATTTTCTGAACAAATTCTCTGCTGAGCAGAATATCTTCAGACTAAGGTGTCAGTGATTGAAAGACCAATAAGATGTCAATTGAATGAAATGAAGAACTGAACCCTCAACTACTGAGGAAAAGAAGTTTATCTTAAAATCGAGAGGATTTTGTGTGTTTCCTGATGGCCTGGAATTCCTATGATCTAACTACTCACATGTAAATAAAAATATCTTCCTATGGTATGTGACAAGGAAAATAGTTTTGCTTTAGCGTATGATGTTTTTTTCTCTTCCCGCTTTCCTTGGAAAATTAGTATATTTCAAGATCAAATTGTTTCTTTTTGCTGTTTTCTAGCTCTAAAGAAATTTCAAACTGAGATTATTCCCTCGAAAGAACCAAAATACTATTGGTTCACAAGGCCATGCCTTTGAGGATAGAAATCAATAGGCAGGACTTCCTCACCTTGTTACTTCAGCAGAATGGAACAGATTGTATACAGCTCATAAATATCTTGAACTCTAGGAGAAAATGAAGAGTATGAAGACAAGGACCAATCTTGGTCTGGTATCATGGGATAAATGGTTTCTGAGGGACATGATCTCAAATGGAGCATGGTGGCCAAGGTACACAGGGGTTTGAACATTTGATCCAGGGAAATCTTCATAGAAGAAGGGAATAAAACCCTGGGGAATACACAGGTACAGCTGGCTTGCATATTAAGCTTTCACTGAGAAACTTCAAGTGCACACACAACCAATAGGGTTTAGATATGGTTTCAAGCTAACAAGAATTAAATTAAGGCTTTCCTGAACAATATAAAATTCAGTCTTTCTTTTTCATTTCTTATTTGGCTGCCAGGAAGCTTAGACCTAATTTCAGTAACAGTCTAGGAAATTAGGACTTGTTTATCCTTCCACAAATGTTCTGATATGTTCCTTGTGTTTTTAACTATTTTCCAAGGCCCTGAATGATTATTTTATTTTTTTTCCTTATTTTACTTTATTATTTGCAAACCAGTGAATTGCTGTAATCTCTCTGTAGAATTGAAACAAAGGTATTCAAAAATATCTCAATCATTAACAAAATAAATACACAATCACAAAATTCTGCTACTCCCTTGCTCTTCCACTTCTTTAGAATGACTCAGAAAGGTTAGAACAAGAAGACCTGGTCAATTAGCAATACTTTGTAACAATAAAAACCAACCCTCTATGGCCCATTAATTTTTCTTAACTATAGAGAGGAATATCAGAAAGTTACTAAATCCTGTGGTGATTAAGGCTCTGCACAACAGAAAGCACAGGTTAGAACTGGTCCTTTTATTCTCTTTCTTGATTATTCCAATCAACCTCAGCAATAGTGATTACATCTAGAGAGCCTCAGCCTTTGACATCTTCCATGCAAAAAGGAACAGACTGAGGATACAAAGATTTTTTTAATTATGTGTTATTAATATTTTATATTATTATATTACATATTTACTATAATGTGTTAATATAATATAGTTAATATAAAGTATTTAATATGATGTACTTAAGATATGTAATATATTTTTTAATACATTCTTAATAGAAGTTGGAAATCATTTTCTTCCTCACAAATGCTTCTGCCTTGCATCCTTTGAAGTCACTGATTTCCTGTCCACCCCCTTCCCTTTCTCATATAACTCCAAATCTTTTGTCAATAAACATGATGGAGAAGACACTTATTACTCATAAGGATGCTTTTTGGTTGACTATACCTTCATGAGTCACTGCCCAAAATATCTCACCACTAAGAACAGCCAAGTTGCTGTCCAGAAGCAGAACTGATATTGATTTTGATAATGTTGCCTGACCAAGGATGAGAACTGGAAATCCCCCAAACCCTTTATGGGTAAAACTGCAATATTTCCAAAATCTCTCACCTGTCCTTAGTCCACCTCCATATCAGTAGTTGTTTCCAAGGGGTAGAGAGAAGTAGTCCATCTCCATATCAATAGCTGATTACAAGGGTGGGGGCAGTGAGGGTATATCTGGACCGGACAGGTTTGGTGGGGTCCCTTTTCACAGCCCAGTCTCGGAAGACACAGGCTGGCAGAAGTGGACTACTGCTCGTAAGCAATAAATGGGCTCCTCCCACTTTATTTCTCCTTTGACTGATTTCAGCTTCAAAGGTAATTTCCCGCAGGCTGGGAACTTATTCCCCCCCGCGACCCGCCCCCTGCCCTGCAATAGAGTTACAACCTTAAACTAGCTAGAGACAGTGGTGCTATGCCGAGAACTGGCTCTGGAGTTGCACATACCTCCATTTGAATCTCAGCTCTACCACCTCCTAGGATGGAAAACCCCTTAATCTCTTCAAACCTTAATTTTCTCATCTCCAAGTTAGTTAATACATTTCAGGGTATTATACACACTCGATTAAATGTTTCCTTAAAAATAATTCCAAGTATCTCAATTAAATGTTTCCTTAAATAAAAGTTCCACATATCTGAAAAAATGTTTTCAAAATTACATACTTGGAGTTATGTTATCATTCATTGAACAAATAACCTCTGTGTGCAAGCACTATACTGGCTGCCTGAGATATGGAAATGAAACATATATCTCTGCCTCCAGGTAGCAAAAGCTAATATAGACATAGACCTATTAATAACTGTTTACAGCACTTCTCATTAAATGTTCTAAGGTGTTTTAAAGGCCAGGGATAGATTTTGATGATTTTATAATCATTTTGCTGTTAGGAGGTATAATAATTTTATATGTCAACTCAACTGGCTACAGAGTGCCCAGATTAAATATTATCTCTGGGTATGTCTGTGAGAGTGTTTCAGAACAGATTAGCATTTGAATTGGTGAATTGCCCTCACCAATGTGGGTGGTTATGATCTAATTCACTGCGGATCTGAATAGAACAAAAGCAGAGGAACCAGGAATTCACCACCCTTTCTTGTCTAGCTCACTGATTAAACTGGGATATTTCATCCATCTCATCTTGTCTTGTCCTCGGACTAGGATTTACACAGTCAGCAACCCTGATCTGCATGCCTTCTGTCCCAAACTGAATTGCATCACCAGCTCTCCTAGTCTCTACCTGGCATACAGATCATGGGACTTCTTAGCCTCCATAATTGCATCAGCCAATTCCTCATAATACATCTCCTATTGGTTCTATTTTTCTGGAGAATCTTGACTAATATGGGAAGCAAGGAAAACTTAAATCCTATGTCATTCCCAAGAAAATCCTTCCCACATGTGTATTAAGTATCATGCCCAAGGATTGAAACAGAACAGAAACAAAAGGGTCATTTTATTGGTTGCTGTGTTCTCCAAATAACAGCCCTGGCTGAAAGATAAACTGAAGCTCCTGGCTTAGACTTGAATTCTGAAAGGAGCCTCCTAAATACCTCCCTTACTCTAAGACCTCCACATTTTAAATATTGAAATCAGAAGGCTCTGAGAGACCTACATAAGAAAGATACAGTTGCAGTCAGTTTATCCATTAAGACACAGCAAGAAAATCAGAAAAAAAAAAAAACATCAAAATTGAAGAGGAATCACTGACTTAGCTTACCAGTTCTGCAACATGATACCAAAAGGGAATGATGAGAAATCCTAGAGCCTGGATTCCTCACTTTGAAGCTATACCCAGTGATTACAGCACAGTGACAATGCCTACTGATAACTGTATGCAACCAGAACCTCTGGATTTGAATCATCAAACTAATCTCTTTCCTGGGGTGGAATGTGGTAGGTAGTAGGGAGAGAGGGCTACTAAGAAATAGGTGAGCAGAGGTACACCCCGCATGGGAAAAAGTAGCTAAAAGGCTTTCCTCCAATAGGATACAAAGCTGGCATCATTAATTATCTTCCTGCATCATTGTCTTGGAATTATAAAAAATTATCAGGAAGATATCTGCAAAACTTCAAACATTTTTTTGAGTCCCATTAAATAACAAATTTATTCTTCAAGTAAATACTACTAAAATTAGACATTTATTATAGTTCAGTGCAGACTTTAGGAAAAATCCTGGATGGTATCAGCAAGTGAGAGAACTGATGGAACTAATCTTAACTATCACAAAGATTAAAGTTATCCAGTGTAACTGGAAAACACACTAAGTTTTAGTGCTGGAGATTGTAGAAAAAAAAAATTACCAGAAGAGATTTAATCAAATGCTTTGCTGAAATGAAGACACAAAATGTCTGTGTGATTAAATTATCAACAAAGGAAATGATGTTGGTTCCATATATTTTGGAGGCCAAGATGGTGAGAAGGAGCAGATTCCAGCTGCAAAAGAATAGCAAGAAACCAGACAACTAAGGATTTGGGGCATGGGGGTGGGGGTGGGACAGGTGATCAGAGGAACATGAATAAACTTTTTCTCATGACTCACTCCTTCAGCAGGTTGGGCCGCTGCTTCAGAGGATCCAGGCAAGTTGCACTGCAAGGGCCCAGATGACATGCTTCCCCTCTGCCACCAGATCCTCTTGGACCTGCTGACCCCGAGGGCCTCCATGCCTTGTTTTGTTGTCCAGCTGCAAAGAAACCCGTAATGACAAGTGCTTTTCAATCTACTATGGATCCCTTGCCCCCAACTTAATCAACTTATCTTAACACAGCCAGCAGTTCCTCCTCTAAGTGATGAAGCTGTCTTTAGACCAGGCCTTCGTTTGGCCTCTTGTGCGGTTGGGTACACTTGTCCAGAAAATGCTATACTCACCGAACTAATAACCAGTATGTAATATTGGACTTCATGAATCCAATATTCAAGGAGTGGACATAGGGCTGGTCCCGCTAGTTAACATTTCTAGTGACTTATTTGCAGATATTGTTTTTCTCCCATATTTGCAGATTTAGGCACCACTATACTGCAGATCCCCAGTCCCTACGGTTGACTATGGAGACAGTAACCGATAAAGTCCTACTGAATTACCTGTCCATTCCCACACCAGAGACCAAGAAACAAAGGATCCAAGAAGGGAACTACTGTGCTGACTAAAACATTCAGTCCTTGTTACCATGCATATGGAGAGTATCATTCTAGACATCTCACCATTCAGGTAGACAGATATATAGATAGATTAATGATATGAAAATATTATATAATACAAATTGGGATTATATAATACAAATGATACATATAGTATTAATTTAAAGTATTTTTTGGCATCCTACTTGAATTCAACAAAAGAAAGCGAAGTTATATTGAAACTAAAGACATTGTGGACTTCAGGTGAATATGTTTTGCATGAAGAAAAACTAATTCCTATGAAACATTTTTCTTTTTAGAGGGAATGATAAGGGAGAGGCATAAAAGTGGGAACCCATTCTATAGAGTTGCAACACTTGGGATAAATATTGGGAAATGCAGCCTTAAATTTGTAAATTGGGGCCAGGGAGCAGTCAGGTTCTCGGATTTCAAGCTTGGCTTCATGGCTGTCAAAAAAAGCCTAAAAATGGGCTTCAGCTAGTCTTTGAAGTTTTATTAGAAACTTGGAGAACATGTCCATGTTGCAATTATCTTACTGCTGCAAAACAAACTACTCTGAAGCTAATTTAAAAACTAACTGACTTAAAACAACAACAATTTATTATTTCTCATGTTGCAATCTGGGCTGGCTCAGCCAGGAACTAGGAATTTGCCCTAGAACTGCAGCCTGTTGTTTTGGGTCTTATAGATGATTATCAGGTCTCCTTCCTGTTTAATGCTTTCTCTCATGATGAAAGTTTGAAATAACAGCTAATGCCATCAAGGGGTTCCCCACCAAAGGGGACATTTCCACATTTCATAGTGAAACTCTCACTGCTGTCAAGAATAGACCCTATACAAAAAAGTGAACATCTTGAGAATCAGTTTTGACTCAACTTTCTTTTTCTTTATTATTTTTATATTTTTTTAAAAAGAAGATGAGACAAATGTGGAATTTCCCCTTTATACTATGAGAGCTTTTTTTTTCCCCCTATAAAGCTCAGGATAATGTGTAACTGTTAGCTCTTCCTTTCATGACTCACCATCAGTGACCCTATGAGTGTTTTCCCTGTTTAGCTAATTTGTATTAGTTAATTATTAGGGATTTTATTTTATTTTTTTAAGAATATGTTGGCACCTGGATAACTGTCATACAGTCTAACATTAATATTAGCTAAATTCCCGATTATTTAAATATCCATGAATATAGTTCATCTAATAACTTTGCCACTCAGTTTTTGAACTCCTTCCATTCTAGTAAGATGGGAATATACTGCTAAAACAGCAACCACTCAGTGAATCAAGAAGTTAGGCAGAGTTATTCAAATAGTTATTTTCTTCCACGTATTTTGATATGGGTCTGGATGATTGGTAAATATGTGACCCATGTGGCCTATGACTTGCATGTATTCTGGTAAATTAATATTTTGAATTTGAGAGAAAATTGGCTATTGAGGTACTATTTATTAGGTCAACACATAAATTACATAATCATATTCGTTAAATGATAAATTGTATTTGTTATATGATAAGAATGTCAATAAGTAAGCATACTTTACTGTCCATTATATTGAATAAATATACTAATTTGGTATCAAATAATTGTTCATTTTAATGTGAGCTATATGATAAGTATGGTTATGGACTATGGACTGAATTGTGTCCACCCAAAATTAAGTTAAAGCCCTAACCTCCAAAGTGACTGTATTTGTACATATAGTCTATAAGGAGGTAATTTCCATACTGTTTTCTAAAATGCCTTTATTAATTTACGTTCTCACCAACACTGGAAAAGAATTTCCTCTACTCAACATCTTCACCAACATTCATTATCTCTTGACTTTTTGATAATAAACATCCTAAAGTTGAGAGGTGCTCTATCATGTGGTTTGATTTGCATTTCCTGGTGATTAGTGATACTGAGCACCTTTTCATGTACCTATTGGCCATTTGTATGCCTTCTTTTGAGAAATGTTTATTTACACGCTTTTTTTTATTTAATCAGGTTGTTGTTATTCTGCTATTGAGTTATATGAGTTCCATAAATATTTTGGGTATTAACTCCTTTTAAGATATATGGTTTGCATATATTTTCTCCCATGCCATAGGTGTCTTTCCATTTTGTGACTTATTTCCTTTTCTATGTAGAAACTTTGTAGTCCAATGTCATCCCTGACACTTATTTTTGCTTTTGTTCCTGTATTTTTGGTGTCAGATCCAAAAAATCATCACCGAGATCAATGCCAAGGAGTTTTCCCCCTATATTTTCCTCTAGGAGTTTTACAGTTTCCGGTCTTACATTTAAGTCTTTAATTTATTTTAAGTTGATTTTTGTGCCTGGTTTAAGACAAAGGTCTAATTTCAGTATTTTCTATGTGGATATCCAGTTTTCCCAACATCATTTGTTGAAAGACTATTCTTCCCTATTTTGTAATCTTGGTGCCCTTGTCAAAGATAAGTTGACCATATTGCATGGTTTTATTTCTGGATCTCTATTCCATAGATCAAGGTGTCTGTATGTCAGTACCATATTCCTTTGATTATTATAGCTTTATTTGAAATGAGGAAGTGTGAGGCCTCCAGCTTTGTTCTTCTTTCTCAAGGAAGATGGGGTGAAAATGAAGAGGGTTTTTGGGTAGTGCCTTGAAAAGGTGGGGGAGCTGGTTGCTCACCCTGCTCTCCTCTTCCCCAGGGAGCTCCCTCTTTGCTCTGAGTAGCGCTGGGCTGGGGATAGAGTGATGCAGGCAGATGAAATTGTTCTTCCTAACTTTTGTGCAATTATCCTCAGGTTTTTTGCTCTAAAGTGTTCCTCAGCTCTCCCAAAGCTGTTTTCATTTGTGGATGGATAGTATCTAATTGTTTTGGGGGGAAAAATGACAGTCAGGATCTCTTACTCATCATCTTGCTAACATCACACAATATCTTTTCTTGACTTAATGCTTTCTTCCTCTCATTCTTTTCTGCCATGTATTTGCACATTTGTTTTGTCATTTGTTCTCATTTTGATCATAGTGAATTTGTGCAGTGTTGTCCATAGCTTCAAATTACTTCACATGATCCTTTGGGGCTTTTTTTTTTTTTCAAATAGTTTGAAGGCAGCAAGTCATGAAGCAAGGAAAAGGAAAGCTTTTTGGGGTTCTGGGCAGGTCTAGCTAGATGCCAAGCCTTTTCTTTCCTTTTTGAGCTCCCATTATACACTCCATACCTGGGCCACCTGTAAGGACTCTTCCCACTTCCTTACATTTCTATAGCAACCCATTATTGTCTGAACAGGGGTCTGGAAATTAGAAAACTTTGACAGCACTTCATTTTCAACAAATATTCTGTGGTTGTATAAAGAAGCTTAGATTCTTGAAGATTCTTTTACCAAACTTCCTACTTGCCTTATTACCTTCCCCCTGAACACATATACACACAAACATGCACACACACAGATTTATAATCTCTGAAAAACAGACTATACACTATTTATTAGGACTTAGCTTAATATCTATTATAACTATTTATATGAGACAAGATGTTTATAAGCAATGGAAAACAGAGTTCATTAATTTTATAATTAATTATACTAAAGTGATACAATTTGATTAATTCAGACATGAACTAACTTTAATTAAGAATTTATCTGTAGTAGCTTATTATAAAGGCTCAAATTAACCCAAAGCTTGCTATTTTGTTTTGTTTCATAAATTGGAATGGAAGCTGTTGGTACCAAAGATAATTCATAAAAATATTGATTAATATGACACAGAATAAATATTTTGTATATTTTCTAATGAATGATACTAATTTTAAAACCTATTTTATAGTATTTTTTATTTGGTAATGTTGGTACAACTAAAACAATATATAGAACTCAAATTCTGTTTTCCTTCTAAATCTGATAATAATTAATCCTGTTTGTAAAATGTAAAGGATATAATTTGAGTTGCTTGTAACTAATTTTTAACATATAAATTTCTCCCTTAACCCATTATTCCCAGAAGTACAGAATATATCAGTTGTAGAAGATTATGAAAGAAATACCAAAATCATTTTAGATGTACTTTGCTTTTCACTTGTCAGAAGATGAATAATCATAACATTTATAAACAGGGTACTGAGATTAATGAGTAAATATCATCATGTATTAAATCACTATCTTATCTATGGAAAATCTTCTATGAGGACTAGAAAGGGATACATATTTCACTAATTAAAATTCAAACAAGATTCTGGAAGCTGATGATTATTATCTTTATGAGGATCTGTTTAGTTATTTGTGGCCAAGTCTGCTGTTGTCCTGCCCAGCCTCCATTCACTTTTTTCTTTACTCAAAGAATTCCACCTTTCTGTGGCAGAGCAACACAGCTTAAAATACTTAGATTTGCAGAATTCAGTTCCACTAGGGTAATCCCATGTCATGCTTCTGGCCAGTGGGATTTAATGGGAAGTCATTTAGTGTGGTTTCCCGTAACACTAGTGAAAAAGGCAGATCAGTTGACAATTACCCTTTGGCCTTTGCCCTTTTGCCCTCTGCTCTTCCCTCAGAACGTTGTCACTATATGCTGAAGTAGAGAAGCTTGAAGCTTGTGGTTATAGGTCACATGCTAAGCAGGGCTACCAGAAAACTAGGGGGAGCAGAGGTATCTGACAGCATCGGGCAGTTTACCTTCTAGCGCTGGACACCCCACTCCCAGGCTTTTGTTATCTGTGAAAAATAAATTGCTTTACAGTTCAGTTCCTGCTTATCAAGTTTCTATTATCACATGTCAAATGCAATCTTGACAGAAAATTTTAAATTGCTTTGTTTTGAATAATTTTCCTCATTCGTGATTTATCAGTAGCATTTATATAAACTTTGAAACAGAGACTTCTCATTACTTTCTCTGCTTCCATCTTTCAACATTTAAACTTTGCAGATATATTATAATGGTCCCAATGGGATTAATTCAAGCTGAAACAAATTATCTTATTTAAAAACTTCAATGTGAAAAACAATTGTGGGCTACTCAATATGTAATGATGACTATAAAGTGTACAAAGAACTTCTGCTTTTCTGATTCAATTTATTAACACTGGCATTAGTATCAGACGATGTTTCCTTTTGGAGCCTGGAGGGGATGGGAGGGAATGGCATAAAACTTACTCATTTATCCAGTGATTATTGAGTGATGACTACAACACTGTGAAGAGGCTGAGTGATGAGCAAAAACTTCAGTGAGGCACCATGAGCATATGGAGAGTGTCATTTCTTAATCTTAAAACTCTCTCTTGCTGAAGGATGATCTTTGTGACTCAAATACTGAAAAATGTAACCTCTTCCATGCCCAAAGACAGCTTCAGAAATGCTAGTTATTCAGCAATAATAGTGACTTGGATATTCTCACTGACTTAAATGCCTTCTGGAGAGAAACACTACCCTGCCCTAGTTACTTAAATCATTGAAATTTCCCATAGTGTTATAGGTAATTAATATAAAAGATCAATATATGTGAAACTGAACCCTCATAATATGGATTTTTTTTTTAAGTAGCAGTTATCCCTGAGCTCTGGTAACCTAACAATTGTTGTAAAGGCAATAACAATGAGCAGTGTGATGGTGTTAGCAAGCCTCCATCAAGGTGTAATGTAATTTTAGCCTGCCCCTTAATGAGGAAGATACTCTTCTCATGGCCAGATTATAAGCAGAAATCCTGTGCAAAACAGTGTAGAGACTTGTGGGATCACAGATCCTCCAGATTAAAGAGAAATAGAGAGTTCAGGACAACCACAAGCAAAGAGAAAATGGGATGCTTTCCAGGCTAATAGTAACTAAAATCAAGTTGGGGTGGGGAGCAGAGTGAATTTTCCATTTACAACATTAATACAGATTTTGTTGCTTCAAAATCAAATTGAACAATTGCACACGGAGAATGAGAAAAAATTCTCTTATTTTTAAAAGCTCTGATGAGAGGAAGCAACAGTTCAGTGCCCACTGGTATAAACCCTGAGAAATACAAGGTAGACAGGGGGAAGAAACAGAATGACCCAGGCAGAACCAGAATAAAGACCATTTATTCTCTTAGCTATTCATTGGTTAGGGATTTCACACAAGAGGAGAAAAATTCAAGGAAACTCAGAACCCCACTGCATATTATTTTTACTTCATTCTATGCAACCATCATTCATCTGTTATTTTGAATTCAGTAAAGTCAATGTGGCTCTCATTCTGTGGAGCATGTGCACCCATATATATATATATATATATATATATAAATCCTTCTACAGTTTTCTTTGAGTTTTATAGAAAGATCTCATTCAGATATTGGATGAAACTGGGCTGACTCTTAAAATCAAGATTCTGATGTCATCAATGGGAAAAACTAGGTAATGGAGATGCTCATAGTGATTTCCCTCAGTCTAATCCTCAGAAGTATGTCACTTCTTACCAATGCTCTTTCCATCTATATACTTTATTCTCATGGTCATAAGCACTGTCAATATAACTTTCATTTCACAATGAAGACCCTGGAGGCATGGAAACCAAATAGCTTAAGGCATATAGAACTTTCCATTAAAGGAATTAGTAGAGGGCTTAGTGCTTATATTGCCAAAAGCTTTTAGCAAATTGAGGTGGGAGGAAAATTTGGGCACTATTTTTGATAAGCAAGGCAGACCTGAATCTTTGAACTGAAACCAAATTTTTCACTGCCTGAGCTAACATTAAGGATTTATCCCTGAAAGCAATTTTAGAAACCAATCTTATGAAAAGTCAGATTTAACTCAGTCTGTTCCACCCTGAGTAGCTCCACTGAAAGACTTTAAGGACATTGAGAGGTGGATGCTCTGCGTCAGATAAATTGTCAAATACACTTATCATAAGTGTGTTTTACTCAATTTCCCAAGGTAGTGACACATATTGATATCTTTGGAAAAATGCCAAAGATTGAAAGAGAAGGGAATTTCCATTTTTTCCTTGGTTAACCACTAAGTCCAATTAACCAAAACATCATGACTCATGCATTTCAGTTAAAACAATTTTACCTGTATCCAAACACTTTTTTAAAAATTAATTACTTTTTAGAGCAAAATTTTCACAGCAAAATTGAGTGGAAGATATAGAGATTTCCCATATGCCTCCTGTCCCCACACATGCACAGACACTCAGAAAGTGGTACATTTGCTGAATTTTCAATTGATTAACCTACAGTGATACATCATAACCACCCAAGGTCCATAGTTTACATTATGGCTCACTCTTTGTGTTGTACATTTTATGGGTTTGACAAATGTACAATGATATGTATCCATCATTAGGGTATCATACAGACACAGTATTTTCACTGCCCTAAAAATCCTCTGTGTTCTACCTACCCAAGCACTTTTTAACAATAGTCATAACAATCAACACCTAAAACATTTTAATACATACTACATTAAATATAATGTACATTTTGTGAATTTTTTAAACAAATACAAACCTACAGAAAACTTACAAGTACAGTAGAAATCAGTTTCATTCCTGAAACATTTAAAAGTAACTTGCCAATCTGATGTCATTACCTTCAAAAACTTAAATCATATCTGTGTGTATTTTCTACAAAAAGGAAAGAAACAAAAAAGGAAGAAGGAAGGGAGGGATGGAAAAGACAGAAAGAGAGAGAGAAGGAGGGAGGGAGGGAAGGTGAGAGGAAGCAAGGGGGAGAGAGAGAGAGAGAGAGAGAGAGAAAGATGAACGGAAGAAAGAAAGAAAAGAAGAAGGAGGAAGGGAGAAAAGAAGGAAGGAAATAAATTTCTCACACATTCATAACATAACCATCAAAACCAGAATATTAATGTTGATAAATTTCTACCATCTCATTCTTATAACCCAACCAAATGTTACCAATTATCCCAATAACATCCTATACAGCAAGAAGTCCAATTTAGAACCACACATTGCATTTTATTGTCACATCTATTCTAGCTCCCTCAGTCTAGAACAGTTCCTCAGTCATTCGCTGACTTTATGTTATTGAATCACACTACTTGTATACCTGAGGATAAACAATAAGAAGACCCAAACTCTAAGTCATATAATAGAGAATAAATAAAGATGCATATTTTTTCTATCTCTTTCAAAAGATACAATCATAAGTATTATCAAACAGGTCTAAATTATTTACCAAATCATTCTTAGTCAAAATACATTTTATCACTAATGACCAGATTGCCTAATTTAATTTTCCTACTTATCAGTCAATTCATTAGCTTCTTCATTTTATTAGCTCCACTGGAAATTTTATCATGTACTAATATTAATGCTAATTTTATTAATTTTGCTCTAAACTTTGTTTCTAGAATTTGTATTCTCCATGAATGTAAGTTATAAAAATTTTTTTATCCCAATAAGCTTAAAATACATCTCAAATTTGATTTTTTCTGATTAAAACTCACTAATACACTCTTTAATATACATAAACAGACATTTGAAAATATAAGCACGAATCTTTAGTTTGATAAAAAAACTATATCTCAACTGCTGAATGCTGGAGGAATTTTCATTAAAATCCAAAAATATAAAAATGGTTATTATTTTAAGTACTGCAACTTTCATGTTAGTTCTGACTGATCAGACATGAAATAACTAAAGGATATAACTATTGAGGAAGAAAAAAGACCAAATTACTTTCAAGATAATATGATTGTAAGCAATAACTTCATATAATAAAATTCATGAAATTTGATTGAAAATTATTAAAAATAATAAACTAATGTAGTAAAATATCTAGATACATTTAAATATGCAAATGTAAACAGCAGTATTCATGTAGCAGAGACAACTAGCTGACCACAACATAATTCTTGCTCCCCTTTACAAGTGAAGAGTTCCTCAAATTGAGAGCAGTGGCTCAGCCAGGAACTACATTTCCCAGGCTGCCTAGCACTGCAGCAGGGGCCAAATACCTACTTCTTGCTGGTAGCATGTGGCAAAAGTATTGTTTGTGCTCCATTTCACTTCCAACAGCTACATAAAAATACAATGCCAAAACAGATTCACTCATAAAAATAAAAAATTGAAAATTTTTAGATGTGACTCATTTATGAAAAGGAAAGAAATTTACTGGTACTTAAAAATAATAAGGCAGATCATAAAATTGAATGTAACTCCAGGGGTAAAAATGTGTTCCTAGCCCAGGGCAAATAAACCTTTGAAGCTAAAATCAGTCAAAGGGAAAAATAAAGTAGGAGAAACCCATTTACTGCTTACAAGAAGTTGCTACTCCTGCTCGCCCAAGCCTCTCCCCATCCTGGCTGGAAAGAAGCCCCAAAACCTCTCCAGTCCCCACATGCGCTCACCTTTCCCCTGCCCCTTGTAAGCACCTATTGATATGGAGATGGACTAAGGCCAGGCAAGAGATTCTGGAAATACTGCAATTTCCACAGCCCACCCCTCCAGAAATCTCACCTCACAATCTATTTGCTCCCCATCTTCCACAATGGCCCTTGGGTGAGAAAACTAGAGCACTGTAACCAGAATAATAATATACAATAACAACAGCAATAAAATCATGATAATCTTCAAGCCAGAGGATCCAGCTAGGTTCAAAGTCATTTGAAGATTAAGTCCATATCTCACCCATTTCACAGGAGGCCAGTAGCTAAACCAGTAGGATACTCAGTGCACTCATCAAGCAGCAGCGGCAACCAGGGGCGCATCCAGGCCACAGGGACTGTAGAAGAAAATAACCTGAAAGTCAATGAGATACATGTTTTAATGACACCAGCATAGTCCATTAGGTAGGAGGCATGCAAGAGAGTGGTCCTGTGATAGGACAGTGGCAGGAATGGGATCTCATCCTGGTCTAGTATACCAGACCTTCACCCCTCTCCCTGTGGGAGTTACAGATGGGTCTATATATAGGGTTATAAGAGGTACATGCACTGGCCATAAAGATAAAACAAAACTTCCCCCTAAGATACTCACCTCCCAGCCATTTTGGGTACACTACCATTATCTTTGGGGGCCATTCTGCTGTTACTCCAGGAATACACAGGAGGCCAGCTTCCAGGCCTTTTCCCCAAGATGCCAGAAGGGCCAGCCATTGCTGGTCCATGTGCTGGAGTGTCCAAGGCCATGTCCACTAAACAGAATCTCCAGGGTTTAATGCAGTTGACGCTGGCAGCAAGATGTTGCTCTGCTGGCCATATCCTGGCTCCAAAAGCTCCTCTTAAGTTTGCACATACAGTTGTATAGGAGAGGCAGCAATGTATGTTAGCATGTCCACAGGGCTCAAGGCTCCTTTTTGGGGCTTCTCATTCAAACACCATAACACTGCCCATAAGTGAACTGACCAGCCCCGTAGGCTGACTTTAGGCCAGATTTCAACAAACCATTGTACCTCTCTGTGCTGCCTATCCTAGTAGGGGTAGGGAATGTCTGGACTTTGTTTATTACTGTTTCTGGAATAACTGTAGTTTTACCCAACCAGACAACCTCTGAGAACTTTACTGACAAACTTGGTCTCTGAACCTTGGTGCTGTTCCCAGCCCATCATTTCTCCTGTAGGTGTTGCCCCTTGAAAATATGCAAGATAATCAAACATGAGCATAATATAATCAACGTGGTGATACAGCCACACCTTCTCTACTTTCTTCCATGTGGCCAAGTCCTGGGCTACAAGTCTGTGACAGATGGTGGGACTGTGGAGGTATCCCTGTGAAAGACAGTGAATGTCCACTGCCAGCCTTACCAGGTGAAGGCAAACTGTTCCTGACTTTCCTGTGCTATGTCAATAGAGAAGAAAGCATTAGCAAATTTTACAACATAATGATACGTCCCCAGCTCATGATTGAGGGTGTCCATAAGGGCTGCTATAGAGGGGACAGCAGCATACAAAAGGGGTGTGACTTTATTCAATTCCCTGTAATCCATGGTCATATGCCAGAATCCTCTGGCTTTTTCACTGGCCACATTGGGAATTAAAAGGACTATGAGTGGGCTTTATGATGCCCACCTTCTCCAATTCCTGTAGAGTTTCTCCAATTCCCTTGGGGTCCCCAGGCAATTTATATTGCTTAGTATTTGTCACCCACCAAGGTACAGGCAGAACTCCAGGAAGGTGCTTAGCATGTCCCCATAGAACTGCCTTTACCATACATATCCTCAGTCTGAATTCACCCGCTGTGGTCTGTAACCACAGGCCCTGCAGGATATCTACCCCCAAAATATATTTAGGAATGGGAGAAATGTACACAGTGTACTTCTTTGGGGGTAAATGCCTTATTCCCAATGAGATTTGGGCTTTCTTCACTCTAACTGCCTTATCCCCATAGCCATCTATCACAGTCAGGGGCCCCAGGAAAATGCTTAAGGTCGCCACAAATCAAAGAACATTCAGTTCCTGTGTTGACCAGCACCAGGACATGTTGTACATTCATGGGGGACCAATGAATTGCTAATTCTACATTTGGCCTCTGGTCCCCACCACATCCCAAAGGTGGGGGCCTTGAACCCCCCTCAGTCAAACTGCAATGCCCAATCATCCTCCTGTAGGGACAAGGGACCAGGCAAGAAGAGCCTGAGTACTGTCTCCCAGGAAGTCTTGCAGGGACACAGGCCAGACATGGGGCTCTGCCTCCAGCTGTGTCCTGGACCTCAGTGGCTGGAACTGCTGCTCTGGCTTTAATTGGTGCCATAGTTCTAACAAGATCCTATTGGGTTTCCCATCAAGTTTTTCTTTCACTACCCAACCTTTATCAAACCAACCCACATCTGGGTCCTCAAGACCTTCATGGGGCCCTTTGCATCTCTCGTTTCAGTCATAGCCCATAATTCCTTCCATGCTCTTATTGGTTCAACTTCCCCAGATCTGCTAAAGTACGAGTAGTCTCACTTAGGGGTTGCCTATGTGGGGGGCAAGAATAGTCACTAAGGACCCAAAGAGAAATGGGGGAGCTGTATGAAACACCAGATTCCTCATTCCTATGGTGAACAACTCCTAGAGGCCTTGCCAGTTCATATTGGAGATGATATTTTTTCATGCCCAACTCCCATAACACCTGCTAGAGCTCTGCATATGCTTTCTAGCTAGTGAGTAAGTGTAAATCATCCTGATTAGGCCAAACTTCCTTGATGGCTGCTGTCAGCCAATCCAGAAGCTCATGATTACCTGGGGTGTGATGGGAATCTGGAGGGAGCAGTGAGTCATCAGGGAAGCCAGTCTACCCATTTCAGAACCCGACATAACAATGTTTTCTACCCCCATATCCCAAAGGCACAAAAGCCATGTAGGCAGAGATTCCAATGGCTTCTGCCAAAACCAGATGCTCATGTCCACCAGCTCATCCTGGGTATAGGGGTGGAACATGGAGTGCTCCACAACCTGAGTACGAGCTGCTCCACCCCTTGAGGAGCCCATAGTTGTTGTGTTTTTATTTTTTTAATCGCAATTGGGTGGGCCTTTAATAAGGGAGGGGCTGGTGTCTTGAGCAGTGGCCTCAACAACAATTCCACCTTCATTCCCACCCCCTCATCCTCCCCTGATATCTCCTCTACCATCTCTAGGGCTGAAGACACTGCTCTTTCCTCCTCCTCCCCCAAGGCCTCCTGCAACATGGATTCTCCTGCCTCCTCCCTCACCGCTAACATATCTTTGATGAACGTGATCTGTCTTTCAGTAACTATATCTTTCTTAAGGGCATCCTGTAGGTCATAGCCCAGTTCCTCCAAGCAATGCCAAGTTGCATCTCTTTCCTCGGTAACCCTTTCCAATATCTGGAGAAACACACATCCCACAATCCTGGCTGCTACACAGGGCTTCTAAGCAGTCTTCTATCTCATGGAGGGCTAATTCCACAGCTTCCATTGTCTCCAAACTTCCCCAATTCTGGGAAAGGCTCCACCCATCTAGGAGGTACTTTACCCTAGACCAATTCCCCACTAGGGTCTCCCTGAGTAGAAACCCCAAGGATGGGAGATTCCCAGGTGAAGCTGTACCATCCACAGGGTAGCCCCCAGTGCCTGCACCAGCCACCAGGGGCTCCCCACCATCAATGGTGGGTTTCCGAGTGTCTTCCCACAATCTCTAGGGGCAGCCCACCCAAGTATCACACCCATGAAGACAGATTTCAGGTTCAGAGGTCCTGCCAACTACTTCCAGGTGTAACTCTGGGAGAAAAATGTTTTTCCAACCTGGGGCAAATAAACCCTTGAAGCTGAAATCAGTCAAAGGGAAAAATAAAGAGGGAGAAACCCATTTATTGCTTACAAGAAGTCACTACTCGCACTTGCCCATGTCTCTCCCCATCCTGGCTGGGAAGAAGCCCCCAAACCTCTCAGGTGTCCAGGTATGATTGCTTCTTCTCCAGCCCCTTGTAAGCACCTACTGATATGGAAATGGACTACTTCTCTCCCTGCCTTGGAAAGACACATCTATTGATATGGAGATGGACGAAGGCAAGGTGAGAGATTCTGGAAATATTGCAATTTTACTCACATTGGCTATAACCATTAATGTAAAGATATATGTGTTTCTAAAATAAATCCGTAATTTTGATATAATTCAAACCAAGTATATTAACAAGTTCTTTCTAAATTATTTGGAAGAAAAAACAAGCAAAAGAAAATTAAAAAAAAAAACTAACAGAATTATGCAACCAGTTAGTAAAAGGGCTTACGTAGCCCAATTAGCACAGAGTGATGAAACCGAATTGATAATTCAGACACTGACTCTGTTAGTTACATAGGAGAGTTTTTTTCTGCCTAAGAGTAGTATTGGAAATCACTGGAGAAAGGGAGGATTTTTAAGGAAACTTTACTGGAGGAACTGGTTGTCTATTTAGAATAAAAGAACAACAATGAAAAAAAACAATAACTTAAATCATCCCTTACATAATAAAATAAATTCCAGATTGACCAAGAATTGTTAAAATTCAATAAAAACATGAAAAAATATCAATTCTGTGAATTACAGTGGATGTTCTGAGTCACGACAAAGGGAAGAAACAGTGATAAAATCTGTGTCTTTGAAAAGAATCCTCAGTAAGTTTTATAAACCAAACAAGAAACTAGGAAATATTGTAACTATACCTAACATAAAATTTTCACACAGTTTCTTGAAATAAATCAGTGGAAAAAGAACACTATTCACACAATAGACAATTATTAATATTTTATCTTATTACTAATAAAGAAATTAAAAATAATGATACTCCATTTTCATGTAAAACAAGAAAAAATATTAATACACACATATGTTTCTATAAAGATGTGTTCAAACAGCTCTCAAATAATCCTGGTGGGAGAGAAATTTGATGCAATACTTGAGGAAAGTGATTTGGAAAGTCATCTCAAGAGCTTTAAAAGGAGTTGACAAGGATTTTCATGTTTGTTTCTTTAGGCTCTAAGGTCTTTAAGTGCAGATATGTGTTTTCCTTGCCCATTTAGCCCTAAACTCCAAACACAATGACTGGAATACAACAGAGGATCAATTATGGATTGTTTAAGTGAATTCCACTGACCCTAATGGTGCTCGCTAGAGACAAAGGAAAAAAAAGGTACTTGGTAATCCCTCTTCCACAGAATGAGCCTTCAAGTACATTTAAAAAAAAAAAAAAAAGCTTTCATGATTCCCTAAGAATCTTCTTTTCTTGGCAGGTCATTGGCCCCGTATTTCCAGACTCCATGCCATTGGGAGCTCATCTCCAGATGTGGTGCTGTGTGCCAGGGCCATGCATGGAACAAAATTCTGTGATGATTTTCCTTGCCTGCAGCATTATCCATCCTATAATTAATGAAGCTTAAGATCCCATTAGCTTTATGATATGATATTAGATAGAAAAAGCAATATTTAAATAATATGTATATTATGATTGACTCTGAATTATGCATATATGTGGTCAAGGTCTGGAAAAGAATATGCAACGATTAATATTGTGTAATGTTGACATTACAATAATTTTTTTACTTACTTTTGTTGTTGCTGAAACATTGTAATTAAAGTAAAAATGATTTCCCCATTTTTGGCAACCACTCACATTATTGATTCATATGCAGTTTGCAATCAACCAAAAACCATCTTCTTTTTGCAAATAAACTGTCATCAGTCCAGCTCTTTCCGCATGCGGGATTTATATAATGGATATTTTTAACCTACTATGGGATTTTACATTTGAAGCATAATTTTGATGTATTCAATCTTACTTCAGCCTGTGGATATTCTTGTGAATCTTGATTCTTAAAAATTAGCTCTCCCTCCTAACTTTGGGTCACGTGAAAATGTTATGTCATCGCACCAAAAAGAAAAAAATTAAATTTGATGAGCCAACTATATACCATTTGACATGTATTTCAGAGTGACAATCTCTCTGTCCTTGCAGAAGTTGCTTAATCAGTGTTTATATTTCCAGCTGTCTTACTTTGCTTTTTATAACAAAAGACTTGTTAAAACAAAAGACCACAGACTAGTAGCTTATAAACAATCAAAATTTATATCTCACAGTTCTGGAAGCTGGAAGTCTGAGATCAGGGTGCTGGAATGAGTGAGGGACCCTCTTGTAGCTCACAAACTACTCATTGTATCTTCACTTGATGTAAGGGCCAGGGAAGCATTCTTGAGCCTTTTTCCTAGGTCATGAATCCCATTCATGAGGGCTCTGCCCTCATAACCTAATCACTTCCTCAAGGCCCCACCTCTTGATACCATCTTATTGGGCACAAAGATTTCACATATGAATATAGGGGGTACACAAACATTCAGACTATAGCACCCACTTGTCCATTAATGCTTCATGACACTATTTTTCTGAATAACTTAGCAGAAATCAAAACACTCTACTGTGGATATTGTTTTACGGTCAAGTAATACAGAAATGGAAACACTGAGATGACCCAGTTCTATTCACTTCAATAAAAAATAGTTGCACACACATTCTGAGATGATTTTCTAACTTGAATTCACATAAGAAGCACCTAAACATTTTTTTTTTATGTAGTTTCCTGGAACCCATACTCGAAACATTTTGATTCAATAGTCCGGGATAAGTTTCTAGAATATGAATTTGTAGAAACGTTCCTTCCTCCCTAGATTTTTCCTACATAATTGGTCCTCTTATCATCCTTTTTGAAAAATACTGACAGTTTATATTGTGAAGGGGGGAAAAATATACTAATTTCAACCCATAGAAATCTGATGAGGCACATGAGGAATGTAATGCCAGCAGTATTTATTGGGTATATATCCTGCACAATGAAATAAAAAAGAACAAATAATCCAACAGGGAGCAAACAATTTTAAAATATGTGGTAAGACAACACATTAATAGAATCAATAAGATGTAATAGTAAGTATAAAAGGAAAATGATTTACACACAAATGTTGGATCAACTTTTATTGATTTCAATCACAATATTATTATTGTTAGTATTGCAATCACAGTACTTAATATAATAAGTAACAGGCAACAACAATCTAAGTACATAAAAATCACAAATGTTACACTGAATTTAAGTGTAATCAAAATTTCTGACCATCTCTTAGTCATGTGATTTTTATTTTTCTGCACATGTGGATATGTCAAGAACTGGAATGTCCATGCATTTTTGTAAGAATTATAAACAAGTTATGTAATGGCTCGGTGGTCCAGAGACATCCTCTGTACGTAGGTGGGTCTCTAAGGATTCTTCTTAATTGGCTGCCAGGATTTTTCTGTGTAGAGGAAAATATTAAGATACACATTTCAAGAGTATTTGTTTTTCTTGCTGCCTTTTTCAAACATTTGTTTTTATTCAGTCTTATCTTCACAATACAAAATACTAAATAAATACAAAAATTATTTCTCATTTTTATAGTAATACACGATTGTATCCCGATATTAAGGTTTTACAAAATGCAAATCTGATGCTGTAACTTTTTTTAAAGCCCATCTAATTCTCACCATTACTCCTATGACAAAGTCCAAATCCTGCACATGGCCTACAAGGCCATCATGAGCTAAATCCTCCCTCACCCTTTTCAGGGTTCTTCCCACCAGCTCCCTATAGCCAAGCCAGAGCTTTTTCTGTACCAGATACTGTTCTTGATGCTTTCCAAAGAAAATCATCTTTAACTCTCCCTAAAGATTTTCAAGATAGGATTAAATTCCTTTTCTTTTCAGCATTTGAAAAGTGAAGTAACCTTTGCCATGTCACAAAATCTTAGGAAATGATGAAATTCCGATGTGAACTCATTAAAGTTCAAAACCAAAAGCCTAATTCTCCCACTTAATTCTCTCCGTTGCACTGTGGGGTTTGCTCTTCAATTTCTTCAGGCTTTCTAATATGCCTTGGTTGTCCATTCTTCGTGGTCTTCACCCTGCCGTCTGGAAATCTACCTGTGCTCCTGAACTCCCTTCCCAGGCTTGTCTTACTCACTCTTCTTTGCAGCCAATCCAGGCTCTGTGCATGTTCCAATTTCACCCAGCTCATTTTCTAATAGATAGTATCATGATTGCATGGTTAGTTGTTTTCATTCCTCAAAAGAACATAGGTTTTATGAGGGCAGAGCCCTTAGCAACCCTATCCACTTGGGTCTCTAGAGACTAGCTGGCACATGGCATGTAATGAATGAGTATTTGTTGACTGTTTGATTGAAATCATGGATGAATACACCTTCTGTATGAGAAAGTATTGGAGATCATGTCTGTAGGTTTTTCTTAAAAATGTTTCATAATTTTAAAAATGTGTTCTCTTGATGATACCAGGGGAAAAGAGCAGTTGAATCTAGAAGTTGCAAGAAATTAAATCTTCATTAGGTGAATAACAAAGTATATGAGTAAAGGATCCAGATAAGGGGTTGGAGTCATAAATCATTTTCCCATTTCAACCCTGCTCCAGAAATCATATAAAGCCTCTGATATGACATAACAGGGAACTCGACTTATGAAAAACATTTGTTCCCAAAGCAGGAACTACCTTTCCTTTTACACACAATTCAATGACCTAAATATATTTTGTTTAGTGAAGATGCAATTTCTATAATATATATGTATGGATTATATGGAAGTTTTCTAAGAAATTTCCTGTTTGACTACATCTGAGAAGACCTAAGTTCTTAATCTTAATTTGGGAAAGTAAATTAATTTTTCTGAGAAATTTGAAATCTTACAAAAATTACATTCTATATTATGTTAAATATTTTTCCCTAACAATTTTAGGTTGAAGTCTGAGGTTATTTTTAATATAAAAATAGTTGGTAACCTGTGTGACTTAGTTATTTCATTAGGAAAAATGATAAAAAGCAAATCAAACTAGTGTAAATGGTAAGAAAATATCTTAGCTCACAAAACTGGAAGTCCAGGGATAAATGTGGGCTTCAAATTTGTTTCATACTTTGGAGAAGTCATCATATCCATCTCCCAGTGTGCTGACTACACTGCCTGTTTTCTCCTAAGACCAGTCCTTTTGTGCTTGCAGGCTGGCCACCAGCAGCCACAGAGACCACATGCTTCCCCATTAATGCCTAGTAGAAAAGGTAGAGGCTTTTCTGTGGCTCCATCTCAGGGGTGAAGAGTTTCCCAGAAACCTTTGGTGTGCATTTTTTATACCCATGTTTGCACATCATTTTTGGATAACCTTTTTATATTTGGGAAGTCCCACCTCCCCGGTAAAGAATTCAAAACACAAGTTCCCAGCCATCATGCCTCCAGATCATAGAGCATTAGTCCCCTGTAATCAAATGTACCCATATGAGATTTTAATTTAGAATAGAGTGATGAGGAGGCAGGCTCTATGCTGAGCTTGCTTCTAGTGTGTACAGAGGCAAAGGACAGGTCTGGTTCGGAGGTGGCAGATTTGCATTTCTGAGGCAGAAGTGGTATTAATGCTGATGCAAGACCAGTTGGAATGAAATCCAGCATGTGGCAATACCGTACAGTGGCAGGAGGGACATATGGGGAGTCTTTAAATAGCCTCTCATGTGACCCATTTAGGAGATTATTCCAAGATCTGTTCCTCCAGCACACACCAAAGATGTCTGAGAGTCAGACACCCCTTATATAACACTTCAGATTCCCATGGCCTCAACTTTGTTTGCAGAATTGCAGCAGCCAGCATGAAATTGACTCTCAACAGTTTTGTGAAGGATCAACTTGATGGTGCCTTGCTCTGAGCTTTTCAGTTTGTGCCCTGGGACTTCCATATTGGTAAGAGATCCAAGGACCCAACCCAACACCTGCAGTGAATGTGACCCTCGGTCACATTTGATGGGAAAAGGTGGATAAATTCTTACCAATAAATATATTTAAAATGCTCAATCTCACTACTAATCAGGAAAATAAAATTGAAATCTCAAAGTGCAACTATTTTGCCAGTTACCAGTTTGATAAAAATGACTTTGTATAATACTGAGTTTTGACAAGAATGTGGAGCAACAAGAACTCTCGCCCATAGCTGATGTGAGTGTGAATTATTAAAACTATTTTAGAAAATAATTGGCCTTACTAAATTGAGTTGATTATATGCCATGATGAAGCAATTTTTCTCTTAAGTCCAAGACATATTCTTAAAGAAATTCTTGTATACTTGTCCTCAGAGACTATAGAAGAAAAAGAAATTTGTCAGAGATTTTATTTTATAAAATCCAGTAATTAAAAATACTGTCTTCCAACCAAAGACAGGATGAAACAACTGTGCCATAGCCATACAGCAAAATGCTACCTAGCAGTGAACATGAAGTCCATCTGTATGTAACAATGTGACTATTTTTAAACCATAAATGTTGAACTAAAGCAGCAAATCACAGACTAAACTAAATGATTCTATTTATGTAAAGTTGACAACAAAAACCCAAACAATACATTTTTGGAAAAATTCACACAGAAAAGCTAAAAGATAGTTATCACAGATCATAGGTAATATTCTCTACTAACTAAACTGGTATTCTCAGGTGCAGGGGAGGAATTTGAGATGGGAGGTCACAGAGGTTTTCAGAGGTTCTGATAATGACCTGTTTTATTTAAGTTAGGTTGAGTACACAGGTATTTCTTCTTCTTTATATTATTCATGTACATACTTATTCTCTCATATATAAAACATTTCATGTTATAATTTTAGTTTTTGTCTATAAAGTTCAAAATGATTTTAAAACAGCAATTAAGTTTCAGTGCTATAATTGTTATATATATGCTTCCACTATACCTACATATATATCATCCAAGAACATATGTCATAAACTGTTCATCCCTGCAAAAACAAAGGGAAATTTCTTTTTTAAAAATGAGTTCATGCATTAATGATGGTGGCATAAGAGGTGAAAGAGAGAGACCTCCTCCTAAAACCACATATAATAGGAAAATATACTTTACAACTAATCCTGAAAGAGCAATAGGAAAGAAGGCCGCACCAGACTGCATACACCTGGAGAAAAGAGCAGACCTCATGGAACAGGGTAACATACCAAAGCTGTGATCCAGCGGGGCCCAAGCCCTTCCCCCACTCCAGCTCACCAGTGGGAGGGTAAGAGACAGAGTGGGAAGGGAGTGGAGGCCTCGGACTGCTGAAAATCTAGCCCTGGAGATCTGCTCTGGGAGCATGAACCTACATTGCATGGTGCTCTGGTGATTTAGTGGAGTTGGAAAGCTAAGACAGGTGGAATACCTGGAGAGACAGAGATTCCAGCTGCTTGTGGAAAACAGGGATTCATATACATCTGATATGGGGGGGTGGGGGGCAGTCTGAGAAACATCCTAAAAAGGAGAGGGCTGCTAAAGGGGCAAGGATTGCACAGAGCTTACTGCTCAGGAGAAAGGACAGGTAGACAAAATTGTCTGGGTGCACTCTGCCCAGCAGGTTGGGAGCTTAAACAGTCTTCAAGCACTCCATCTCCCTGGCTGGCTACACAATTCCAAGGCCTCCCACCATGATATGCAGCCTGCTGTGTCTTCCTCCCGGCTAGCCTGCACCTGACTCGCAAAACTACAACCCCTGCACTGGCATCAGGCCAGCAAGAGGAAAGCCCTGCCTATGGCAGCTACAAACGCAAAGCATAGAGGATTACACCTGTGTGTTCGGCCCACTGGTTCTGGGAGTGGAGACAGGCATAGCAGCCGGGAAGCAGGAAACAGTTCGTTCCTTACCCCAAGCACCAACACCGTTCCCCTGCGACCCACAACATCACTCCAGAGGCTGAGCAGCTCCAGAGTGTAGAGCTTCTGGGCACTAGAGGGCACCACAGACAAATTATGAAACGTCAAAGGAACCTGATTCAAAGCAAAATTATGAATACACCTGAGAAAGATTCAAATGATATCGACCTCATGAATCTTCCTGAAAGAGATTTCAAAATAAAAATAATTAACATGCTGATAGAGGTGCAGAAAAATATTCGAGAACTCAGGAACATATATAGGAAGGAGATCCAATCATTGAAGAACACAATGGAGGGTATTAACAGCAGATTAGATACAGTGGAGGAGACGATAAATGAAATCGAAATTTGGGAAGAGGAATACAAATGAGCTGAGGCACAGAGAGAAAAAAGGATCTCTAAGAATGAAAGAATATTGAGAGAACAGTGTGACCAATCCAAACGGAACAATATTCATATTATAGGGGTACCAAAAGAAGAAGAGAGAGAAAAAGAGATAGAAAGTGTCTTTGAGAAAGTAATTGCTGAAAACTTCCCCTATCTGGGGAAGGAGATAGTCTCTCAGGCCATGTAGGTGCACAGATCTCCCAACACAAGGGACCCAAGGAGGACAACACCAAGACATATAATAATTAAAATGGCAAAGATCAAAGATAGGGACAGACTATTAAGAGCATCCAGAGAGAGAAATAAGACCACATCAGGCTATCATAAGACTCCTCAGCAGAAACCTTACAGGCCAGAGGGAGTGGCATGATATATTTAATGAAATGAAGCAGAGGGCCTCGAACTAAGAATACTCTATCCAGCAAGATTATCATTTAAATTAAAAGGACGGATTAAACAATTCCCAGATAAGCTAAAGCTGACAGACTTTAGCTCCCCAAAATAATTTCTACAGTGTATTTTGGAGGGACTGCTATAGGTGAAAGTGTTCCTAAGGTTTAATAGCTGTCACCAGAGGTAATAAAAAGGGATAGACAAAGATTACAAAATACGATACCTAATATATAAAGAATGGAGGAGAAAGAAAAGGAGGGAAAAAAACAAAAAGAACCTTTTGATTGTTTTATAATAGCATACCAAGTGAGTTAAGTTAGGCTCTAAGATAGTAAGGAAGTTACCCTTGAACCTTTGGTAACCACGAATCTAAAGCCTGCAATGGCAATAAGTACATACCTATCTATAATCACCCTAAATGTAAATGGTCTGAATGCACCAATCAAAAGACACAGAGTCACTGAATGGATAAAAAACCAAAACCCATCTATACGCTGCCTACAAGAGACTCAGTTTAAACCCAAAGACATACACAGACTAAAAGTGAAGGGGTGGAAAAAGATATTTCATGCAACTAATAGGGAGAAAAAAGCAGGTGTTGGCAGTACTTATATCAGACAAAATAGACTTCAAAACAAATAAAGTCACAATAGACAAAGAAGGATATTACATAATGATAAAGGGGTCAATTCAACAAGAGGATATAACCATTATAAATATCTATGCGCCCAACCCAGGAGCACCTACATATATGAAACAAATACTAACAGAATTAAAGACAGAAATACAATGCAATGCATTCATTTTAGGAGACTTCAACACACCACTCACTCCAAAGGACAGATCAACCAGACAGAAAATAAGTAAAGAGACAGAGGCACTGAACAACACATTAGAATAGATGGACCTAACAGACATCTACAGAACTCTACACCCTAAAGCAGCAGGATACACATTCTTCTCAAGTGACATGGAACATTTTACAGAATAGATCATACACTAGGCCACAAAAAGAGCCTCAATAAAATAAAAATGATTGAAATTGTACCAACCAACTTCTCAGATCACAAGGTTATAAAACTAGAAATTAATTTTACAAAGAAAACAAAAAGGCTCACAAACACATGGAAGCTTAACAACATGCCACTAAATAATCAATGGATCAATGACAAAATTAAAACAGAGATCAAGCAATATATGTAGACAAACGAAAACAATAGCACAACACCCAAACTTCTGTGGTATGCAGTGAAGGCAGTTCTAAGAAGGAAGTATATAATAATCCAGGCCTTTTTAGGGAAGGAAGAACAATCGCAAATGAATAGTCTAAATTCACAATTATTGAAACTGGAAAAAGAAGAACAAGTGAAGCCCAAAGTCAGCAGACGGAGGGACATAATAAAGATTAGAGCAGAAATAAAAAAAATCCAGAAGAATAAAACAATAGAAAAAATTAATTAACCAAGAGCTGGTTCTTTGAGAAAATCAACAAAATAGATAAACCCCTAGCCAGACTTATTAAGAGAAATAGAGAATCTACACACATAAACAGAATCTGAAATGAGAAAGGAAAAATCACGATAGACACCACAGAAATACACAGAATTAATACAAAATACTATGAAAATCTGTATGCTAACAAACTGGATAACCTAGAAAAAATGGAGAACTTTCTAGAAAAACAAACGTTCAAGGACTGACCCAGGAAAAAACAGACAAATTACCAGCAATGAAATTGAATTGGTAATCAAAAAACTACCCAAGAACAAATCCCTGGCCAGATGGATTCACTGCTAAATTTTATCAGACATTTAGAGAAGACATAATACCCACTCTCTTTAAAGTTTTCCAAAAAATAGAAGAGGAGGGAATACTTCCAAACTCATTCTATGAAGCCAGCATCACTCTAATACCAAAACCAGGCAAAGACACAACAAAAAAAGAAAACTACAGAACAATGTCCCTGATGAACATAGATACAAAAATACTCAACAAAATATTAGCAAACCGAATTCAAAAATACATCAGATCATACACAATGATCAAGTAGGATTTATTCCGGGGATTCAACGATGGTACAACATTCAACGACCCATCAACATCATCCACCACATCAACAAAAAGAAGAACAAAAACCATATGATCATTTTCATAGATGCTGAAAAAGCATTCAACAAAATTCAACATCCCTTCATGATAAAATCTCTCAACAAAATGGGTATAGAGGGCAAGTACCTCAATATAATAAAGGCCATACATGACAAACCCACAGCCAACATCATACTTAACAGTGAGAAGTTGAAAGCTTTTCCTTTAAGATCGGTAACAAGACAAGGATGCCCACTCTGCCCGTTTTTATTCAACATAGTACTGGAGGTACTAGCCGTGGCAATCAGACAACACAAAGAAATAAAAGGCATTCAGATCAATAAGGAAGAAGTTAAACTGTCACTGTTTGCAGATGAGATGATATTGTACATAAAAAAAACCCTAAAGAATCCACTCCAAAAATACTAGATCTAATATCTGAATAAAGCAAAGTTGCAGGATACAAAATTAATGCACAGAAATCTGTTGCATTCCTATGCACTAATGATGAACTAGCAGAAAGAGATATCAGGAAAACAATTCCATTCTCACTTGCATCCGAAAGAATAAAATACCTAGGAATAAACCTAACCAAGGAAGTGAAAGACCTATACCCTGAAAACTACAAGACACTCCTAAGAGAAATTAAAGAGGATACTAATAAATGGAAATTCATCCCATGTTCTTGGGTAGGAAGAATTAATATAGTTAAAATGGCCATCCTGCCTAAAGCAACCTACAGATTCAATGCAATTCCTATCAAAATACCGACAGCATTCTTCAACAAACTGGAATAGTTCTAAAATTCATATGGGAGCACAAAAGACCCCGAATAGCCAAAGCAATCCTGAGAAGGAAGCTTAAATCATGGGGGAATCTCATTTTCCAACTTCAAGCCCTATTACAAAACCACAGTAATCAAGACAATTTGGTACTGGCACAAGAACAGACCCATAGACCAATTGAACAGACTATAGAGCTCAGATAAACCCAAGCATATATGGTCAATTAAAATATGATAAAGGAGCCATGGATATACAATGGGGAAATGACAGCCTCTTCAACAGCTGGTGTTGGCAAAACTGGACAGCTACATGTAAGAGAATGAAAGTGGATTACTGTCTATCTTCATACACAAAAGTAAACTCAAAATGGATCAAAATCTGTATGTAAGTCATGAAATCATAAAAGTCTTAGAAGAAAATATAGGCCAACTTCTCTTGAATATAAACATGAGCAACTTCTTCATAAACACATCTTCCCGGGCACGGGACACAGAAGCAAAAATGTACAAATGGGACTATGTCAAAATAAAAACTTCTGTACAGCAAAGGACCCCATCAGTAGAACAAAAAGACATCCTGCAGTATGGGAGAATATATTCATAAATGACATATCTGATAAAGGGTTGACATCCAAAATATACAAAGAGCTCACACAGCTCAACAAACAAAAAACAAAAAACCCAATTAAAAAATGGCAGAGGATCTGAACAGACACTTCTCCAAAGAATAAATTCAGATGGCCAACAGGCACATGAAAAGATGCTCCACATCGCTAATCATCAGAGAAATGCAAATTAAAACCATGATGAGATACCACCTCACACCAGTTAGGATGGCCAACATCCAAAAGACAAACAACAACAAACGTTGGCGAGGATGTGGAGAAAGGGGAACCCTTCTACACTGCTGGTGGGAATATAAATTAGTTCAACCATTGTGGAAATCAGTATGGAGGTTCCTCAAAAAAGCTCAAAATAGAAATACCATTTGAGCCAGGAATTCCACTCCTAGGAATTTCCCTAAGAATGCAGCAGAGACATATGTACCCCTATGTTTATCACAGCACTATTTACAATAGCTAAGAAAGGGAAGCAACCTAATTGTCCATCAGTAGATGAATGGATAAAGAAGATGTGGTACATATACACAATGGAATATTGTTCAGCCATAAGAAGAAAACAAATCCTACCATTTGCAACATCATGAATGGAGCTAGAGGGTATTATGCTCAGTGAAATAATCCAGGCAGAGAAAGACAAGAGTCAAATGATTTCACTCATCTGTGGAATATAGAACAAAGCAAAAACTGAAAGAACAAAACAGCAGCAGATTCACAGAATGCAAGAATGGCCTAACATTTACGAAAGGGAAAGGGACTGAGGAGGATTGGTATGGAGGAAAGGATAAGGGGGAAAAGGGGCATTATGATTAGCACACATAATGTAGTGGGTGGGCACAGGGAAGGCAGTATAGCACAGAGAAGACAAGTAGTGACCCTACAGCACCTTAATATGCTGATGGACAGTAACTGTAATGGGCTATGTGGTGGAGACCTGATAATGGGGGAATTTAGTAACCACAATGTTGTTCATGTAAGTGTATATTAATGATACCAATAAATAAATAAATAAATAAATAAATAAATAAAAATAAAATAAAATGCAGTACTTGCCACAAAAAAAAATGAGTCAGGGCTGAAGTTATGTCCCTTGGAGATGTAGAAATGATTTGGTGTCGACCCCACACAAATGCAACACAACAAATTATTGACTTTAAAATCTTTTGGCTTTTAGGTGTTAATTTACAATATGGTTCAGAAATTTCAAGCTATGTTCAATATTAAAATTTAACTTGGATTATGAGAGAATGACAACTTAGTTTAGACTTCCTAAGAAAAGAATTGTTTATTCTATCTAAAGCAAAATGTGAGTTTTTTGAAAGAATTAACATAACAGCCATAGACAAGGAAATTCTGAACACCTTAGGCTATATTTAAACAACTTTTAAAGTTAAAAATGAATACACTAAACTAACTACACTGGTATGCAGTAAGGAATTAAGTTATTTTAGTCATTAATTAACCAGTAAGTGCAAAACACATCATTTACTTCTACCTTTAATAGCATTATGAGCCACATTTTCAAATACCAAGTGCTTTACATTTCAAAGTGTGTTTTGCTTTGTAATTTATTTTCCTGTGTGTTTAGTGATGTTGGCTAAAGTTGCTAGTATATTTAGAGTATCATAATAGTTCTTGGTTGAGTACATTTCTTTTCTTTTCTTTTTTTTAACATAACTACTAAATAACTCAAAAGTTAAGCTTGGACCAAACCAATATTAATGTATTTTGTTTTGATTTTTTTGTTTTTTGCCAACCACTTACACTGAATTTTCCATTTTATGTTAACTTTCACTCTGTATTGAGACATGACAGCAGTCAGTAAAAACATGAAACATGAATACAGGTATCAGACAACTTGGGTGGAACATAGCTCCGCACCTCACTTGCTGTGTGACTTGGGAAATTCACACTGTCTTGCTATGCCTCAACTACTCATAGATAAATAACACACATGCCTATCTCATATGGTTGTTGTGAGGATTAAAAAATGTTTGTACGTAAAATCAATCTCAAAAAATTTAATACATAGTAAGTTCTATATATTGTTAGCTCTTATTTTTTTCTCTAAACATTTGTACATTTAAAGCCATATTTAGACATAAAATACTAGGTACACAAGTTATTTATTATCAAACATTTTTAAATACTAAAAATATTTTTATTTTCCAAGATTATAGCTAAAGATATTGGCATCATTTCATGAAAAGAAATTATTCTTCCAAACAGATTGCTGCTGAAATTGCAACAGAAAATGGCTTTGACCAGTCTCTTAATGAAATTGTATTCTGTAAAACATGTAACATGTATGAAAACAACATACACAATCAGTTTCACTCTGGCAACAAGGGGTCCCAGCAGGAGTGCTGGAAGGTCACTTCTTGGTCTCTTTTCTTCTCCAACCATTGCTGTTACTACATTAAGTTGCTAACATGATATTGAAACTACTTGTACTCTACTGTTACATTCCAGCACTATTAAGGATATGAAACATTCAAGTTTTTACTTGACATCATTCTAGTATCCAGAATGTCAAAAGAATCTTAAATGAAAATGTCTGTTTGATTTTAGCTATAACTCTCTCACAAGTTTTTCTGAAAGTTTCTCAGCAGGTGAATATGGTTATTTAATTAATGATTATTTGTGGTTTTGTTAAACTGATATATTTTATAATAATTTCTACTTTGGAAAGAAGTAGATCAAAAGCTTGAAATGTTAATCAGAAAAAGGACACAATCCATGAATTTTATTAAAAATTATTCATTAGTATAAATTTAGGGGTACATAATTTCATAAAATAGGGTATACACGTTTTTGTAGACAAAACTTATCAATAGAGAATTAATACTCTAACATTAATTCCATGTTGCTATATATTAGATGAGGATATTTTAAATATTTAAATGATACTTTCTCCCAAGGTAAAAATTTTTATTAAAAATCTACCAGAGAAACCTTCTTTCTACCTTTTTTTCTTTTTTAAATAAATATCTCAACTTACTCCAGATTGGGTGGCAGGCATGATATAGAGTAAAAGGAATAGTTGACAAGAAAACAGCCCCACAAAAATGAGCTAATATCACACTGGCTTCCTCATTAATTTCACTAGTGAGAAACAACCATCAGACATTAGGGGAGAAGAGAGAACAGAAATTGCTTAAATGAAGTATCTATCTAAGTTCTAAAGTTGCTTAATGGACTAACTGGTTAGAAAAACACCATCCTGTTTCTTGAGAATTATTCCTGCTTCTCATAATCATAGTTCAGCTTTTCTCTCTTTCTTTGTTTTTGCTCAGCCATTGAAAGTGAGGTGAACTGGGCATGCAAATCCGTGAACGTATGTGCGTGTGTGTGTAAATACGCACATGAGACCTGTGTGTTAAAATGTTGCTGAACTCTATCCTTTCAGGAACTGGGGCTCCAGGCAGAGAAAACTCCAGCCACAGCCTTCAGACAGGGCCGTGCTACTTCTTTTTTTAATGGGTTAAACCCTCTGCTTTGTCTGTACAAAATACACTTTCACACATAAGGAATTAAAGCTGTCTAAAAAGCCACAGTTACCATAGTTATATTTTGTCACAGGTAATGCTAGAAGAAAATAAAAACTAGTAACATGTCAGAGGCTAAAACATTTCTACCACCTTGCCAAAAAATGTTTAGGAATATGTCCTGTATGTACTTGAACGGTTTGTTCTTGAGCTTGCTTCAAGAACGTAAGCATGGCTAATTGTCCCAACTTCAGGCCCTGGAGACTGCTCACTCTCTTTTGTAGTGAAAACCTGAAAAACTATGGACAATCTTCATGTCCCTCCAAAAATGACGCCTTTTATCTTTGTCTTCAGTGATCATAAGTCTTTGAGATAGATGATAGCTAAGAGCAAGTGGAAATTTTAATCTAGTGGAATTCTTTAAAACTTAATAAATAAAAGTGTTTCTTGTAAATTGCCCAGTGTTCATCTTTGCCACATAGCATGATTTTATATGTAGAAGCCAGAGCGCATCACTAAACTTAATGCTGTATGTATTAAGTGAAGCTAAAATTCATAATAGGTAACTTATATGATAAATAAGTGTGCCAGAAATAAATACAAATACTAAACCATTCACTCAAGTACTTATCACAAAATCATATTTCTCTATCTCTCTTCAAAAGTTAGGTAAAATAATAATTTAAATTATGGTAAGAAATTAATTAAAATTCACTTATACTGCTAGTGTGAAATTTAAAACAAATATATTTAAAATAACCATGACTGTAATAATTTTATTGGATACACAATATAAAATATATATAAATTATAAAATCAATAGTATTAAACATTTCTAATACTAGAAGTGTCCTCAAAACTTCATAGCCACAGTAATATCATTCAGGTCTTGATAAAGAAATCAGTAAGAAATAAATTCAAACTCTTGTATAGTGTTCCAAATTGTCTCTGCCTCAAAGCTTTATTATCTGCCTTAAATACTATTTTAGATGCTATTATTAACAAATAATTCAATCTAATATTGGGCATGTTATTATATTCTGTATATTTGAAATAGTTTTAAATTCATTTGAGAAACAGTAATGTGTTTATCAGTAATTAATATGACACATCTGTATTATTTAGAAATATAATGAAATTGAAATTGTAGCAAGCATAACAATTCATCTTTCATCACCTTTAGGGGGCCAAAGATGCAAACAGTTCTCAACAATAAATCCCTGGCTATAAACCTAATTATTATTGCATGACCTAGAATCTTACTGCTTATTAGAACAGGTACAGAAAGAAAGTTTATTTGTGGCTTATCTTATTCTCATAATTGTATAGTCTAAGAACATTCAGATACCAGTCATTTGTACATAATCATAATGAAATAAAAATAATGTATATCAGCCTCCTGTTTCCATCAGCCTCCTCCGCAGCCTGTCCCCTACTTCATTCCTTCTCACATAATCTATGAGGACTATACTGAATTACTTGCCTAAATATTTCATACCTCCCTGTAATCGCACTTGCTTTCTTCTCTCTCTCTCTACTGATTATTAGGACTGTTTCCCCCAAGAGTCAAATATTTTGTGAAATTTTCCTTGAGCTCACTCTGACTCTTTCTCCTTCACATCCAAGTACTTTGTGCCAACATTTCCCTTTAGTCACACCATAAGTTGTAACCTAATTATCACTTTGTATTAAAACCAGTGCTTTGAGCAGGATATGGCACATAGTAGGTACTCAGTTGATTGAATGACTGATTCTTTCACTAGTTGAGCAAAACATTTTGGACTAATTTCTTTGATCATAATAACCTAACAGAACTAGCTTGATGGCAAAGACCATCTTGCTCTAGTGTTAGATATGAGTTCCCATCATGATGTTCTAGAAGCTCAGAAGAGTTCACCTGGAATGATTGTTTGTGCAAGATTGGTTTTTTAACAGCAACCCATATTGTCCTTTTTTCCTGATAATTTTAAGAGAAAAACGTCAGAAGAAAGAATTTGTCTTACAGGTAACCTATCTGTATTTCCCCCTTAGTAAAATATTTTTTCTAAACATACTTTTTAATACATCCTCATCATAATCATCCTCGTCCTCCCCTTCCTACCTTTTCCCCTCCCCCCACCTCTTCTTTCTTCTTGCTTCCTTCTTTCTACTTCTTCTTCTCCATTCTGAGCAGTAAAGTTTCCTTGTGGGATGGAATATTTTCCATTTGCCTCTATGGATACACTCTCCACATTATTATGCTTTGCCCCTAAACATATCTCCACTATTAACTGTGCACATCACCATGGAACCCCAAACAATTTCATCTCCAAAAAAGAGATGCACTTTAAGTAAAGAAAATGGGGCAATGAGGTCACAGCCACAAATTTCAGCAGCATTAGCATGTGTCCATAACCCAAGAGCTACTGGCCTGGTGGAACAATATCATGACCCAGTAAGGACTCAGCTAATTCACCAAATGGAAGACAAACATCTACAAGGTTGGGGTTCTGTCCTACAAGACATACTATGTGACTTAAATCAGTGCTTAATATGTGGAGCCATTACTCCCAAATGGGAAAAAGAGCTAAAATACAGAAGTAAGAACAAACTCCTTTACTATTACTAATGCAACTCACTGAAAAAATTTTACTTCCTGTCCCCACAGCCTTAGGTTATGTGAGTTAGAAGTTGTATTCCTTAAGTAAGAAATGCTTCTATCAGGGAACATAGTTATTGTCTATTTAATTGGAAGCTGAAACTTCCTCTTGGCCATTCAGTGCTCCTCATAACATTGATTCCATAAAAACAGGAGATCATATATTGACTGAAGTGGTTGATCCTATTCACCGATGTGAAATTGAATTCCTGGTACAACTGAGATAAGGAGATATCTATTTGTGGAACCAAGGAGATTCACTGGGGTGATTCCTGGTACTTCCTTTCTCAAGATCCTTGGTCAGTGGAAACGATAGCCACATAATAAAGACAGGACTACCATGGACCCAGGTCAGGTGGCAGCATCTCACCAGATAAAATATCCCATAAAGCTGAGGTGTTGACAGAGGTTAAAAAAAACAAACAAAAAAAAGAACTGAATAGTAAAGAAAGGAGGGTATAATCACCAAATTAGACCTCATGACTAGCTTCAGAAATGGGGACTGCAGCAATAAAAAGTTCCTACTTTATATGAGCACACTGATGATCTCTCCTGTTTTAAGTTTCAGTTGGGTAGATCACTGAATTGCCATCAACATAGCTGATGGAGGGTGGTCGCTCTGTTGGACACGTAATATTTCGTGTGGACAAAGTATAAGGGTAGATGCAAAGGGTGAACCCTGCTGGATATTTTTCATTTGTTTGTCCAGATCCGCTCCCCATCTTTTTCTACTCTCTGTGTCCTTGGAGACTGACCTATATGAACGACATTAACCCTTTGGCTACCAGCTGGGCTCCGTTCATGGGAGTTAGCAGCAGACCAGAGGAAGGAGGAAGAGGAATGAGATGAAGTATTTATTTCCCCATTTCCTCCCTGTGGGTTGACTCTAACCCTCAACCAAATGCCACAGCCCCTATAAGACAACCATTACATCAGTTACCCTCCTGAGTTTTAGTAACTATTCTCACTTCTTGCCACTTAATTGCTCCTTAAGGCAGGGGGGTATAAACCTACCCACCCCATTTTTACTAGTGATAAGGTATTATTCTACCTTAAACTGGTTTCCCTGAAATGGTCCAAACTGTTGGAAGTAACCCCCCTTTATTAAACTTTCTTCAATTACCATCTCTTTCTGCCAAAAAAAATTGACTAATATATAATTGTCAAATTCAGGAAGTATATCTCTAGCTAAATTACACTTATAAAATATTCCATTTTCTTTTAAAATACAGGATGCTGAACAATCTTTTTCCAATATATTCCTGAAATTAGGGTGAACATGTATCACAAAGAGTTAAGTAAATAAATCCAGAGAATGCTAGAAGTAGAAAGGGTGCCTGCCTGGAGCAGACAAGAAATGTTAGCAAAATGTTAGAAGACAGTAAAGAGAAAGGGCCGTATAGAAGTATAATTCAGGTCAAAGAAATCATATCTTAATAAATGCATGGGTAAAGGTTACAGGTCAATGGAGCTGTTCTCAAGTAGTGAAAAAATAAAATTAAGCAGCTTTAAATCAAAGTTATGAATTACAGAGAGAAGGATGGAACTTTAAGCGGCCTTGACAGAATCTAGGTAAAGGCTCATTTCCAGAGTCCCTCCACTGTCACCCTCTCCTCCATGTGTGCAGAGCAGCTGGCTGCAGTCTCTTTCCTAACTGAGGTTCTCACCTTTAATCTGAGCAGAATATTCTCCTGGATGGTCCTCCAATAGCAGCTGCCTTGGGTGAGAGGAGAGACAGAACACAGCAGGGATGGCTCTGGATCTATGCAATGGAGTTGAGTGCTGGTGACAGGGAAGGGGAAACAGTTTTACACAGAACAAAATTAAGTACTCCACCCCCAAAGTAAAGTCCTCCACCTTATTGTCATTGCCAGCCTGCCTGCTCTAAAGAGCAGCTTTAATCTAAAGAAAAGCTTGCCTGGCAACTGGACCGGCTCACAGTAAGGCCTCTAACCACAGAGGAGGGGCCGTTAGGGCAACACACCTACAAAACTGTAAGGCAGACCATGCTAGCAGTGGATTCATCAGCTTAGCAGCAAATGCATAAGCATTAATGACACACTGAGATTCACCAGTTATGAAATGTCAACAGAGAAAACCAAATGATCATAAAAGATACGGAGAAATGCAAAAACTAGAAAGGATTTTTTAAATCCATGTTAGTAACCTCAGAGATATTTGGGGATGTTGCATGCCTAAATTAAGAACAAGCTGCCATAAAAAAAGAGCAATAAATGAATAGGAAAGAATTTTTTAGAAATTAAGAAAATGATATCCAACATTAATTGAAAAGCATCAAAAAGAATACTTAATAAAATAGGCAATCCTGGATTAGTAATACTAAGAAATGGAAAATATTCAAAAATTTAAATGCCAATCAGTTATTTCAGAATGTCCAAGACCATTGGAGGAACAGAAAGAAAGAAGAGAGACAATTGATGGGTATAACTAGTCACAGAGATAATATAAAACAAATCTCTTAGAAAAAGACTCAAATTGAAGGACTTCACAGATTACAGGAAAATGAAAAGAGGGTATATACCCAAAGAGAGATTTATGAACTTTCAGAATTCCAAGCACAAAAAGAAAATAAAATTTCTTCCAATGGGAAAAAAAGCAATCTGCAGAGAAAAGAGAATTAGATGGTCACCAGACTTCCTATTGGTACCTTTATATGTGAGGAAAAAAAAACATTAAATAGCTCATAAAATATATTTAGTCTAGAATTCTACCTACAGGATATTTTTCAATTAAATACAAAAAGTAATTTAAAAAGAAAACATTTTAGGCTGCAAGGCACTAATGTCCATGAATCTCTTCTGAAAACAAAACAAAACAATTTTAAATTACACTTATAATCTAGAAAAACAAAAAAAAAGAAGCAGGAATGTAGAGAGAATGATCCAGACTGAGGAGTGAAGTGAATGGAAATCACAGAGTGATCTGAACAGGAAGAAACATGATAAAAATTTCCTCAGGGACAAAATGACTCTTTACCCATATTGTGTAATTAAGAATCACTTATTTGTTTTAATAAATCAAAGATGCAAATCTCTGCATTTAATAACAACAAAGTCAAGTAAAAGAAGTTGTACAAAATTGGCATGGTCCCAATGTGAACATTTCTTCGAGGCAACTGATTGAGTGAAAGACGGGATCATCCATTTGACATTGAATTACAATATACTACTGAGCACAAACCGTGAGCCCAACCCTACACTAGAATTTTTCCTACATATTAAGTAATTTAATTCTCATAACAGTCTTGAAGTAAACATTATGATTATGTAATAAATGTCCAGATGATGAAACCAACTCAAAGCATTTAAATTCCTGGTCCAAGATCTCCTGAAAAAGAGTGAAACATATAGGATCCAGTTCCCAGAGGCAGAATGTGGAATTAGGAATTGTGGAATGGTGAGATTCATGACACTAAATCAAAATATAATTTGGTTGCTGGTTTGTCAGGATATTAAAAGGATTCCTTATTCAAGTGAGAGTTGGATTAGAAAATGAATTTATTTTCTCATTCATTCAGTCAACAACTATTTATCAAGCTAATATTATGGGTCAGGCAACATATTCAGAATACAAAGAAAAAATATGTCAGCCTTCAAAAGGCATACAGTTTAGTAGATTATTAATCAAAGGCTGAGGCATGCTGATAATCAGCTGCTTTATTACTGAGATCCCTTCTCTGCCCATTACTGCTTCAGAGATTTTCAAACTTTTGATCATGGTAATATCACATCAGCCTTCCAAACTAAAAATTTTGCAAACAAAGCAAAGAATATTATTTGGGTTTGCTTTATAGTTTTGTAGGTCTATTATTAATTTCTCATTAATTAATTCATGAACATGAATCAACATGTTTGAGGTTATTAAAGTTCCCAATATTTTATATTGGTACTTCCAGATCCTTCTTTTTCCATAAAACATTTGAGAAGAGGAACACTTGAAAGAGGCAATGGGCCCACAGGATTCAAGAACTTTGAAATTCAGAAGGATGTGAAGATGGAAAGGAAAAGAGGTCCTTGCAAATTACGTATACATCACATTATGATCTTCCCCAGGGAGAGGAAATAGAAAACCATCATTTGCTATGATACTTGCAACCTCAACCTATAACCCACCAATGGGACTTCACTTTCACTGTGCAATCTTTGAGAAAAACTGAAGTTCCTAGTTCTATAATACATGATGGAGACATTTAAAAATTAATGGATAATGTATGACTCAACCTTGTCCAGTCACACTCGTCAGTGTAAAAAATGACATAGACTTTATTATAGACACATTAATTCCCAGAAGTGACATGCTTGCAAATAGAAACTCCTCTGGTTAATTAATTTCTTTGAATCGTGGGATTTAAAGCAGTCAACAAGCGTGAACAGGAAAAACATGTAAGTCAGTAAAATATTAACCACTGTGTTAGACCAGGAATGACAATTTTCAAACAATGTTTTATGCCTCATTAATCTGTTAAATTTTCTATCAACACAGGCTTAGTAAACAGTTGAAACCTTCCTCACATTCTGGAAATTCAAATTAATAAATATTCAAGATAGAATCCTTTTTTGTCCCAATGAGCAAAAGATTAAATGTAACATTAAAGAAAGTAAAGTACACTTAAATGGAGGATTTATAATTTAATAAGTTTTTTCATGAACTATTTTCTTATTTCAGTTGGTAGTTACTTTTTTGTTTACTGTAAAGTTTCTCTTTTCATGATTTAATTGCCTATAACAACAATTGAGTGATCACAATCTTTTGAAACCTACTGTATTAACATGTAAATGTTCCCTGTAACATATAAAAGAATTTTCTGTGAAAAAACAGTGTGTTTAACTAAAGCATGTAAAAGTGATGACTCACTAAACTGCAAATAAAAAGAAGAAATTAATTTCTTGAACAGAATACTTTGCAGGAATCATCCAATTTAAATCTATAAGTTAGGTATCACTATTAGGCTATTATTCTCATGCTGGCAACAGGGAGGCTAAGGCTTAGGACCCTTTGACTTGCCAAGGCCACATAGCTAGCAAGAAATAAAACCAGAACTCCATTCATCAGTCAGATTCCAGAGCCTGAGCTTTTAAACACTGTACAATATTGAAATCTGTTCTCATGCCCTACAAAGTAATGGTAACTATTACATAGCAAAACTGTCTGCATAAGATAATCATTTTGCTCAGACACACACATATACAAACACACACATAGGATACATTGTCAACTTCCTACAATATTTACTCTTTCTAACAAGAATTTTATTAACTAGCTCAGACATATTAGGATCATTATAATCTTTCCTTATAATATTAATAATAATAAATTGGATGTAATCTGTGATAATGTCCATGTATTATTACAGTAATAAACAAACTGGTTTTTCATTCAATTCAGTAAATCTAAGTTTAATGACCTTTTTGAAGGTAGGAGGATTACTAAGCTATATTCTAGTCTGAAAACATTTTTCCCTCCTGTCAGTTGTATGCTTACTCTAGAGAAAAAGCATTATTCTATTGCTGTTTGGTTGAGGTAATGAACCAGCATTCCTTGAACAATATCTACTTGTCTCGATATTTAAGTAAAATAAATTACGTAGTTTACTGGCTGGCAGAATAAAAGTGGTAAATATCAGCTAAGTATAGCCACATACCTCTGAAAAGGAATATCTGAAATATTAAGCATTTTCTTGGAAATGACATTTTTATTTTCTGTTTATTTTTCAGTTCAGTAGAAGCTCTCTTAACACAAATCTCTTTCACCAGTCTGCTCGCCTTTCGTGACCCCTGCGACAAAATATCTTGGGCTGCTTTGCCTACACCCTGAGACCCTTCCTTTGATTTTTAGCTCCCAAGTCAATTGTATTTTCCTTACACCTGCTTATTCTATTAGTTCCTGTTATTTTAATCATGTATGTTAAGTAATTTATATATGAACAGATTAAATATCATTATTAAAAAGTCACTTTAATGAAAATAATTGAATAATTTGGGAAAACTAGATGAAAAAGAGTTTCTAAAAGACTTGCTATTGGCTTTAGGTGTGGACAAGAAAACTACAAAAGCTTGGAGGACAAATTAAAACCTTGGACCATTTTGCACTGAAATTGCATGGCAAAATCTCTAAATTCTTATTCCACTTTTTAAATTGTCAAACAATGTCTTCTACAACTATGAATACCTCTTATAATAAAGAAAATATATTTTAAGTATATGTTAAACATGTGACCTGGCATAATAACTGGCATTATATTAAAATATCTGATACATTGTATTTTATCTAGAAAAATATTTTTAGAAGTTCCCTTAGACCTATTTTTGCAGGTAGCATGCTCAAAGTCCTAGTTTTGGATTATATCACAAAAAGTAAATATTAACACCACATGACATGTAAAGAAATAATGAATTACAGGAAATATGAATAGAGAATTATGATGTGATAACATATCAACTGAACTGAAAGAATAAATGTAAGATTACCAAATATAAGACTGATTTACTTACATGATAGTAATTATATATGTGACATTCATAAATTTGATTTTATATTTTACTCACTTCCAAAGTGTTATGAGTCATACAACTCAATAAATATGGAAAAATTATTTCCAACACAGTTGTAATTATAAATATAACTTTGAGAAATCATAAAATATCATGCAAGGAACCCTTGTGAACCCCCATATGTATACAAGCTATTATGTTGATAGGATAAATTTAAATGCTAATCACCTGAATTTAAAAGATACCCAATCCAATTCACATAAGTTCAACACATTAGAAATAAATTTAAGGAAAATTACCTTGAATTCAGTATGATTTTAAACATTTAAAAACAGTTAAAACTATCAAAAACATTTAGATACATACATCATGGAAATAACTGGCTTTCCTCCATTGATAACATTGTTGACAGCTAAAATATTTAAGAGTATTACTACAATTACTGTGATATGGCATATACTATGATTGGTTGCCACATCTAATTCTAAACAGACCCAGTTCAGAAATAATCTCTATGTTTTCATTCATTTTGCATTTGAGAGTGTCTTTCAACTGAAGCAGTTACCACACATCTTAGTGATTCTCAAAATTATTACTTATGGGATTCAATTTTTATTTTTTCCTAAGCAGTATTTTCCTCAGTGAAAATTACTGCACAGTAAATGCTTCCAGATCATAAGAAAAAATTTAGCATACCTATTTTCCCCATATTCTCCATGTACTCTTCCTTTAAAGTAAATTTACTTAAGAGTAGTTAAACTCAGTATGCGGGAAAATGTCACAGGTAAGTAGGTTACATATAAGAACTCCTCATGGGCATGAGTAGTGAAATGGGAATAAATGACTTTTGTGTTCTATTTTGAACGGATATTGGAAGACTAGAATGAGAAGAAATTAGATGAAAGACTTTTGGGAAAAAATACATAGTCTACAAAGGACTGATCAAAACAAAACAGCAAGTCTGTACAAATGCTGGAGAAAAGTGCTAAATAAGAGCTGTGGTCCGTATGGTAGGCCGCTTTCACGCTGTAAATCTAAAAGTCCTTCATATAGAGTATGTGTGCTTGGAGATGCCAAAGAATGCATTAAGATATCTTGGCTTTAATTGGGGCCTCTGTAAATGTCGGGACATTTATCATGTTGTTTAGGCGCCAAACTACTTAAAACCACAGCAAAGGATTTATCTCCTTTCCGTTTGCATTTGGGGTCAAAAGCTTTCTCGAAAACATTTCCTTAAGTTTCAAGTTGCTCTCTATTTTACTCTGTCTTAATCAACATATGTGGCTTTTCAGTCCCTTTCACAAAAAATTAAGTTAAATTAAATTAATTAATGACTTATGCATCTTAAAGCCACTTAGCTTATTGATGGTTCTAACATTAAAGAGTTATTTGGGTGAAAGAACAATGAATAGAATGAAATTTGCCTTCAAGAAAGCATAAAAAAAGAGCTACTCTTTAAAGAAAATTCAGTATTTTTTTTAGAAGCATGAAAAAATAAATAAGTGAAGGTATAGTTATAAGGGCCAAAGAGAAAAAAAATTACATATTTCTTGCCAGTTATTTTAACAAAGACACCAAGCATAGCATGGTAATGAGGGATCTACACAAAAGACCTTCTACACCACTTATTCCAACTGCAGTATATGATTGCTGTAGTTACCCAATAACTCTTCATGCTGGTAAAACCAAAGTTTCCTGTGGATATTTAACTCATTGCTGTGGTCATTACAATGAAAAACAATCATAAGAATCATCGTTTTATATTAACTCTTAAGTAATAGATTCAATGCAATTTTTCACCTACATGCTGGGTTCCAGGCTGTTCCAGCTATAAGGAATGCATGCAGCTCTGCCTGAATACAAAAACTAAAGGTGAGTAACACAAAGATTATCTCTCTTTATTACCCATGATTACTTTTTGTTTTCTCATAGGAATAATTTGAAGTAAATACTGACATCAATTACCATGAAAGTTTCTGAGTAATTTTCAAATATATTAAAATGTTTCTCAGGGCGTATCCCTCATTGAGTAAAATGGAAACCACAAGTTTTTAAAGGAAAGAAAAAATAATTAAGAAATTGTTTTTATTTGTGAAGCAAGCTTCTATATGTGCAAGACTCAGATCAAAATCATCTAGGATAGGTTATCATTAAGAAATTATGCAGTGCAGTCTCTAAAGAATTCTAGAAATCAAAAAATAAGAATGCTGGTGAGATACGGAAGCGCTATCATGCTCATTTTCTTGAAGATGGGAAGCTAAATCATGGAATGGCTTGTGCAAATCAATTCAGTAATAAAGAAAGAGGAAAGAGGGCAATGTGTTTATTTATGAACTGATATGTATTGAACAGTGTCACATTGTCCGTGTAGTGAAAGCATGTATGCATCTCAGTTCTAATTTTTTCACTTCGTTCATAAAAAACACCACAGGGTATTTTGACAATGCTTGCCAAAGGTAGACAATATTTGTTAAATGAAATGAATATTTATAATCAAACAATATACACAGGGTATGTTGCATGCAGTCTCATTGTAGCAAACTGTCCACACTGAGCTAGGTCTCTTCATAGAAAAATCAGCTTTATCTCAATTAATCTGCCATATTACACACTTAATCATACTGCAAATCCTCTCATGTGTGGTATTTTCTTCCTCTTGCAGAGGAATGCTATAATCAGTATTATTGAGAACAGCCCCTTCCATTGTGCATTTCAGTTCTAGGGCTGTCAGATAAAACACAGGGCATCTAGTTACTTTGGATTTCATACAAACAATGAGAAAGGTTTTAGGATAAAGATGTCTCATGCAATAGTTGGAATGCTATGCAATACCTGGGACATATACTAAAATATCCTTTGTTACCCTGAAATTCAAATATAACTGGGCACCCTGTATCTTTACTTGCTAAGTCTGGTAACCCTATTCAAGTTGGTATTCAGGCCATGTCCCTAAACTTAATTGAAATTAATAGAACCATGAAACATCCACTGGTTTTGTATTCTGATGCAGCAGGTGGAATATTATGACTGGTTCCACTCTTTTCACTCACTGTAAACAAGTTTTAAATACGTTTATTTTTTTAAATATTACTGTAAAGCTAATTTTTAAAGAAAAATGGACAGGTTTTCCATAACATCTCTCCTTTGCTGCCAAGTCATTTTGGTGTGTATTAGAAATGGCAGATGGATGACATCTCAAATTTCTTACAGAGACTTAAACCATATTTTTAGTCATGATCAAACTGAGAAGAAGGGATAAAAATGTGGAAACCTCATGTATGAGAAAAAAGAGAAATGGAGAAGGAATTCAATAAAATAAACTCATCATAGGATTAATTAAACATACTCAGTACCTAATGATACTTTTAAAAACATCAGAACATTCCTCAGAGTAGCTAACTGAGACAATACACCAATGAGCAGTTTTTCTGGCCCACTGCATGAGATATTTTTGAAAGAAAATGTACAGTCAAAAATTATTCACATGCTATCAGTAGAGTTTTATCCCACATAACAGTAATCAACAGGGTCTCTTTTACCTCCCAATCTGTAAGCATTTCTAATGCATCTTGAAGTTTTTATGCAATATAAACCTCCATTGTTATGGTAGTGTGGGGGGGTGCTGTTTTTCTCTTTTGAATTTTAGTTTTGAACTTCCCTAGCACATACTCTTCTAAATCCATTGGCTTCACTTCTTAAATATATTGCAACTGCTTGAAACAACACTTTGCACTTGCTGTGCATCCTTGCATTATATGGTGATTCATTATTTTGATCTGACTGTGTCCAGGATGGTCTATGCTTTGCACTTTCCGAGAAGAGACTGTAGTGGGGAAAGACAAAAAAAAAAGCTTTAAGTTACCTCTTTGCCTTCCATGCTTGTTCCATTCTTATGAACATGGCACAGCATATTCTGGAATGTTTTCATTTAACAGAGCATGGTGCTGTGGACACCCTCACATATTCCAGGGCGTATCTGGTTATCTCTGCTGCCTCCTCCCTCAGCACGCTATGCAGATGTGCCCCTGGCGGTCTTGCATGACGAATCTTCAAGTTACATTTGGTCTTAAACTGTGAAAAATAAGAGCATAGTTTTAATAGCTTTGCTTTCAAATGGCAATAACAAGGTAGAGTTTTTATTTATGTATTAAAGCATATTTCACCAGAGCATATAATCTCTTAGAAGTAATAACCAAAACACATGTAAAAATGTTTTAAAAATACAGGCAAGTCAAATATAATGCCAGACCCTACCTTCAGCAGAGCTAAGCTGAATACTGGGTATGCCCTCCTCAATGCACAGCAGCCTCACTGCTCCCAGGAAAAATCTCAGTGATATCTGCAGTATAAGAAACCTGATGGTATGTAATATTAGCATAGAATATGTATGTATTTGATTTTTTACTCAGTGAATATTTGCTAAGTACCTACTATAATCCAGGCCCATCTGTAGATGCTCAGATTCATCAGTGAACAAAACAGACAAGAATTTCTGTTTTCATGAAGCTTATGTTCTAGCAGTCATATTTGTATAATAAACCCAAGGAAGCTCACTAACTTCCCCACTAGACTCAACCCTAGAGGTTGAGTCTCTTCCTCTACATCACCAACAATAGGACCTAAAACAAAAGAATGGCTCTATGTACATTTGTTGAATTAATCTAAAAAATGCAAATACAAACCTCAACCTATTTTTACCTTCTTTCCATATTTATCTTGATGTTATTTAATTATAGGGATTTAAGATACGAGAAGCCACTTATTCTTTCTGGGTCTCATACATGTTATCTATAGAAAGTTGACCCCTACAATGCCTCCTACCAAGCATTTTGAAATATTATTCATATTCCTGATGACCCACCTCATTCCTGAATTTGATATACATGAGTACTTTCATCCTCTGGTCCTAGATAACAAAATACACATTTGTCAGGGTGAGACAGACAGTGGCATTGTCCAGGTGAGACAGACAGGGGCATTATCAGGGCTGTTAAACCTATTTAAAACAAACTGTTTCTTTTATGTAAGACATAAGCATGCCTTTCATGGAGTAAGCTAACAGCAGAACTAACTTGGTAGTAATCACCATTTCGAAAACACAACTCAGAGCAAATACCTAAAAAAATTCATCATCTTTTATGAGAGAGGACAATACAATTTTAGTACCAGGATAAATACAAGGAATAACAACCCAAATGATAACAATGAGTGTGGTAATTGTGTATGGAACCTATTCGTACTGGGGAGAGACTGAATATTTTCATGAGCCTAAACATGTTTTTGGCTCCAGAAGCAGAATTCATCTCAATGAAAACCATTGTAATGGCCAGCCCCACACAAGTGTAGTATGTCCTGGCAGGTGGCCTATAGTAACAGTGGTTGCCTGATCCAGTTACCATGAATTTTATTAAATGAAAAGTTCTGTTTAGCATATGCTTTCACCAGCTCTGCTATGTCAGAGCAAGTCTCTTAAACAAAGACAGTGCTGTTTTAGTGTTATCATTTTTGGATTTTTGTATCTGAATATATGATATAAGCTGTTCTTAAAATTTAATAGGCTTTTGCAAAATATTGGATTGAGGTTTGGGGAGTTAAGAGTTGAAGAAAATGAAAGCCCAAGGAGTTCCTAGTGGTAGAAACACCCTCCTTTGGTGACTAAAGAGCTAAGGTTTGCAACAAAGATTTGGTAGTAAAAATCAGAATAAAGAAAATAGAATCTAATACAAAACTGAACCTCATTTTAGGAAACCTAAACAAATTTATAATATAATGTGTCTATATCAAATGCCCCCAGTTAAGAGTAGAATCTCATTAAAATTATATTTATATGTAAGGAAGTAATTTTGATGCATTCATTAAATTGGGATGCTGCTCATACATACAAAGTTTTATAAGCAATGCAAATAATATGAAGCTTTAAAAAGAAATAGGCACTTTCATTAATACAGGATGAGAACCAAGAAGCTCTGTCAATAACGGACATTAGGAAGGAAGCTGATGCAAACTTCAGAGGTTTTGAAACTGCGTAAGAATTAGCTTTTCAGGTTGTTAGTTTCATTGTTCACTTACTAGGCAGCCTGAGAGTAATAATTAACCACAAAGTCTATTTATAGAATTTTAAAAACATGGTCATTCTTAAGAGCTCTGGGCTGTTTATCTACTGCTCTCAGAGTTGACAAGCTCATGCAGAATTCCCATGTGAAGAGAGACTGTGACCTCAAGGTCCAAATTCCCCAGGTTGAAGTGAAGGTACACTGGCATGAGAAAGTGATAAAAGAGAACAGTCTGTACATTTTATCTTCCCCATATCCTCCAAAACCTGCCTTTGAAGGTGCTTTTACCTAGGTGCAATCCTATGACCCTTCCATTAACAGGATTGCTCAATTATCTCAACAGCTGCTAATAGGGTTAAGTGAATTTACCTTGGTGCTCTAAAAGAAAACCAGACTCTTACCACTTGCTAACATACACTTACTAACCCGTAATCAGGTCACACATCAACTCACTTATAAAATTTACTGGGATTCTTTGCCTCATGCACTGCTTTTCCACCCCACTTTAAGCCATCTACTACACTGTGAGTGTGTTTTCATTTTGTAATAACGAACATCTGTGACGGCATCTTTGCCAAAGTAAATAAAATTAAGCAGATGATTCTGTGGGGTTATGCTAAACAATTTTTAAAACAGGTTCAGATTTCTTTCTAAGGGAGTACAAAATGTCTCCATATGCTGGTTCTTGTTTATTATTGTGTGTGTGAAAGAGAGAGAGAAATGCAAAGCTAAGAGAGAGAGAGGTCATAATTGTAGAGTCACCCAAAGCTAGTTAACAGAGTTTATAAATGATTTTTTTTTATTTAGAATGCTTTCAATACAAACCAGGGGGTCTGCTTTCTCAACAAAAAAGCTTCAATGTATATTGTCTAAAATATTTTTATTTCTGTCAGTAGGATGAAAGCCAGATCATTTTAGTGCAGAACCTGCTGGAGGCATTTTGCTCTTCACTCTTACCAGTTCTGCTTCTGGCTACAGTAAAATCCTGTTATTCTCTTGCAGTGCTTCTCTGTATTTACATGTGCAAAACAAACTGTACAAACATATCAAGAAAGGGCAGCAAAAGGCTGTCTCTTTCCATTGCATCACAGATGTAAAATAATCAGGATAGAAGTGTTGACTAACTCATGATGGTCAAAAACTATTTTGTCTGAAAATAATAGCTTTACTAGATTTCTTTGGTTCCTTTCCTCAAGATGCATCTTTCTTCTTTCATACTGTCTCTGTCCTTTGGTCTTAGATGTGTTCCTCATTGGGAGCTGTAGTTAGAATTGTACTCCCTTATCTAGTCTATAAAGCCTTGCCTCCAATGAGATCATTTATTCCATTTACCTTTAATGAAATCATTGATTTTTTAGGCTTGAGTCTTCCATCTTAATTGGTGTTTTCTCTGTCTCCTGCTGGCTATGTTGATTTTTCTGCTCTTCCTTTGGGTTATTCTCATTTCCATTTTGTCCTCTTCTATCAGATCCTCTTCCAATTCTGTTTTATACATTATCATAGTTGTGTGTTTTAATAAAATCTTTTTTCATCACAAGATATTACTTATTATTGTTTTTCAAATTAATATTCATTTAGATCAGCTCTCAAAAGAGTCAACCTTGCCCCCTAGGGGCCACTTGGCAATGTCTAGTGCTACTGACATCTAGTGGGTAGAGGCCAAGGACGCTGCTAAACAACTTGGCAATCAACAGAACAGAAGGCCCACAACAAAGAAGGCCCAGTTCAAAATGACAGTGGTGCTGGTGTTAAGAAACCCCCGTTCATCTTTTACCCTCATGCACCACTTTCTTCGCACATCATTTTTCTTGCTTCTCATATTTTTCACCTGGCTTACTGTCCTTCCACCACAAAGGAGGGTCTACCCTTAACAAACTCTTAACAAAAGACAGGTTTTGTTGTTTTTCTCCCTTCCTCTCTTTCTTTCTTTGTAAGCTTATTTTTTAATGCCTTTATCCTTGACATTTATTTTGCAAAATACGGGCATCTAGAATGGAAGTTTTCTTTGGGTTATGCTGTGGCTGCTGAGATGAAGGTTGAATAGGCACTCATTTGAAAGAAACCTGCCCTTTTATCTCTGGCTGTTTTAAAGATCTTCCTTCTGTATTTGATGTCCTGCAGTACCACTACAATGGATCTCAGTGTGGACTTCTCATTATTTTTCCTGTTGAGAGTTCACTGGGATTTTGAACCTGTGGATGGGCATATTTCATCACTTCTGAAAAATCCTCAACTCTAATGCCTCCCAATTTTATACCTATTCCGCATTACCCTTACCCTTCTTGAACTACAATTAAACATAAACTGAAACTTATTGACAACTACCATATCTCTTAACCTCTTTTCCATATTTTCTATCTATATGGCTCCATTTTGGACAATTTCTTCTGAAATCAATC